>CP060772.1:0-429915 GCA_023205875.1 Chloropicon primus | reverse complement strand
AAACCTAAAACCTAAAACCTAAAACCTAAAACCTAAAACCTAAAACCTAAAACCTAAAACCTAAAACCTAAAACCTAAAACCTAAAACCTAAAACCTAAAACCTAAAACCTAAAACCTAAAACCTAAAACCTAAACCTAAAACCTAAAACCTAAAACCTAAAAACCTAAACCTAAACCTAAAACCTAAAACCTAAAATCTAAAACCTAAACCTAAAACCTAAAACCTAACAACCTAACAACCTACAAGCCTAAACCTAAGGAAGGACGACCTGGCCAAGGAAAGGAGTCGGAGAACAAAAGAAGCCTAAGAGAAAGACACCGTCGCATCATCCAAGCTTTCCTTGGTGCCTCCGAGTCACCGCGTTTCCTAAAGCCTTGAGTCCTAAAACCTAACGCCTAAAAGGCCCTCTCGTGGGTCCGAAGTGCCTTGAGTAGGGTTTGCCCGAGGAAGAAAGGAAGGAAGTCCTGGCCAAGGAAAGGAGCCGGAGAACAAAAGAAGCCTAAGTGAAAGACACCGTCGCATTATCCAAGCTTGCCGTGGTGCCTCCAAGCCACCGCAGATTTTCCTTCTGGTTTAAGTTTTAAGTGTGATCTGGGTTTTAGTCGGCCCTAAACCAGGTCGCATAAGACGACGGATTCCAGCAGAAGAGTGGATCAGGGTAAGGTTTACGATTCAATCTCTTTATTCTTAGGTGCCCTAGATTGCACTCTCCACCCGGAACAGGTCTCTCCATCACGGACTCCATTCACATAACATCATCATCATCCATGGAGGTCTGTGGTTTGGGTTTTAGTGGTCCGACAGATGGATCTCTACAGGCTCAAGGACGACGGGAAGATACACAATATTAGAGGAGTATCCAAATATAAAATACAAGCCCCTTCTGACAAAGTTTCACAGCTATCGGACACGAACTGGATCCGTCACTCCACTATTCGTACGAAAAAATAGGCCCAAAATGGACAATAACAGCAACAGAATTGTATCATACACACCTACATTACACAATCAAGTCAGCATGAACCAAACCAAGAGGATCCAATCCATGAACAACTACCCACAGACACCTCTCCCTGCCTTCCCTCCTCTCCCACTCTCCTGCAGTGCCCCAAGAACACCTCTCCTCTCTCACCCCTCGACGCCAGTGCCCGGACCAAACCCCACATCATCTGGTCCCGGCCCCTCCTCCCATTCAGTGTCATCGAGCAAGGCGATTTAGACGAACGCATTCCAATAACCCCAAATGGACCCCCACAGACCCATAACACACCTCAAAACCAATCATGTGCCTCTCCGCTGGACCTCCATTAGCCCCTCCATCAGCTCCCCATGAGGTTCTCCAAGCTCAATCACGAGATGCCACAAAAGCCACCAATGAACCCAACACACAGAAGCATTCCAATACCAACATAACAATCCAAGACCCCCTCCTCCCCTCTCCTCCCCTCTCCTCCGCCTCCTCTCCTCACCCAATTAAAACCTAAAACCCCTTAAAACCTAAAACCCAGTGGCTGCGGGGAGAGAGAGAGGTGTCCTGGCCTAAAGGTTGGTTGCTTCTTTCTTCTGTTGCGGTCTTCCTCGTGGGGCTTGTGGTGGACGCAATCGCAATGAAGTGCGGCGTCATTCTGGTCCTGGCTCTCGTCGTCGCGACTTCCAGCCTCCTCGTCCAACACGCGCAAGCCTCGCGACCCAACAACTCATGGTCGTGGCGTGACCACCACCACGAAGATGGCCACGACGACGACGTGGACTCGAACAGGTTGGAGGATTGGGTGAGGAGGTTCCAGAGGGAGGGAGGTGCCTCGACGCCTCGCGTGCTAAGCCGCCGCAGCCGTAGTGGTCACCTTGATCCTCACGGACCTCAAATAAAAGTGAACCAAACGTTTGTGGTGGACAATGGGGATTGGGTTCGAGTGTTCTTCAACCTCAACCAAAGTGATGCCGAGGAGAGGAGGGAGGAGGATGGCGTCGGTGCTGCTTCTGCTTCTGCTGCTGCTGCTGACGGTAATGGTGTTGCCTGGGAGGAGTATCATTACATCTGCTTGTTCCAGGGCTTGGAGTTCCTGAAGGAGAAGGAGTGGCCGGCGGTGCCTTTGAAGTGGAAGGTTTTGACGGAGGAGGACAAGCGCCGGGGGTATGTGGACGCCAGGATGCTCCTCGTGGGCCAGGAGGACGAGCACTTTGCATTGATCCATCACGACTATCACAGGAATGAGGTGGTGGTGGAGGCGATAAGCGAGGGGGTGAGTTTCCAGAACCCGGACGAGCCAGTCGGGGTGCACCTCGCCGTGGGGTACGAGCCCGAGGACCTGGTGGTGCAGTGGAACACCTTTGGGAGCATCACGAGGGACAAGCCGTACGATCCGGTGGTCCTGGTGATTGATGACGAGACGAAGGACGGCATTGAGTTCTCCGGAGGGAGGACGGAGACGTACGGGAGGGAGGACCTCTGCGGGTCTCCCGCGAACTCCGTGGGTTACGTCGAGCCAGGGTACACGCACACGCTGACCATGAAGGCCGGGGAGGGTCTCGTGGCGGGGAGGAGGTACACCTACTTCGTGGGGGACAAAGACAGGGCGATGAGGGGCCCGTTCTCCCTCATCGCCCCGGTCGGCGACTGGACCGAGGCGGGGGACGACGACTACGTGAGCATCTTTGCGATCGCCGACATGGGGGAGTTCCCCATCGACGGGTTCCAGGACCAGGGCGAGGAGATCAGCACCCAGCCGTCCGTTCTGGTGGTTCGGGGGATGAGGGAGGAGCTCGAGCGCAGCGACTCGGAGGGCAGCGGGCAGTGGCTGATGGTCCACAACGGGGACATCGCGTACGCCCGGGGCTACGGGGCCATCTGGCACTCTTTCTTCGACCGGATCGAGCCCCTGGCGAGCCGCATGCCTTACATGACGACCATCGGGAACCACGAGAGGGACTGGCCCCACAGCGGGGACAGGTACGGCGGGAAGGACAGCAACGGGGAGTGCGGGGTGCCTTACATGGCGAGGACCCCCATGCCGAGGCCGAGTGGGCCGGACAAGCCCTGGTACTCGTTCAAGTTCGGTCCGGTGCACTTTGTGCAGCTGAGCACGGAGCACGAGTTCGGTCGAGACAGCGAGCAGTTCTCGTTCGTCATGGATGAGCTCGACCACAAGGTGAACAGGACGGCGACCCCTTGGCTCATCTTCGGTTTCCACAGACCTCTGTACATCGACAGCACCTACGACGATCCCAAGGTCAACAGCAGCGACCAGGTCGTGGCCCGGGAGCTCAGGGACGCCTTCGAGCGCGTCTTCCTGGAGTACGAGGTGGACATGACGTGGGTCGGCCACCACCACTCGTACCAGCGGACTTGCGGCGTGTTCGAGAGCAAGTGCGTGCCCAAAGACGCCAGCGATGGCACGGAGAGGGCCCCGGTCCACGTGGTCCTGGGTCACGCCGGCGCCAACTTGTGCGACAACCTTTACAAGAAGAAGCCGGATTACTTTGAGGTTGTCGAGAACACCAAGCACGGGTTCACTAAGGTTGAGGCCAGTCGGACTTCCCTTCGGATGAGGAGCTTCGACACAGAGGGAGGTCTGATCGACGACTTTACTCTGAAAGCCAGGAAGCACCACCATTGACAAAGAAGGGGTAGTGTGAGCTCGCAGTAGGGGAGCAAAAGGAGGAGAGGACCTAAACCCCCTCATGCTCGTATGAATGTATGTTTACATATTTATTGCCTTTTGGTTGGGTAGAATCGAGTCTATCAGCAAGCCCCATTTGTTCCTTTCCACCCGCCCCTGCCCCTGTCATTCGTTCGTTCGTCGTAGTGAATGAATCATGACCCCCCCCTCTGTCCCTCCCCCCAGCCATTGTGTGATCGTGTGATTGCCTCTGTCCCTCCCCCCAGCCATTGTGTGATCGTGTGATTGCCTCTCACAATTGTGTGATCGTGTGATTGCCTCTGTCCCTCCCCCCAGCCATTGTGTGATCGTGTGATTGCCTCTGTCCCTCCCCCCAGCCATTGTGTGATCGTGTGATTGCCTCTGTCCCTCCCCCCCAGCCATTGTGTGATCGTGTGATTGCCTCTGTCCCTCCCCCCCAGCCATTGTGTGATCGTGTGATTGCCTCTGTCCCTCCCCCTACTGATTGTGTGATCGTGTGATTGCCTCTGTCCCTCCCCCAGCCATTGTGTGATCGTGTGATTGCCTCTGTCCCTCCCCCAGCCATTGTGTGATTGCCTCTGTCCCTCCCCTCTGTCCCTCCCCCCTACAATTGTGTGATTGTGCGATTGCATCTGTCCCTCCCCCTCTGTCCCCCTCCCCTCCCCATCACCATCGCGTCCTCTCCTCCCCTCTGCTGGGCTTTCCCGCCATCACATCACCACCACCCACCGAGGACAGGACCGAACCACAAACCAACCAACCAACGCGAAGAGGAAGCAAGCAAGCAAGCGAGCAAGCGAGGAACCATCCTCATCCATCCATCCATCTATCCATCTATCCATCCATCCCTTGGTTCCTTCATTCGTGAACCAAGCCGACGACAGGAAGCAGGAAGCAATCCAACCGTCCTTTCCATCCAAGGGAAGGGAAGGGAAGGGAAGGGAAGGGAAGGGGACAAGCCACCGGCCATTGTTGCGGTACCACGACACGATACGACACGACACGACACGAGAGGAGAAGCGACTTACTCGTACCATTCCATTCCATTTCATCCCATTCCAGTTGTGCCTTCGATAGGGTTGGATTGGATTCACTTTGATTGCATTGCATTGCATTGAGTTGAGTTGGTTTGTGTTTGCTGTTTGTTGTTTGTTGTTTGTTGTTTGTGGATGAAGTTGTCTCGCGCGTTTTCGTCGTGCTTCAAGCAGGCGTTCCAGAGCTTGTCCAGCGGGCTGGCGGAGGAAGTTGTGGTGAATCATAGGAGGCTGGTGATTGTCAGACTCCTCGGGGAGGGAGGATACAGTTTCGTGTACCTCGCCAGGTGTTGTGAAACGGGACAGGAGTTTGCTTTGAAGAAGATCTTGGCTCAAACGTCAGAGCAGCTGGAGTTGGCCAAGAATGAGATCGATGTGATGCACAAGTTCAAGCACGCCAACCTGTTGAGCTTGGTAGACTCGGAGGCCAAGAGGGGGACGGCCAAGGACCAGAGCCAGAACGTGGTCCACTTGCTGTTCTTGGCCTACAAGGATGGCACGGTGGTGGACCTGGTGGAGAGGAGTCAGAACATCCACCCAGTGGTCGTGCTCAACATCTTCCTCCAGGTGTGCAGAGGGTGCCAGTGCATGCATGGCTCGGGCAAGGCCGGCGGTGGGTACGCGCACCGGGACATCAAGCCACACAACGTGCTGCTGTCGAGGGACGAGAGGGAGGAAGGGTCTCTGGACCCGTACCAGGCGGTCCTGATGGATTTTGGGAGCGCGAGGCCGGCGAGGGTCACGATCAAGTCCAGGGCGGAGGCCCTCAAGGCCCAGGAGGAGGCGGAGTCCCACACCACGGGAACGTACCGCTCGCCGGAGCTCTTTGATTGCCCGAGCGAAATTGTGCTGGACGAGCGAACGGACGTGTGGTCCCTCGGATGTCTGCTGTACTACATGTGCTTCGGGGAGAGCCCCTTTGAGTACGTCCTGTCACAGGCTGGGGGCTCGCTGGCCCTGGCGGTGATCTCGGGGAAGATCAACTGGCCGGACAAGGGGAAGGGTTACCACCCGGTGATCGTGAGCCTCTGCAAGGATCTCCTCAAGCAGGACCTGTCGTCCAGGCCTTTCATCGACGAGGTGATACGCGCGACGGAGGAAGCCTTGGACAAGGTGATGTCCTCGTCCACGGCGGTGTCGGAGGCCAAGGAGGAAGGCTAGGCTAAGGAGACGGAGACCCCATCATAGAACTATATTAAACCTCAACCTCAACTCAATATATACTTAAACTTTTTGATCACCCACAATCCCAAGGCCGTGCTCAGGGCCACGGGAAGGACGTAGTTCAACCGAGACGCCGCTCCCTTGAGCCAGGTTCCCGCCAAGCACCCAAGGGCCTCGAACAACCCGAGCGCGACCCTCGCTTTGCCGAACCAGTGGGTGTCGTATCCAGGGGGAGCCAGGTCGAACTTTTGCGAGTTGACGTGAACCCTCTTGACCGTGACGAGGTCCTTGGACACCACGGGGTAGCCCTCGTGGATCCAACCCAAGATGCTTCCCTTGAGGTTGTACACCATGACGCCTGTCTCCGTCTTCCCCGTCACGGACCGGATCACTTCAGGCAGCTCCTTGACAAAGAACCCACTCCTGTACCCGATGGTGCAGTAGCAGCAAACGTCCTTGTCCTCGAGAAAGCTCTTGTCGTGCTTCAAGTTGTCCATGAACCTGTCCTTGCTCAGAGCTCCAGGTATCCTCGAGCAATCCATCTCCTCCTCCTTCCTGACGTCCACAACGACGAGGTTCTTGTCCTCCAGCATTCTTCTCCACGCTTCTCTCAGCTCCAACTCCGGTATCTCTCCGTACGCATTCTTCCTGAAGTTGCTGTAATACTCGTACACCACCTCTGTCTTCGTCTTCCCATCCCTTCCTTCCTCCTCACCTCCTCCTCCTCCTCGGAACAAACTCCACAACCAATTCAACAACGCCATCAACTCAAAACTCAACTCAACTCAAGCCAATGCCGAAGCGATGCGATGCGATGCGATCCAATTCAATTCAATTCAAGTCAAGCAGCAAGGAACTCCACCAAACCAATCAATCCACCAAGGAAGCGTATCGTGTCGTACCACCTCCCTCTGCCTCTCTCTCTCCTCTCTCTCTCTCTGTCTCTCTCTCTCTCTCTCTCTGTCTGTCAGTCTGGATGCCTGCCTGGATGCTGGACAGATGGATAGATGGCTGTCTGTCTGTCTGTCTCTCTGTCTGTCTGTCTGGATAGATGGCTGGTTGGCTGGATGGATGAAACGATAGAAAGATGTTCTCTGCCTCTCTGTCTGTCAGTCTGGATGCCTGCCTGGATGCTGGACAGATGGCTGTCTGTCTGTCTGTCTGTCTGTCTGTCTGGATAGATGGCTGGTTGGCTGGATGGATGAAACGATAGAAAGATGTTCTCTGTCTCTGTCTTTGTCTCCCTTTCCCTCTCCTTCTGTTTGTTTCTGTCCCCGATGAAGCGAGGCTCCGGCTCCCCTCCTCTTCTGTCGATTCCTTCCGTCCAGGGGAACGAACGAACGACGAGGCGGCGCTGCAGGAGCAACCCCAACCCAACACAACCCAACGCAACCCATAACGAGGAGAGAGGAACAACAAGCAAGCAATAACAACAACAACAAATACATTTGCTCCAGCTTGGGTCCATACCAAACACATCTTGCTCCAACCACCTCTTGCTCCGTCGTTGTGCATGCCTTGGGCGAGGCTTTGGGGATTGGGGATTGGGGATTGGGGATTGTTTGAAGGGGGAGGGAGGGCGAGAGGGGAAGAAGCGGAGGGAGAGGAGGTGAGGAACGTGTAGCGTGTGTCGCGAGCATTCCGTCGGTAGGCTACACGAGGGTGTTTGGTTCCGTTTAGAGGAAATGGGAAGGAGGAGGGAAAAGAGCGTGTTCGGGGAGGAGGTGGAGAGGAAGGAGTACTACGAGGTGGTGGCGTCGGCAGGGGGTGAGGCGGCGGCGTACTCTGCTGGTGGTGGTGGTGCCGGGACGGAGGGGAGCGGGAGCGAGGGCGAGAGCGAGGATGAGAGGAAGAGGAGGGTGAGGAAGAAGAGGAGGGTGGGGAGGAAGTGTGCTGGGATGTGCTACGCGCCGCCCCCACTGCCACAGGCTTTGGTGCAGCTGGAGGCCAAGGAGAGGAGGGAGAAGAAGAACAAGAGGGCCAGGGAGAAGAAGAGGGAGAAGAAGCGCCAGAAGATGGAGGACAGGAGCCAGAAGGTCGGCACGGAGGGCAATGGCAACAGCAACAACAAGGGCGGCGATGGCGATGGTGGAGCGGAGGAGGGGTCGAGGGGGGAGGGGTCGAGGGGGGGGAGGTCCACCATGTCGGAGGAGGACCAGAAGGCGATGATCTCGTACTTGAACTTGATGCTCTCTGCCCAGCAGGACAGGCTGAGGACCAAGAAGCAGGAGGGGGAGGAGGGGGAAGGAGGCGCCGCGGGGCAGGAAGAGGTGAAGTTGGAGCCGACCGCCGTTCAGAGCAGCGTGTGGCCCTTTTGCCTGCAAGGGTACGATGTGAGGGCAAAGGCTGAGACGGGGACGGGGAAGACATTCGCTTACATGTTCCCTCTCCTGCACCGGCTGGGGCCCGGCGAGTTGGAAGCCCAGGAGAAGGAGGCGGAGGGGAAGAGGCCCATCAGGGCCCTGGTCCTGGTGCCCACCCGGGAGCTGGCGAAGCAAGTCTTGGCGACGGTCACCAAGCTGAGGGCGGTGACGAGGCAGAGGGGCCTCTGCGTGATCGGTGGCATTGCGAAGAAGGATCAGGTGGAAGCCCTGGATACGAGCGAGCCGGATGTGGTGATCGCGACTCCGGGCAGGCTCTGCGACCTCATCGACAACAACCAGGTGGACTTGTCCTCCGTCCGCGTCTTGGTGATCGACGAGGCGGACAAGATGCTGCAGATGGGCTTCGACGACGACTTGCAGAAGATCCACAGGCAGCTCGGTGGCGGCGAGGGAAAGGGAGAGGGAGAGTCCGGCGGCAGGGACAGGCAGACTCTCCTGTTCAGCGCGACTTTCCCCAAAGCGCTTCTCAAGAGGTGCAAGACTTGGCTTGACTGGGACAGGACGAAGATGGTGGAGATCAGGGAAGGCCAATCCAGGGAGGGGGGAGGCCTCCATGACGCCGACGCGGAGGGCGGTGCCCTTTACGATGCGGCAAAATCTTCTCAGCACGTGAGCGCAAACGTGACACAGATCGTCCACGTGTGCGCCGAGCACAAGAAGGAAAAGAAGCTGATCAAGTACATCGAGCAGGTGAGGAGGGAGGCCAAGGAGATGCCGGACTACAGGCACGTCCCGAAGATCTTGGTTTTCGTGAACACCATCAAGAAGGCCAGGACCCTGTTTGCTTTCCTTCACAAGCAGTCCCTCTTCAATCCTGTGAGCCCGAAGCACTCCAAGAGAAAGTCGGGCCAGTCCGGATCGATGAAGTCTCACGCTCCCTCGTCGGCACAGGTGGCGATGATCCACGGCAAGAGGAACCAGAAGGAGAGGAACGAGGCCATCCAGGCATTCAAGAGCGGCAAGACGAACACCCTCATCGCCACCGACATCGTGGGCCGTGGCATCCACATCCCGGGCCTGAGGCACGTCGTCTTGTACGACTTCCCTCCCTCCCTCGACCAGTACGTGCACAGGGTGGGGAGGACGGGCAGGCAGCAGGACAAGGGCACAAGCTATGCGTTCTTCACCAGGAACCTCGCGCCCCTCGCTCCCTCGCTGGTGGATCTCCTGCGCAAGCACGACCAAAAGGTTGATCCGCACCTCGTGAAGGTGGCCGAGGCAGCCTCGGAAGCCATGAAAGTCCTCGGCGAGAAGAACGGGAGCGAACCTGCATCTGGCGGCAAAGACGGGTGATCGGTGTGTAAGAATTGTAATAAGGGAGGGACAAAATCCATTCTTCCATTCTTTTGTTTTCGAGGGGGTTCACTCCTTTCCTTGCGCTGCTTCAGACATCGCGATGATGTTTTCCAGTCCTTCCTCCACGCCCTTTGTGATGCCCTTCTTGTTCAGGGACCCAAAGATCGCTCCAAGGACCCCTGTGAGGCCAAACGTGTACACGACTTCGGTTTCAGGGATCGCACTCGTCGACTTTGCGGTGTCCTTCAAGTCGAACGTCCCCTTTGCTCCAGCGAAGCCCAGAAGAAACTTGAGGGGGGAAGAAGAAGAACAAGACAGTCAGCTTTCATCGATGACGGTAAGGCTCAACACACATGACCCGTACCCTCCCTGTGAACTCCAAGTGGTTGTTGATGCTGACGCTCGCGCACTTCATGAAGAACGGACCTCCGCCATCAGCCATGTGAAACGTCATGGTTGTCCCGTCCACGCACTCGCCGCTGGCGTCGGTGACCTCCTTCAGATCAGGATCCCACTCTGGCCACTTTGTGACGTCCTGGAAGCACGTCCTCCATATCGTGTCCCTGGTCGCCTTGCACCTGGCCGTTCTCTTTATCATCATCCCCTCCTCCAGCGCAAGCGTTACCGTCTAATCGTGGAGAGAACCCCTCCGTTCTCACGACTCCGGTACTCAAACAAGGCAAGCTTGGTATCTTTGGAAAGCCCTTGATGTGTTCTACCGCACCAGACCTCTCTCCTCTGCTCCGTCCCCCTCCGTGTCCTAATGTCTCCCTCCCTCCGTCGCCCCTTCCCTCCAGCAGCAAGCAGCAGCAGTCGAGAGTTTGTTTTGAAATCGATCGAGAGGATGGCGGAGGTGAAGATGGACAAGTACCAGGAGGTGGTGAAGCAGGTCGCCATAGAGGAGGACGATGACTTCGAGGAGTTCGAGACACAAGGTAAACACCACCACCACCACAAGCATCAGCTTCTTCGTTCGCCAACGCGCTCGGTTTGCTTGGGTCGCGCGCGTACGAAAAGGATGGAGAGATCACCTCGATCCCTGAGAAGCAGCAGCAGCAGCAGGAGGAGGAGGAGGAGGAGGAGGAGGAGGAGAGGGAGAGGATGGCACCGTCCTCGTGATCGTGATCGTGATCGTGATCGTCACCCTCGTTGGCGTTGGCCTCATTTTTTTTTATTGTTGGAGGGAAAGATGGAAGAAGAGAGTTGGGAGATCCTTCGTTTCGTTCTTGAGAAGCACGATCACGAGCAGACGGGAGGAGAAGGAGAAGGAGAAGGAGAGGAGCTACCGTCACAGTCCTCATGATGTCCACCCTTGGTGTTGTTGTCCTCGTTTCGCGTTTTGTTGGAGGGAGGGAGAGATGGAAGAGAGATCCCTCTCCTTTCCTCTCCTCTCCTTTCCTTTCCTTTCCTCCCTGTTGGACTCGTGAGCTTTCAGAGAAGCCTCCTCCTCCTCCTCCTGCTGCTGCTGCTGCTGCTGCTGCTGCCAAAGGGTTTTGTTCTCCTTTCTGACTTTCCTTTGTGCCTTTGTGTTTTGTTGCAGAGTGGAACGAGGCGGAGGAGGACCTCGCCGACGCCGAGCGGTGGGAGAACGACTGGGACGATGACGACGTCACGGACGACTTTGCCAAGCAGCTGGTGAGTCATCCCAAACCAAACACCCCTTCATCATCCTCATCATCCTCATCCTTTTTCTTCATCTTCTGTTTTGTCTTGCTGACACCACCACCACCACACACTGTCCTTTGCTTTGCTTTCGTTCTGCTGTCCACGCAGAGGACCGAGCTGGAGAAGGTGTCCAAGGAGATTGCCAAGTGAGGAGGAGGCTGGCACCCGCGGCCAGTCCTCGCCAGGACCGGGGGAAAGGGAAGGAGTCTGACACGACACGCCGATGAGAATATGGTCCACCGTCCGCCGTTCGTGCTCCACCAGGTGTTTTGGTATTGTTTCTTTTAATTTACAATCGATGACTTTTCTGTTTATTCGTGAGCAAACCCAAGGACGACGACAAAGGTAAAGACTTTGACGCCCTCGTTGCTGTTGCTGTCCGTCGACAACGAAACTGGATGGTGATGATGTTGCTTTAATCCCACAAGTCGTCCTCCTCCTCGCTCAGGGTCTTGTCCTCGCTCTCCTTGATGAACCTGTTGACGGCGGATCGGACAACCTCCGCCTGGGACTGCGCGTGCAGCCTGGCGCGGTCCCCTCCCGCGGCGTTGGAGCCGAGCGTCAAGACCGGGTCCTCCGGGAAGAGCTCGTTCAGCTCGAAAGCGATGCTCTCCGGCGTGAGCCTCTTGCCGCCGAACTTGGCGAGTCCCTCCATCGTCTTCTGGACCTTGCCGTCCTTGTAAAGCAGAAGGGTCGGCAGCAAGTCGTCCGGGTACTTTGGTATGCAGTCCGTGCTTATGATCTTCACGAACTTGGTCCCGACGTACTTCTTGCAGAGCTCGTCGAGACTCCTCTGCATGATCTGGCTCCTCTCGTTCGCCTCCTGGTACAGGTGCGTGATGACCCACGCCTTGCTGCTCGCCTCCGTCACCTCCTTGACGAAGTCCTCTCTCCTGATGAAGAGAAACTCGCCGTGACCAGGGGGAAGGACCACCACCTTCTCCCGCTCCTTGAGCTCCGCCAACCTCTGACTCCTGTACTGCTCCAGGAACCTGTCATCATCAAAGTCATCCTCCAGGTCACTCAAGTCGTTCACATCGCAAGTATCCAGCTTGGACACAACCTCACCCACGTCCAACTCCCTGTCAAGCTCCTTCTCCTCCCTCTCGTTCGGCGTCCACTCCGGTGGCGGTGGTGGCTTCTCCCTCGCCTCCCAGTTCCCGTGCTTCACCTGCAAGTCCTCCCACTCGGTGGTCTCCGGCTTGGCATTCCTCATCGTCGAGTGATAGTCCGCCATCCTTCCTCACAACAAAGCACAAACACAAAACTTCAATCAAACCAATCCTCAAACCAATCAAAAGATCAATCCCACACACCACTCCGCTTGGTTCCCCTTGCTCGGCGGCTGCACGATCGAGTCAATCAATACTCCTCGACCCCGAAACGAAACAGAAACACCTCGTGCGACCTATCTTTCGAAAGATCGTGAGACACTCTTTCCGATCGATGATTCCACTCTCGTCTTGCGTTTCGACCTCCTCCACCCTCTGTTGCCGCTTTTGTCCCTCTCCTCCGTCGGTCTCTCCTCCTCTCGCTGACCAAGATCTTTCACACTTTGGCGTCTCCTTCTTTCGTCCGGACGCCAAACGAAGCAACTAAGGTATCGTTGGAAAGCTCGCGAGACGCTCTTTCCGATGATCCCTTCCTCTCCTCCTACGTCGCTCTCCTCCTCCCTCTGCTGTCGCTTTCGTCCGTCGCCCTGGTCGTCTCTCGTTTGGCAGCGCCCCCTGGACAGATTCTCGCGCGAAGGCGACGTCACAAGAGAGAGAGGAGAGGAGCCGGAGACTTTGGACGTTCGGAGCTCTTTGGAGGGGAAGGCGGACGAGGGAGAGAGAGAGAGGGTTGGATCATCGGAAGCGTCTCGTCTCGATCTTTCCAACGATACCTCGATCGAAAGTTTTCGTGGCCATCTTGTTGGGTTGGCGAAGGATTTTGTGAGGAAGACGCCACGGAAAGAGTCCAAAGCCAGGACTTTGACGCGAGACGAGGGAAAGGGACGGAGGGGAAGGGGGTGGAGGGTAACGACAAAGGGTGCGTCACCTCGCGGGCTTTCGATTGGTGTGTCGCACGTGTTTTTCTTGTTCGGGATCGGCGAGCGAGGTCGTTCTGAGGAGCGAAGAAGGTGAAGGCTGAGGAGGAGAGGGGCAGAGGAGAGGAAGGGGATGCAGTGAGTGGAGGAGGAGAGAGAGAGAGAGGATGGTGTCCGGCGTGGGAGAGAACAGAAGGGGCGGAGGTGTGGCTGGGTTGGACAGAGTTGTAGCGGCGGCTGGTGCAGCGGTAGCGAGCGCGTTGATAACGAACCCCATGGACGTGGTGAAGACGAGGGTGCAGACGCAAGCGGCGCAGCTGAACATGAACGCGGCAGTGCTGAGCTCGTCCCAGAGCATGAAGACGGTCTTGCCGAGGCTAGGTTTGCAGAGCAGTCAGCTCACTTACCTGTCTTGCGGTTGCCTGCCGGGGGTGAAGCTGGACGCGAACGCGAACCCGATCTCGATCAACGTCGGGGTGACGCGGGGAGGAGCCCTCTGCGCGACGACGGGGGCCAAGGAGTGCGGCATCTTTAGCGGGACTCTGGACGCGGCGAGGAAGATCGTTCGGAAGGAGGGATTCAAGGTCCTGTGGAGGGGGACGCCCGCCGCGCTCGCCATGGCGATACCCCAGGTTGGCATCTACATGCCGACTTACGAGGCCCTCAAGGCGCGCCTCACGAAGGGGGCGACGGGGGAGGACTCGCTCATGCCCGCCCTGGTTGCGGGAACCACTGCGAGGGGACTCGCGGTCCTCATCACCAGCCCGCTGGAGAGGTACAGGACGAGGGTCCAGGCTTTCGCGACGAAGATGCCCTCGTCGTCGCCCTCCCCGTCGTCGCTGGGGAGCCTGCGGGGGTTCAGCCAGCTGTGGAAGGGCACCGTCGCGACGCTTGCCCGGGACGTCCCGTTTTCGGGAATCTACTGGGTGGTGACGGAGAGCGTAAGGAGGAGGCTGTCCTCGCCGGTCGCGGATGCCAAGCACGCCACTGAGGACGCGGGACCCCAAGGCGTGCTCAGGCAAGTCGCGTACGTCAACCTTTTGTCCGGGACGGTTGGGGGCGTCGTGGCCGCGTCGGTCACGACCCCCCTGGACGTCGTGAAGACGAGGATCCAGGTGGACCTCCTGCAGGACGACCGGGCGGCAACGGCCAAGGGGCAAAGGCCGGCGGTGGGGTTCCTAAGAAAGGACAGCGGGGTGAGGCAGGTGGGTGGAATGATACGCAAGATAGCAACGCAGGAGGGCCCCGGCAGGCTCTTCGACGGGGCAGCGGCGAGGGCGGCGAGGGCCGCGCCCTCGTGCGCAATAGTTTTGACCAGTTACGAGATTTTGAAGGCAATCATTGCCAAGTTTTGAGAGACGAGATATACAATGGGGCGCGAGGCAAAGTGCCATGTACCAGTTAAGAGTGGCTGGCGGCAGGCGTTCCTTTCCTATTTTTTTTTTCTTTTTAGAGGGGTGGGTTCAGGTCATCCTGCTTTTGAGATGTTTTTTCATAATATATATATATACACCAAACAAAAGGATAACTCGCCGAACGGACCGGCATCAGTTGTGGAAGCTGAAGTAGACTTTGGTGATCTTGGGCGGCCAGTCCTTCTCGCCGCTGAACTGGAAGAAAGAAGTGTCGTACCACTCCTGCTTCCCCTCGGGACCCGTCACCTGCATCTGGGACACGACGCTGACGTCGAAGTTCTGGGCCAGGACCTTGTGCTCCAGCGCGACGAAGAAGGGCCGTTCCAAGAGCACCGGCATCAAGGCCGCCCTCGACTTGAGCATCATGTAGTCCCCCGTCGCATCCCTGACGTACCCTTCCACGTCCTCCGCGAAGAATTGAGTGCAGTGGTCCATCACCGCCTCCTCGTCTTTCGTGCTGAACGTCTCCCTGGCCTTGGCCTCCATGATGCCCAGCAAGTCCTGCACGATGGCTACCCTAAACTCCTCGAAGCTCGTGCAAGGATGCCTGTATGTCTTGGCAATCGTCGATTGGACGTACGGGCCGATCCTGGAAAGGATCCCCCCGTTGCCCTCAGGCTGGAGGCTGTTCGTGCAGAAGCCCTCCTGCTCAAAGTGCTGCACCGTGCTCAGCATGTAGTCCCTCGCCTCAGCGTTCGCTTGCTTGAACTCCTCCGAGACAGGTGTGACGGTACCCACGGCATAATTCGTAAAGTAGCACAAGGTCGAGCTCGTGAGGGTGAGGTTCATCCTCTTTTGGTACACCGCCAGGACCTGACTGCTATCGATCCCGAGGAAAACTTGCTGCTCGTCCGCGTTGGGCGCGAGCGAGCCAAAGTAGTCCTGCACCTCGCTGTCCTTGAAGTACTGCAGGTCCCAAGGCGGCGTGATCTTGGTCTGCATTGGTTGCTTCCCTGACTTGCCAAAGTTCGTGGTGAAGTTCCCTCCACTGGGGGAGGAGATGTCATCCAAGTACGTGTTGATGGAAGCGACCATGAACATTCCCTTGGAGTCGATGCTGCCGATGCCACCCTTCTCGCCCTCGCCCTCGTTGGAGTTTCCGTTTCCTCCTCCTCCCACGCAGATCCTCTCCGTGCTCGCGTTGTCTCCAGAGTAATGGAGGACGAGGACGATCAGGGCGACGACTTGGATGAGGTTGAAGCCCAGGAGGATCCAGGAAGTCCTGTTGAACCCCGAGCTGGGCTTCTTGGTCTTCTCCAGTTGCGAGAAGTGAACGCTACGCTTCTTCTGTCTCTTGGGAACCTTTCGAGGACTCTCCACCTGGAAGGAGCTCGGCATCGATCCAGGCACGAGGATGGACTCCGAGAGGCTCGAGTTGCTGCTCCCCCTGGACGAGGAGGGCGTGTCCTGCTCATTGATCACGTCCAGCCTCACGTCCTTGGTGTCCTTGGAAGTCATCTCCAACGACGGATCGAAGGATACCTCGGGCATCTTCACGTAACGTCCGTACTTTTTCGACAATCTCTTTTTGCTCCCAATCTTTGCGATATATCTTATCAAACTCTTCTATACTCTAAGCCAAGCCAAAACCTCTCGGTGTCTAGCTTGTGTCTAGCTTGTGTGTCACTGAGTCAATCAATCGATGGATGGCTTGGGCAACTGTGTCACTCCAAGGATTGAATGAATCAGTGAATGGCTTGCTCTTCTTCTTCTTCTTCTCCACCCACACGAGCAGACTGTCTCTCTCTACCAACACGAGTGACTGGACAACCACGTCACTCCTGAGTGACTGAGTGTCCTTCTCTCCACTCCTCTTCTCTCCTCTTCTCCTGCTGTGTGTGAACGGAAGGAGGCTCGCACAAGATGGCACCTTTCTACAATGATGCTGATCCCTCTACCCGGGTGTCGGTGTGCCCTGCCCTGCCTTGGTCTCCCACCCCCCACCTCGACCCTCTCCGTCCCCTATCTGCGTCCGAAAACCTCGACCCTCCTAAACGAACCACCTCTCGCCTCGACCGAAGGAAGGGATCAATGGAAAGCCCGCGACGAGACGCTCCCACTTATGCCAACCCCTTTCCCCCTTGTACTCTCCCTCTCCCTCCTGGTCCAACCGAAGCAGCACCTCCTCGTCCTTGGTCTCCAAGACACTGGTGGGTCTTGTCCTGGATCTTGCCCTAACTGGCTCCTGGAGAGGAAGAAGTGTAAATCTTTTCCTTAAGAAAACTCCAAGGTGGAAGGAGGACGGAGACACTCGAGTTACGACCCTTTCCCCAAGGGAGAGTCTTCTTCGTTCTTGGTTAAGGAAACCCAACCATGAACGAGGACGAGGACCTCCTCCTCCTCCTCTGATGATGATGATGATGACGACGGGTCCTTCCATGCCAATGCCCTCCTCCTCCTCCTCCTCCTCCTCCTCCTCTGATGATGATGATGATGACGGGTCCTTCCATGCCAATGCCCTCCTCCTCCTCCTCCTCCTCCTCCTCCTCCTCTGATGATGATGATGACGACGGGTCCTTCCATGCCAATGCCCTCCTCCTCCTCCTCCTCCTCCTCCTCCTCTGATGATGATGATGACGACGGGTCCTTCCATGCCAATGCCCTCCTCCTCCTCCTCCTCCTCCTCCTCTGATGATGATGATGATGATGACGACGGGTCCTTCCATGCCAATGCCCTCCTCCTCCTCCTCCTCTGATGATGATGATGATGACGACGGGTCCTTCCATGCCAATGCCCTCCTCCTCCTCCTCCTCCTCCTCCTCCTCCTCCTCTGATGATGATGATGACGACGGGTCCTTCCATGCCAATGCCCTCCTCCTCCTCCTCCTCCTCCTCCTCTGATGATGATGATGATGATGATGACGACGGGTCCTTCCATGCCAATGCCCTCCTCCTCCTCCTCTGATGATGATGATGATGACGACGGGTCCTTCCATGCCAATCCTCCTCCTCCTCCTCCTCTGATGATGATGATGATGACGACGGGTCCTTCCATGCCAATGCCCTCCTCCTCCTCCTCCTCCTCCTCCTCCTCCTCCTCTGATGATGATGATGACGACGGGTCCTTCCATGCCAATGCCCTCCTCCTCCTCCTCCTCTGATGATGATGACGACGGGTCCTTCCATGTCTCCTCCTCCTCCTCCTCCTCCTCCTCCTCCTCTGATGATGATGACGACGGGTCCTTCCATGCCAATGCCCTCCTCCTCCTCCTCCTCCTCCTCCTCCTCCTCCTCTGATGATGATGATGACGACGGGTCCTTCCATGCCAATGCCCTCCTCCTCCTCCTCCTCCTCCTCCTCCTCCTCCTCTGATGATGATGATGACGACGGGTCCTTCCATGCCAGTGCCCTCCTCCTCCTCCTCCTCCTCCTCCTCCTCCTCTGATGATGATGATGATGACGACGGGTCCTTCCATGCCAATGCCCTCCTCCTCCTCCTCCTCCTCCTCCTCCTCCTCTGTCTCTGATGATGATGATGATGACGGGTCCTTCCATGCCAGTGCCTCCTCCTCCTCCTCCTCCTCTGTCTCGATGATGATGACGGGTCCTTCCATGCCAGTGCCTCCTCCTCCTCCTCCTCCTCCTCCTCCTCCTCCTCTGATGATGATGACGACGGGTCCTTCCATGCCAGTGCCCTCCTCCTCCTCCTCCTCCTCCTCCTCCTCCTCCTCTGTCTCTGAAGCGGCCCCTCCCTTCCTCCATCATCATCAAGGGGCGGGAGGCGGAGCCGACACAAAACAAAACATAAAACACCCACGACCACGACCACGACGAGGACGAGGACGAGGACGAGGACGAGGAACACAAGACACACAGACGGAGGAGCGAACCAACCAACAACCACAACCACAAAAGAACACCTTCACCTTCACCTTCACCTTCACCTTTCCTTCCACCGAGCCCCCCCCCCAAAAAAACAAAAAAACCTACCAAGGTTTCATCCCCATCCCCATCCCCATTCCCATTCCCATCCCCCTGGGTGTTCCTGGTGGAGGGAGGGATTGACGTGGGGGAGGAGGAACACAACACCGCTTCCTTGGCATCCCTTGGCGTTAGCATCGCATCCTTGGGTTCATCTTTCTCATCCTCAACCACGATCGATGGAGAGGCCACACGAGGACGAGCATGGAGTGAGGGATGGAGAGGATGGAGTACGGCAGGAGGAGGAGGAGCCGACGACGACGGCGGCGGCGACGACGGCGGTGGTGGTAGAGGCAGCGGCGGTGGCAGAGGCGGTGGTGGTGAACGCGGCGGACGAGGCGGTGGCGGCGGTGGAAGAGGAGGCCAAGGTGGAGGAGGCCAAGGTGGAGGCTGAGGAGGAGGAGGAGGAGCGTGAGGCGAAGAGGAGCAAGGTTGTGGTGGAGGACAAGGACAAGGTGGAGGAGGAGGAGACCAAGGAGGAGGGAGGGGCACCGTTGCCTCCGGCGTTGGCGAAGAAGCTGGCGGCGGGGGAGGGGAAGAAGGAGGGGAACGAGAAGGCCGCGGTGGGCACGGGGGTGGGCAAGGGCGGGCAAGGGGTGGGGAACCAGCAGGGGGTGGGGAAGACGGGGGATAACATGGGGGGTCAGAAGCGGGCGGAGATCTACACGTACAACGGCAAGGACATGGTGTATTCTTTGGCGTGGAGCGTGAGGAAGGACAAGAAGTTTCGCCTCGCGGCGGGTTCCTTCGTGGAGGAGTACGTGAACAAGGTGGAGATCATGTATTTGGACGAGACGAAAGGAGAGCTGGGGCTGTCCAACCCGTCGCTCTCCTTCAACCACCCTTTTCCCGCGACGAAGATCATGTTTGTCCCGGAGAAGGGGACGGGCACGGAGGACCTCCTGGCCACCAGCAGCGACTACTTGAGGATTTACAAGATAGACGACACCAAGGACAGCAACAGCAGCGTTGAGCTCAAGTCCATCTTGAGCAACAGCAGCAACAGCGAGTTTTGTGCCCCGTTGACCTCGTTTGACTGGAACGAGGACGACCTGAACAAGATAGGCACGTCGTCCATCGACACCACCTGCACGATATGGGATATCGAGAAGGAGGTGGTGGACACGCAGCTCATCGCCCACGACAGGGAGGTTTACGACATTGCTTGGGGGGGAGCAGGCGTGTTTGCCAGCGTCAGCGCGGATGGGAGCGTGAGGGTCTTTGATCTGAGGTGAGTCGTGGGCTTTGGGGGGTTGGCAGCGGCGTACGAAAACGAAAACGAAAACGAAAACGAAAACGAAAACGAAAATGAACTTTTTCTTTCTTTCTTTTATATGCGATGATGATGAGGTCCCTCCAGATGATGAACAGTTTACGCCTTTACTGAATTACTTGGTGAAGATATAACACAACTGTTGCCTTCCTACTGATGGATGTTGGACACGAGCGTGTGTGTGCGTGTGTGTGCGTGTGTTCGAGATGACGAAGACGACGAAGACGACGAAGGCCAATCGAGTCGGATGGAGTGTTTTCTCTCCCTGCCCTTGCCGTCTTCTTGCTGACCGCTTTCGTCTCTTCGTTTCGATTTCTCAGGGACAAGGAGCATTCCACCATTATCTACGAGTCGCCCCACCCCGAGGTGCCACTCGTACGCCTGGGCTGGAACAAGCAAGACCCTCGTTACATGGCGACGATTCTGATGGATTCTTCGAAAGTCATCATCCTCGACATCAGGTTCCCAACCCTGCCAGTGGCCGAGCTCCAGAGGCACCAAGCGTCCGTGAATGCCTTGGCCTGGGCCCCGCACTCGTCGTGCCACATCTGCACGGCTGGGGATGACGCCCAAGCGCTCATCTGGGACCTTTCGAGTATGTCTCAGCCCTTGGATGGAAGTTTGGACCCGATTTTGGCGTACCATTCCGGGTCGGAGATCAACAACCTCCAGTGGAGCTCCGCTCAACCCGACTGGGTTGCTATTGCTTTCTCCTCCTCGGTGCAAATCTTGCGCGTCTAATCAACATCGACAGTTGCTCGGGCTGCAAGACGACGTGTGCCATCCGTCAAGATAGGGATAGGGGGGATAAAACAGCACACAACGGGAGGGTCATACCTTACATTACTTAAAGTACACAACAACAACAATAAGAATAAAACGTACGGGTTTTGCTCTCTTTCCTGATCCTCTCCTACACGTGGCTGGATATGGGCACGAGCAAGAAGAGCAAAGCCGCCGCGGCGGCGGTGGCCGCGCCCGCGTTCAAGATGGTCGCGGAGGCCAAACCAGTCGCCCCCACGAGAGAGAGAACCACGAAGGAAGGGATGACGACGAAGATGTTGAGGACTCCCATGAGCCTCCCTCGTTCGCTCTCCGATGACAGAGTCGAGACCACCGTGTAAGGCAGCGACATTGTCATGCTCCAAGGAAAGCCGATCAGGCTGAAAAGAAAGACACACGAAGTTGTGTCCCCCTCGCGGATCAAACTGGAGCACCACAAGATCGCGGAAAGCATGAGCGCGGACGCTGCCATCATTCGTCGGATCCCAAACTTTGATACAAGGGTTGGTATGGCCCACGAGAACGCCAACATGATGCAAGAGCTGATGGCGGAGGATATCGAAAAAACCTTTTGCGCCTTCTCGTAGTTTTTGAAGGCTTCGGAAGACTTTGGAGCGTGCGGGTCCCCTGCGCAGACGTCGATGCCGATGAAGTCGGGCGCGAAGAAGATGAAGCAAAACCATCCCATCCAGGCCAGGCCGTTCATCAGGCACAGCTTCCACATCCAAGGGTGTCTCCACATTGTGCTCAAATCCCCAACCTTGCTCCTCTCCACCTCTTTCCTCTCCACCAGCGCCCTCTTCTCCCTCTCTGCCCCCGACTCCTCGTCCAGCAAGGCGTACGGCTGGTGACTTCCTCCCAGGGTCTCGGAAGGGAACTGCTTCGACCTGCACGCCGACCCGAAGGCCAAGTCGCACACCACGAGGAGTCCGAGCCCAACCCCGCACGCGAACGTGAGCGACGACACCGAGGCGTCCGATCCAAAGAGCCTCACGAGGGCGTCTCCGATCGCGCCAGACACGAAGCCCAGGAGTTGCCCCGTGCCGAGCGCGGAGGATATCACAGAGTTGGCCAAAGGAAGCCTCTCCTTCTCCGTCACGTCGGCCACCAGGACTCTGACGAGGGCGTCGGCCGCGTTGAAACCCACGTCGATGATGCAGAACCCCGCGAACACCGTCCATATGCTCCCGCTCGTCTCGCCCAAAGGAAGAAGAACGAAGCCCGATGCGCACAACGCCGTCGAGGCAATCACCGTCAATGGCCTCCACCTGAACCCGCTGTAGTCCGTCCACAAACCGCTCAGGGGCTGCACGAACAGACCCGTCACCGGACCGGGTACTCGCAAGTAGGACAAGTCCCTCTGCGTCGCGCCCAACTGCTTGAACAAGGTCGTGGCGTAGGCCGTCTGCACACTCCAAGAGAACTGCGTGCTGATGAGAGGAAGCCCGATGCAGATCAATGTCGACCTTGGCACCCCTCCTCTCGGCGCCCTCTCCTCCCCATCCCTCACCGCCACAGAACCACGAGTCATCACCGAGGGAACAACAATCTCCGCTCAAAACGTTACACCATCCTCGTCCGCTCAACGTTCGCCTCGTGCGATGAGATTCCGAAAGAACCGTAGATGAACCTCCTTTCGTCAAGCTGTCGTTTCCATCGACCGTCGCTAAAGTTCCCAATTCTTCCAAGCAAAGTCACCCTCTCCGTCCTTCTCTCTGCCACGATTTCGACTCCTCCTCAAGTTTCTCCACCATCAGGAGTCTAAACGAAGCATGCGAGGGCGCGTTCGAAAGCCCGTGAGATACTCTTTCCAATGATACCTTTCGCGTTCCCTATGGCGCCTCGTGTCAACCGCTAGAATCTCTTGTTTGCCCCTCTTCAGTTGACCCTCAAGTTTCTCCGCCATGAAGGAGGTCCAAACGAAGCACGACGAAGACGTGCGGATCCTCCACCGAAACCACGCGAGTCAACGCTTGGCGCAGAGGGAGGAGGAGAGCGACGTAGGAGGAGAGGAAGGTAGCATCGGAAAGAGCGTCTCGCGAGCTTTCCAACGATACCTTGGTTGCTTCGTTTGGCGTCCGGACGAAAGAAGGAGACGCCAAAGTGTGAAAGATCTTGGTCAGCGAGAGGAGGAGACCGACGGAGGAGAGGGACGAAAGCGGTGACAGAGGGCGGAGGAGGTCGAAGGGCAAGACGAGAGTGGAAGCATCGGAAAGAGCGTCTCGATATCTTTCGAAAGAGCTCTCGGTTGCTTTATTTGTCGTTGACGGACGGAAGAGGGAGACGGGTTGGCAAGGGAGAGGCATCGGACGGCCAGGGACTCGAGAGTGTTCGCACCGGAGGGCAGAGAGAGAGAGAGAGAGAGAGAGAGAGAGAGGAAGCGGGGAGTTTTTTCATCCGAATCTTCAGGACGAGGAGCTCCATCCCTTGACTCGTGTTCGGTTCGGTTCCGCTTCGTTGTGCATTCGTGCATTGCATCGCACTGCATTGCATTTGTACAGAAGATTTGCATTGCGTCATCCCTGAGGAAGGGAAGGGGAACGTGAAGGTGTTGTTGTGTTTGAGTGATCATGACGTTGTCACCTGGAGGGTCGTACACATTGTCGAGTCCGTTTGCTTGGGACACGAGTGGTGACAGGGAGAACGGTAGCGGCGGGGCGACGCAGGCGAGAGCGAGGAGGGTGGTCTCTTCGAGTTCCTTGACGCAAGTGGAGGGTTCGTCCCCGCGCTGGTACTTGCCAGGGAGGGCCCACGTGCCACAGCCTTACGAGAATCACATAAGCAACGGGTTGAGCGAGTTCATACAGAACAGGACGGCGAAGAAGCCGGGAAGCGCGGGGTTCGGCGGAAGTCGTCGCCACTTTCCGAGCATCCAGACCCCAACGCAGCGCGAGCCGCAGCTGAGCACAGCGAACAATGTAGACTATTATAAGCGGATAGAGGGGAGCGCGGTGAGCAACGGTAGCCCTGGGAGTGGAAGCTACCGGAGGCACCTTGGATACGTTGTCCCTCCCAAGCCGGTGGAGAAGGTGCAGAGGTTGAAGCACATCATGCCCGCAAGCAGCGGCGGAGTGTTCGGGGACTCGAACGGCAGCAGCAAGCGCAGCACGTCAACCGGAAGCGATGGGAGGCCGAAGCAGGTGAGGTTCGTTGGCGGCACGACGGAGAAGAGCACCGGCTTGAACAGCTTTCACTCCTCCCCAAGCTACCCGGAGCCAAACTTGCCGCGGCTCGGGAGGAAGGCAAAGGCTATGGAGACCGCCATCACGAGAAGGGAGCAGACCCTTGCGGACACCTTGGGTCGGAGGGTTAAGGTGAACACAAAGGATTTCAAGAACAGCGATCGGGCGGGCGCTCAGAGGATTCTCAGGGGCACGCCTTCCCGGGTGGAGGAGGAAGTCAGCCTGAGCGGGGAGTCCTTCTTCGGGAGGAAAGTGGACCTCATCACCTTCAAGCGGTTTGTCTCGAACTTGGCTCCAGCGACGAAGGTGCCCATGATGGACTCCCTTAAGATGTCGACGAGGCGGCAAAAGATGAGAGAAATCGATAACGAGATCAAGACGGTGCAGGACCTTGACAAGTGGAAGCACACGATCTGAGTATGACGCGGGCTTCGTGGGCTCATCATGCTTTTGAGGTGACGATGGAAGTGAAAGTTCTATGCATACAAAAAATAGTTAATATAAATGAATGTTGCTGTGATGCACACACACGCACACACACGCACACACAATTGTGGTGTTCGTGTTCCCCCTCCTCCTGCTGCTGCAAGACTCAGGGCGGTTGCGCCTTTGCCTTTCGTGGAAAGGATGCCATGATCTCCTCCAGAAGGTGGGAGTGAAGGTCGTCCACGGTGTCCTGGATCCGCATGGGATCGACGTAGCACAACTTCACCGTGTCTGCGTGGCTCTTGGCGAACCTCACGTAGTAGTTCTGAATCTGGCTCAGCGTTTGGTACACGTGCTCCTTCTCCGAGTCCAGCGGAGCCTCCGCCGGGTCGTCGCGGGAAGAGGTCATCCACTGATCCAAGGCATCCAGGTGGGTCTCCTTGTCCATCGCCAGGACGATGGGAACGATGATCGGGCTGTACGTCTTGTCCCTCCTTTCGAGCGAGGCCGGGGTGCTTTCCTCGCTCTCCGCATAAGGGTCACAGGCCTCAAGCTCGCCGAGAGGCGCTCTTTCCTGGCCAGGGGGGTCCCGGCCTCGCGCCGCCGCGTACAGGTCCGTGAACATCGCCGGATCGAGGTAGGTCCCCTCCAGTATGATCGACTTTCCGTCGTGGAGGCTCTTTTCCAGATCGCCCTGCACCGACTTTCGTACGCAGGCGCATTCTCTTTTGAACTCGTGCAGCAGCGAAGCCACGGGGGAGGAATCGCCCGAGTCGGTAGGGCTCCTCTCTCCCACTGCGCCCGCCGCCGCTTGTGATGCCGCGGTCCCCTGCAGGCCGGCGACGTCCTTCCTATCCCACAGTGGGAAGGGGTGCATCGGGCTGTCCTCAGACATCCGAATGATTTGCGCGAACAGGTCCGTCTGAAGGACGTTTGGCAGGTTGAGGCGCTCGGCCAGGTGCGTTGCGATCATGGACTTGCCCACGCAAGCCGTGCCGCATATGTACACAATGAGTGGAATCTTCAAGTGGTAGAAGGAAGTGATCATCCCGAAGCACTCGACGTATTTTTTGCTGAACCCGTTGGTCTCAAGAAGAGCGAACACCTCGTTCTCGAGCTGCTTCTGAGAGATGTCCAGCCTGTTCTCGTCCACGAGCTTCTTCTTCAGCTCCAGCATGATTTGCGTGGCCTTCTTCTTCGGTACCCGCGCCGCGGTCAGCATCCTGGCCAACAGGAAGCGGGAGAGAACGTAGTAGTGCTTCTTCGCGCCCGTGCTGGTGCTGGAGCTGCCACTGTCGCTCCTCCCCAAAGCCCTGAACCTTCTCGGCGACTGCGAAGAGCTGTCAGAGCTGTCGTTGTCGTGGCCGCCAACGCCGCCATCGTCATTCTGCTTCTTCCCATCCCTCGCGTCCTGCTCACTCAGCCACACCCTGACCTTGACGTAGTCGTACTTGGATCCACTCTTCGTGCTCCTTTTGCTGGAGAACTCGATGGGAACGTCCATCGCTCTGCTGGGCAAGTCACGCAAGGCTGCTGCACAAGGAAAGATTCGATCCCTCCAAAGAAACCAGAAGGTTTTCTGCGTCAGTTCATCACCGCGTTTCAGCGCGAGCCGCGCCTCGAGTCACTCCAACTCCACCATTGGCTTCCCTCCCAATCCCATTCCCCCCAGCCCCTCTTTCCTGTCCCCTCGCTGCCATGGTCCAGTGAGGTCACCGATGGAAACAGATCGCGACGTTTGACTCGAGTCCAATTGCGAGTCAAACCTCGAGTCAACGCTTCCTTCTGCACCTCCCGCTTCTCCTCTCCTCGCCGTCCTCGCCAAGGTGGATCCCTCCGGGTGGTTCCGTTTACCCTTTCCTTCCTCTTCTCGACCGACTCCTTCCACCAACCCAGACGTGTGCCCTACCAATCGAAAGCCCACGAGTCAAGGCTTCGTTCTGCACCTTCCTCTTCTCCTCTCCTCTCCGTCCTCACCGTCACCGTCCTCCTCAATGCAGAGGATTCGTGTTGGTATTGTAGAGTTTTTGGATGAAAAGTGGTTGCCCTGGATGCCTCCGAGCACCGAATGGTTTGATCCAGGTATCGTTGGAAAGGTCTTGAGACGTAGTGTTCGTATCTTGCTGTCCCCCTCGTCCTCGTCCTCGTCCTCGTCCTCGTTGTGTGTTCTCTATCGTCCTTCGTCCTCGTGTTCTTTGTGTTTTGGGTTTCCCGCGTTTTGTTTCTTTTGGTGGCGGGCGATCACAAGACGAAACGAAGGCGAAGGCGAAGGAGAGGAGGTAAGACACGACGACGACGAGGACGAGGACGAGGAGGAGGAGGAGGACGAGGACGAGGAGGAGGAGGAGGTCTTGTGTCTCTCTTTCTCTCTTCTTGATGTTCTCTCTCTTTCGCTCTCTGGATTCAGTTGATTCAGTTGATTCAGTTGGATCCAAGGAGGGAGGAGGAGGAGGAGGTCTTGTGTCTCTCTTCTTGTTGTTCTCTCTCTCTCTCTCTCTCTCTCTCTCTCTCTCTCTCTCTCTCTGTGTGTGTGTGTGTGTGTGTGTGTGTGTGTGTGCGTGTGTGTGTGTCCCTCGCTCCTCTTTGCTTTGACAACTTGGGTTTGGTTTGATCAGCCAGGAGGGAGGACACGAGGAAGGAGAAGGATCCAACCCAACAAACCAGAGACAAAGACAAAGACAAAGGTCCCTCCTCCTCCTCCTCCTCTTCTTCTTCTGCTTGCCTTTGTTTTCGATTGGACTGACCAGTTGCTCGCTCGCAGGAGAAGCAGAGAACGAACTACTGCTGCTGCTGCTAGAAGGAAAGGATGAGAATCGAGGAGGTGGAGAGCACGACGCGATCTCAGCGCATCGCGACGCACACGCACATCAAGGGGCTGGGTTTGGCGGAGGACGGCGAGCCCGTCGCCGATGCGGTGGCCGGTGGCTTTGTGGGGCAGGACGCCGCGAGAGAGGCGTGCGGCCTGATCGTGGAGATGATCCGCTCCAAGAAGATGGCTGGAAGGGCCTTGCTGCTCGCCGGTGCCCCGGGAACGGGAAAGACGGCCTTGGCTCTGGGAGTGGCGAGGGAGCTCGGGTCGAAGGTCCCCTTCTGCCCCATGGTGGGATCGGAGGTGTACTCGACCGAGGTCAAGAAGACGGAGGTTCTGATGGAGAACTTCAGGAGAGCGATCGGCCTGAGAATCAAGGAGAACAAGGAGGTGTACGAGGGAGAGGTGATCGAAATCACGCCGGAGGAGAGCGCCAGCAGCGGCTACGGTAAGGTCCTGCAGTTCGTGGTCGTGGGGCTGAAGACCGTCAAGGGGACGAAGCAACTCAAGCTGGATCCCACTATTTATGACAGCATCCTGAAGGAGAAGGTCCAGGTCGGCGACGTGATCTACATCGAGGCCAACAGCGGCTCGGTCAAGCGGGTGGGTAGGTGCGATGCTTACGCCACCGAGTTCGACCTGGAGGCCGAGGAGTATGTTCCGCTTCCCAAGGGAGACGTTCACAAGAAGAAGGAGATCGTGCAAGACATCACTCTGCACGACTTGGACTCGGCGAACGCGAGGCCCCAGGGAGGGCAGGACATCATGTCGGTGATGGGCCAGATGATGAAGCAGAAGAAGACGGAGATCACGGAGAAGCTTAGGGTGGAAGTGAACAAGGTTGTGAACCGCTACATCGACCAGGGAGTCGCGGAGCTCGTTCCAGGAGTCTTGTTCATAGACGAGGTTCACATGCTGGACATCGAGTGCTTCACTTACCTCAACAGGGCCCTGGAGAGCTCCTTGGCCCCGATTGTTGTGTTCGCCACGAACAGAGGAATGTGCGACATCAGGGGAACGGACATGGCGTCCCCGCACGGCATCCCGGTGGATCTTCTAGACAGGCTGGTCATCATTAGAACTCTTCCTTACACGCCTCAGGAGATTGTTCAAATCTTGGCTCTCAGGGCTCAGGTCGAGTCGATAGAGATGCAGGACGAGTCGTTGAGCTACCTGGGCGACCTTGGCATGGAGAGCTCCCTGAGGCACGCCGTGCAGCTCCTGACCCCCTCCCAAGTCATCGCCGCCACCAAGGACAGGCAAAAGGTGGAGAAGGAAGACATCGAGGAGGCTAACTTGCTGTTCTGCGATGCCAAGAGGAGTGCCAAGGTCTTGCAGGAACACGCCGACAAGTTCATCACGTAAACTAAGCTATGGTGTTGCCCCCCCAACTGAAAACCATTTATATTTTCCTTCGAAAGGGACAAGAACACCCAGGGACACAGAGAGAGAGAGAGAGAGAAAGTGAGAGAAGAGAAGAGGGCAAAATTGCTCAAGCTGCCTGGACGGAGGCCCCTTGTCCTCACCATCTTCACCTCTCTCTCCTTGCCATGATCCCTGTCACCATTCGTCCCAAGTGAGGGCTCTTTGGAAAGAGCAAGAGACAACGCATCCATCCATCCGTGATCTTTCCCCACCTCTCCCCTCCTTCCACCATCACCCCCTCCTTCCATCATCACCATCACCACCTTCATCATCACCATCACCTTCACCAGCAGATGTGTGGCTGGGATTGGAGGATCTCGTCGAGGACCTCGTGAGGAGAAGAGGAGAGCGTCTCAAGGCGTCGCGAGGGGTCAAGCCAGGAATACAAAGACATCAAACGAAAGATCTTGAGAAGATCTTTCCATCGACACCTCACTCGCTTCATTTAGTCGCTTACTCGACCTTGGCTCCGACGATGAAGGCCATGAGGTTGTGCAGGTGGAGGAGCACGAGGGGCAAAGGATGGAGAGCGGAGAGGAGAGACGACGGGAAGCTTCGCCCTCGAGCCGTACGAGAGAAGGACAACGATTCCAAATCGACGAGGAGGAAGGAGGCGTCGACGGCGGAGACATCGAGACGACGGGAAGCCAAGTTGGGTGTGGGTGTTGGTGAAAGTGATGATGATTACAAGCTTTGGTTTGCTCTGCCATTGCAGCCAGGTTCCAAAAGAATCACAAGAAGGACGGAACTCATCAAGGATCGGATCTGGGGATTCGAACAGGTTTTCGGAACCCTGGATGTCATCGTGAACATCGTAAGGCCAACTCACTCCTCAGCAACATCCTCATCCTCAGCCTCAGCCTCATTCCTCCACATCACTTGATGCCTCTCCTGCTTGCTTCTGACTCTTGTCGTTCTGGTTTCTTTCCTTTTTGTTTGGATTGCCGCAGAGGATGACCGTGGTAGCGATGGAGGAGGGAGGACTCTTCATCCATTCGCCGATTGCTCCGACCGAGGAGTGCTTGAGACTCGTGCGCGAGCTCGAGGAGATGCATGGGAGGGTCAAGTACATTGTGCTGCCGACGACAGCGGTGGAGCACAAGATCACCTTTGGGCCCTTTGCGAAGCGTTTCCCGGATGCTGAAATCTTCGCCGCGAGGAGGCAGTGGAGTTTTCCCTTGAACTTGCCCCTGTCATTCCTCGGCCTCTTTCCCAGGAAGGCGACGCCGCTGACGGAGGATGGGGACTACCCGTGGAAGTCGGAGTTCGAGATGGCAGAGCTGAACTTGACCGTGGGCATCGGCCCCTTTGTCGAGACGGCGTTTTTCCACAAGCCGACCAGGACGCTTTTGGTGACCGATACCTGCTTCATGATTCCCGAGACGCCGCCCGAGGTTTGCGAGGTCGACCCGACGCCCCTGCTGAAGCGGGCGAGGGATGACAAGAATGACGGGTTGGTGATGGCAAAGGACACGCAGGAGAATCGAATCAAGGGGTGGTGGAAAACGATTCTGTTCTCCATATTCTTCCAGCCCTCCTCGGTGGAGTTCGACCCCAGGGAGTGGCCCACCGCTCTGGTGTGGCGCGATGACAACTGGGTGGACAAGGTCAAGATGGTGCAAAACAAGTTGCTGGTCGCCCCGATCCTCCAAGTCCTGGTGTTCTCGAGGGATCCCTCGAGCACTCTGCGTTACTTTAATAGGATCACGTCCTGGCCCTTCAAGAGGATCATTCCTTGTCACTTCCTCGCGCCCATAGAGGCGGGTCCCAGAGACCTGAGGCAGGCCGCTCGCTTCCTCATAGAAGACCCGGCGCAGTCGAGCGCGAACCTGTCACCATGGGAAAAGCTCTCCCTGAGGACGGGTCTCAACGCGAAGAGCGAGGGGGACTATCCAGAGAGCGAGCTGGGGCTCTTGGTGGGTCTACGAAACTTCTTGACCGCCGTCGGTGTGATCAACAGCCCCGTCCTTCCAGACGAGGACAAGTAATGATAGCAAGTTCATCAAATCTAGGAAAGCCAAGCGAGCAAGAGAAAATAGGACATGAATGAACATGATCCAAGTTCCCTCCAACGATCAAGAAGCCTTTCCCTTCTCGGATGACATTTCATCCAGTAGCTCAAATCTTCATCCTATGCTCCTGCAAGATCATCTCTCTCTCTTTCTCTCTGTCTCTGTCTCTGTCTCTTGTGCTACTGCATGAAACCCAAGCCAAGATGGAGGTGGAGGACAATGGGAGTGAGTGAGTCCAAGGAAGGTCATCCCAATCCCAATCCAAGACAGGTCTCCTCCTCTTCCTCCCCCTCCCTCCCCCTCCTCCTCGTCAGGGATCAGGAGTCGCCTCCTCCATGAACTGGGCTCTGACAAAACCCTGAAGAAGATAAGGAGTTGAAAACGCGAGTGAGAATTAACGCCCGGGCACGTCGCACGACAAGGGAGAGGGAAGGTGTTGTTGTCGAGGACTTTGTGCACGGACGGCGACGAGGAAGGACAGGAGGTGTTGAACGAACGGAAGGGCGTCTCAAGGGCTTTGGATTGATACCTCGGTTGAAGGTTTTGGCGCACGGAGTGGTCCTCTCGCTCGCTCGCTCTCTTTGCTACGACAGGCGTTACAGGAGGAGGTTGCCTCGAAGTTTGTTTTGCGAGTTGTTGGCTCGGTTCGTGAAGAGGAAGAGGAAGGCAAGTCTTCGTCGAGCTGTGCAGTGTTTTGCGGTGCTTTGTTTCATCATGAGGCGTCCCACGAGACGCTGGACACGCACCAGGTCGACGGCGGCGATGATCGCGGCGACGGCCGTCGCCGGTGGTGATGACGACAAGGGAGGGTTGTCCCCAGGTGCCATGGACATGGACGTGGACGGAGAGTGTTTGGCGAGCTTCGTGACGGGCTCTACGACGATCATCGAAGAGGAGAGCGACAGTGAGGAGGATAGTGGTGGTGCGGGTTCGTCCTTCCAACCTGAGCCAGCAGAGGTGACTATGATAAGAGGCAACGCACGTCCTTTCAGGACTCGCAATGGAAAGAGAACTCTTGTGGCTGCCGTCTATCTCGTTCTTCAAGATGCGGGAAAGAGCTTGCAGGTCAAAGAGATCCTTGATCGGATCCGGGCCAAGAAGCTATATGTGTTCAGGCGTCGGGATCGTTCTGTCTGTACTGATCTGCAGAGAATGCGGAAAGCTGTCAGAGTTGCTTGTTCACAGAGCCCCCTCTTTGTTCGCACTGAACTTGGAACATATGCCATTGCCAAGAAATACTTGAATGGGTTCAATACTCAAGATGCTGTCAGCACCTCACCGCTTCGGGATGCCATCTATCGCGTTCTTCAAGATGCGGGAGGGAGCTTGCAGGTCAAAGAGATTCTTGGTCGGATCCGGGCCAAGAAGCTATATGTGTTCAGGCGTCGGGATCGTTCTGTTTGTACTGATCCGGAGAGAATGCGGAACTGTGTCAGCTTTGCTTGTATCAGGAGCCCCTGCTTTGTTCGCACTGCACGTGGAACATATGCCATTGCCAAGAAATACTTGAATGGGTCCAATACTCAAGATGCTGCCAAGCCCTCACCGCTTCGGGATGCCATCTATCGCGTTCTTCAAGATGTGGGAGGAAGCTTGCACTACGAAGAGATCTTTGGTCGGATCCGGGCTAAGAAGCTATATGTGTTTAGGCGTATGGATGGTTCTGTTTCTACTGATGTTGAGATCATGCGGGCCACTGTCAGGTCTGCTTGTATCAGGAGCCCCCGCTTTGTTCGCACTGCACGTGGAATATATGCAATTGCCAAGGAATACTTGAATCGATCAACCGCCGACAACCTCAATGAGCAGAATTCCAACGCCGCCACCACCAACAACAACACAACAAGTTCTCCTTCTCCCTATGCTTTGGATTTGAGAGAGGCTCTCGAGTCCGGCCTGATGACGGAGGAGGAGTACGCCGAAGCCGTGCAGGAGGCCCAGCGTTACGACAGCAAGTCATCAGAGAAGAAGAGAGAGATCGCGGACTACAACGAGGCGTTGAGGATCATCTTTGCGGACGCATCTCTTAAGCTGAGCGACAAGGAACAATGCATTGTGAAGAGAGAGTACCTCGAAGAGGTCGGGCTCTGCAAAGCTCCTCGTCCTCCGTCGTCGAAGAGAACAAGAACACGAAGCAAGGCGGCCCCTTCCATCGTCAAGGTCAAGCAGGAAGAGGGAGAAGGGAGCGTGGATAAACATTTGTAGATAGCAAACGTCAGTTTTTTGGTCATGGCCTTTTCTCATTATCATCACCTCCATCGTCATCACCATCACCTCTCTGTCTCTCTCCTTGCCATGATCCCTGTCACCATTCCTCCGAAGTGAGGGCTCTTTGGAAAGAGCAAGTGACAACGCATCCATCTATTCATGACCCCTTCTCTCCCTCCCTCCACCATCACCCCCTCCTTCCACCACCATCATCATCACCATCACCTCTCTCTCTGTCTCCTTGCCATGATCCCTGTCACCATTCCTCCCAAGTGAGGGCTCTTTGGAAAGAGCAAGAGACAACGCATCCATCCATCCGTGACCCCTCCTTTCCCTCTCCCCCTCCCTCCCTCCCTCCACCATCACCCCCCTCCTTCCATCCCCCTCCCTCCTCCCCTTCTCCTGGTGTGTGTCACTCCACGTGTTCGAGTGGAGTGTTGTGGAGGAAGAGCGGCTTGGATAGAGGGACTCCGTTTGGAGAGGAGGACGACGACGAAGGCAACGCGCCACGAGCGATGGATGAATCATCTCATTAGCTTTCGAAAGAGCCCACGCTCGTGACGGATGACGCTGGGACGAACATCTTGGCTTCAGAATGGAAAGCAAAAGTTTTAGAATCGGAATCCTTTTCACGACAATCAGCACTCGAAATGGCTCGTGGCGTGCGTTTGGAGAAGCGTTACGGTAGCAAGGAGAGTGAAACGCGTTCGGGTGCCGTGCCTAATGTGTACTGGAGGTCTCCGACGTTTCATGAGTTGAGGATGGACAAGATGTTCAGAGGATTGCCTCCATCGAGTTGGTTGAGACTCGAGAGTGAAGCTTGTGCTCCATACTTCAGACAGGAGAGCGACGAGTGGGCTGCTTGTCACTCGGGTCGAATCACGACGTCATCGCTTCCTGGATGCTTGGGCTTGAATGAGAAGAAAGCATCGGGGGCTCTGAAGCTTCCCAAGGGGTTCGCTTCCCATCGGCATGCTCTCCATGCTTACCACCTTGTGCAGGAGGAGGTGTTCCTGGTGTCTGGCTCGGCGTCCAAGGAGGTGCTTACCTTCAATGCAAAGCAAGTGGAGGAGTACAATGCTGGGCTGTGCCTCAATGGTTCGGAGGACGAGGGGGAGGAGGACAGGAGGGAGGAGAGGTGCAAGCAGGTGGCCAAGATGGGGGTGATGGCGGTGCATTGTGCTTGGGGGATCAGCCAAGAGCCGGCGGCGTTGTTCTCGCTATTGAGGAACTTTGTGGATAGTGAGGTCCTTGAGGTTGGCTTGTGTCCCTTGTCTTTTCGGGATATTCCCTATGAGTGGGGCATTAACAAGAAGCTTCTGCCGCCGATGGGAGCCTCGCCGGACGCCCTCCTTGTCATTCCCTTGAGCAAGCTTGACGATGAAACGACCTTGGAAGGTCGGCTGGCCTCCTTCTTGCCTCGAGGGTGGGAGGGGGGCGATGAGTGGAGGAGGAAGGGCCACCTCTGCTGCGTTGTAGAGGTCAAATCAGTTTCCCCGTTCCGGGAGATCCACAAAGTCACGAAGAGCGGGAAGAAGAAGAAACTCAGGTACAGGCTCATCGACGCGGAGCCGAGGGACCGGGTGAACGTCATGCACGTGCCGCAGCTGCAGATGCACATGCTTTGCACGGGGGCCCCGATAGCCCTTTACGTGTCCTACAGCGCGGGCAACGGGATTGCATTGTACGTGATGAAGGCCGACAAGTTTTATCAAAAGTCGATGCTTCGTTGGGTTTCTCTGTTTCAGAAGGAATACGTGGCGAAGAAGTCGCCGCCTCCAGAAAACTTTTTTTGGGAGATGGAGGCTTACCAGAATTTCTTGGGCCACACCAGAAAGATTGCGCGCACGGCTACTCTTTTCGAAACGCTTCCCCCCACAGTGATGGACAAGTATGCGAAGAGCGCGCCCTTTCTCTCGCCGCAGCAACCTGCTTGATGATCAACGATGTACCATAGAATTTTTATCAATCGTAAATGGTTAACTGTAGTTCTAACGCCTGAAGAGTTTGCTCACATTCCCAGCCTCCATCGCTCTCGTCAAAACCTTGTAGTCAATCACCTTGTGCTGGCCCTGGAGGCCCTGGATCGACCTCAAGTCCTCCGCGATCACAGCGGTGGGCTTCGACGCCCCGAGCTCGAATTTCTCTCTCTTCCTGCGTTTCTTCGGCGCGTCGCAATCCAGCGTGCTCACCGTGGCGCCGCCTCGCTCCAGTACCAACTTGAAGTCCCCCCTCAAAAAGTCCCGGGAGCCGCAGAGCACAAAGGCGTCGCCCTCAAACATTCCTTTCTTGTCGCCCTCGTTGCTGCTGGCACCGGAAAGGCTGCTGTACACGAGGAGGGACCTCTTCAACTCCACTGGGAATCCGGATTGGATCGACTCCTCCACCCATTGGCGCCTCACGATAGGAAAGCCAATGGTCAGGCCCAAGAGAACTTTGAGCGTCCTCTTGCGCTCCTTGGCGACCACGACGACTTCGTGCGAGTCCTCGATCTCCGCCAGCTTCTCTGCCACGGAGCCACCGTGGTTCAGAATTCGGTCGACGAGAACGTCGGTCTCGGTGGCAGAGAATCCGGAGATCAAAAACAATTGGCCTCGGAAGATTTCGCGTGGATCCCGCGCCTGCATTGCTTTCGGTGCCCCCACCTCAACGTTCTCGCGTGCTCCCCCTTTGAGCTCCAGCTCCTCTCCCCGAGCTTGGAACGCCTCCCCACCCCCGTCGTCGCAGTTCTCCTTCCCCATCGCATGCTTCTGAACCTGCAAGCAATCGTGGGACCACCACCGGCAGCACGGAAAGGACAACAAGGAAGGGCGTCAGCAAGAGGTGGTGTGAAGTTTCCAGTCCGAACGTTACGTGCCGCGCGCCCAAGGAAGGAAGGAAGGAAGCGAAGGCTCTCGCCTACTCACCTTTGGTTTCGCCTCCGCCCGCGCACGGTGCTTCTTGGCTAGCGTGGACTCGAGCAAGTAGTTGTCCATCATCTCCTGCTTCTTGCTTCGAAGGATCAACGGCGAAGGACTCAACTGCGATGGCGGACCATAGTCTTGCCAAGGGGAAGCGTAACGTACCCCAGGGATGGGAATGCCTTCTGTTCTGTCTGTTGCTTGCGTGCACGTCACCTCATCCTCCGTCGCGACCGAAGGGGAAGCAAGAGACCTTCTCCGCAGCGGTGGTGACGTAACGCTCCTCTCATAACGCTCCGCGACCTCCCTCAGCCGAGCGTTCTCCTCTCTCAGCCGAGCATTCTCCTTCACCAAGGCAGCCATCTCCTTCTCCATCTTCACTGGATTCAATCAATACCGAAACCAAAACCAGGCAAGCGACCCACCAATCGAAATATCTCGAGCCAAGTCTTCGTCCTTCACCCTCCTCTTCCCCTATCCTCGCCGTCCTCACCGTCACCGTCCTCGAGAAGGTGTGCCACTCCGATGGTCTCTCCTTCCCTTTCCGTCCTCCCAGTCGATCCCTCGACCAATGCGAGCACCCAATGGTTCGATCCAGGTATCGTTGGAAAGATCTCGACACAACGCTTCGTCCTGCACCCTCCTCTTCCCCTCTCCTCGCCGTCCTCGCCTCCACGCCGCGATCGATCGATCGCCAACGCCTCTCGCTCTCGCTCTCAACGCAGCGCAGCTTTCCTTTTTTTGGCGCGCGATCGCGTCGAGAGGAGAAGGACAAAGAGAGAGGGAGAGCGGGCGGCGAAGGCGGAAACGGCGAGGGAGGCTTGGACTATCGGAAGCGTATTCCCATGCTCTTTCGAACGAGTGGTCGGTTGACCCATCCTTTCTCTTAACCTTTGCGCGGAGGAGGAAGAGAAGAAGAATCGACTCGACTCGAGCGAGGGATCGATCGCTGCGAAGGAGGACGAGAAAACGAGTGGAAGGGAAGCGGAGGAGTGGACCATCGCAAGCTTCGTCTCTCGCTCTTTCGAACGAGTGGTCGTTTGAAGGGGTTTTCTCGAAGCAACACAGAGAGGAGTTCATCCATTCAATTCCATCTCCATCTCCATCTTCGATCCTTTGGTGGATCCTTCGAAGATCGTTTTAGGATTCGTTTCTGTTGGAGGGAGAAGCATTTGTTTTTGTGTTTGGTGATGGTGATCGGAAGCGTCTGTTCATTCTCTTTCTGTTGAGTTGAACGATCATCCTCATCTCGCCATCCATCATCCAGATCTTCATCTTCGCCATCTTTGGTTGGTCATGGAGGAGGAGGGGCTTGTGCTTGCTCTGACGCCTGAAGGGAGCGAGGACGCGATCCTATCGGATGAGGTGGAGGAGTACCAAGTGAAGGAGAGTCTCGTGGAAGAGTTGAGGGGGATGGATGGAAGCCTTGAGGAGGAGGAGGGAGTGGAACGGTTGAGTGATGAGACCAATGAGACCATGGAACTCTTCAAGAGCAAGACGCCTTTGGACTCTGGGACGTTCATGAAGATGTCCGCATCGCTTCCAGGTAGGTTGACGCTTGTGCCTTCTGTCTCAATGGAATGAATGTCGAGACCTGACTCCAACCTTTGCTTTGTTCGTACTTCTTGCTCTGCATCGTATCCTAGGCTCGTTGGATCCCACAGTGGTTCCCAACTCTTACAAGACTCTTCATGAGCATTTTACCGCGGGAGAGGGTCAGGAAGGGGACGTGGACGAGAGCACGCGGTTGAGAAGCATCGTGATCATGCTTGAGGTGAAGGACGTGCTCGATCTCGCGGAGTCTGGCGCCGCGCCTTGCGATCAGCAAAGGGAGGTGCAGACGAACTACTGCGAGTACCGTCTGTTCATGGCGAGGAAGGGCTTGGGCATCAATGACTTTGGGTTCAAGAGCAACGACTTTCTTCTGCAGCTGAGACAGGGGCCTGCCGACATCACTGATGTGGACGTCGGCGAATACCTCAAGTCGAAAGGCGAGTCGTCAGAAAAGGTTGTGGACACCTTTGAGCCAGAGGAGGGCAAGGGGCTCGAAGTGGAGCTCGACGAGATCGATGACATCGAGGAAACGGAGCCCGTGCCGGAGACTCCGGTGTCCCAGTCCCAGAGGCGTAGCATGGACCCACCGAAACTCTGCGGCGCCCCAGAGGAGCCGCCCTCCACACCAACCCTGTTGCCAAAATCGTCAGAGGACGACGATCGGGGCGGCTCGGATGAGAAGACGGTGGCCGTGCCAAAAGTTGCAGGAGAGAAGAAGGAGCGTGATTGCGTGGAGGAAGGGAGCGAAGCCAAGGTCCAGCAGGGGGCTGAGAACCTTGAGAACCACCTTGAGAACCACCTTGAGAGCGAGGCATGGCCGGGGGCGATCACCAAAGATCATCCAGGGACGGCGGGAGAGGAGGAGAAGAAGAAGAAACCAAAGTCGTCATCGTCGAAATCATCACTGGAGTGGCAGAAGTTTCTGGCCTCTTCGGCGGTGGACGCGTCTCACATTTTGTCCAGCAGCAGGCGCACCAGGACTCCCAACCCAAAGTACAAGGCATCTCGCGAGCCCGCCCGGAACGACCAGAAGAGCGCAGAGGGAAAGCCAAAACGCTTGAGCGAGGCCGAGAAGGACCTGAATCACAGGGTGGAAGAGCTTTTGCAGGAGAACCGAAAACTTCGGAGGGAAAACAATGACTTGAGAGAGGAGAATCGGAGGTTGAAGGAGGCTTCAACTTCGACATCACGCGGGAGGGTCGCGAGCAAGTCCAGCAGCAGGAGGCGGGAGAAAAGGACAGAAATTGAGGGCGGGGATGCCAAGACCGAGAAGAAGGATGCAGCTGATTTCGGATGCAGCAAGCGCAGGCAGAATGCCAACGCTCGCCTGGCCTGCAATGACGAGAAGCTGGCTCTTCACACGAAGAAGAGGCGGAAGGTGGAGCATCCGCCCTTGCCCATGGAGCCGCAGCGGAAGGAGCATCCAGGCAGGAAGAGAACGTACGCTGCGGAGCAACGAAAAGTCAAGGCATCAAGTGCCCAAACGAAGCAGGGGCGTGGGGAGGAGATATTCAAACACCTTTCCTTCCTTCTCACGGCCTTCACACGCACGGAGGAGAAGCAAATTTGTAAAATGATAGCATCGCAGGGGGGCACGGTGGCAGAGAAGCTGGCGGAGATCGAGGACTCGCACGAAGTCGTCGTGGTCGCCAAGGAACGCAAGAGGACGCTCAAAGTTCTCTTTGGTTTGAGCGCCGGAAGGCCAATCGTGAGGCGCCAATGGGTGGAGGAGTCGATCCAATCCGGATTCCCAGTGGAGTTGAAGAGGTCCCTCCTCGTGTACAGCAGCCTTTCCGGTGCCAGCAGCAACGAGGGCGACAAGAAAGGAATGTTTGAGGGCGACGCCTTTGTGCTCTGCGGCTCCCGGGACTTTTTGAGGGGGGACTTCAAGTTGGTACTGGAGCGAGGCGGCGCCACGGTGAGCACGCTGGACTGCGACGCGCCGAAGAAACGCAGGAAGAGAGAGAAATTCGAGCTCGGGGCGTCGAAGCCCACCGCTGTGATCGCGGAGGACTTGAGGTCGATCCAGGGCCTCCAGGGCCAGCACAAGGTGATTGACTACAAGGTTTTGACGAGAGCGATGGAGGCTGGGAATGTGAGCAAACTCTTCAGGCGTTAGAACTTAGAGAGAGAGAAGGTTGTAATTTACGTTTCCTTTTCAATACTTTTTGTCGTCGTTGGTTGGAATTTTCTTCGCGAGCAGAGCCTTGTGCTTCCCAGAGACAGCCTGCACCCTCGCGTCAGTGACTGTGGTGGTATATGTGTAACCCATGCTATATACCTCTTCCCCCTTCTGCTCGTCCTTGCCCTCCTCGTTCCCATTGCTCCTCTTGTGGCCCTGGCCGCTCGGTAGGAGCTGAGCCTTTGGCTTCTTCGGGTCGACCCCTCCGGTCCTCTTCTTCACCTTGTCCTTCAGCTTCGAAGCCGTCGTCGTGGGCAGCGAAGTCGTCTTCTTCGCCGACTTCTTGTGCTTTGAAGCCACGCGCCGGCCTCCGGCAACCTTGGCAGCGCTCATCGGCTTCAAAGAGGCCTGCTTCTTCGCTACAGCCTTCTTCTCCTTCTCCGCCTCTTTCTCCTTAGTCTTCTCCTTCCTCTTCGCAGCCTTGGCCTTGGCCTTGGCAGCGGCCTTCTCCTTCTGCCTCTTCGCTTGCGCTACCTTTGCAGCACCTCCTGCCTGATCCTCCTTCTTTGGGCCGCTACCTCCCTCGTTCTGCTTCCCCCTGAGGAACACCAGGGCAGCACCCAGCGCAGCAGCAGCAGCAACAATAACCACTCCAGAACTCGGGCCTTTGCCTTTGCTCTTCACCTGCTCCCCCATCTCCTGTTGCTGTTTGCCGAAACCAAACCAGAGAGAGAGAGAGAGAGGGTGACCTGAATCCAGCACCAGCGTCAGAAAACCAAAGCAGAGCATGAAACTCAATCACGCCGCGAAAAACTCAAAGGGAGGACAAGAACAAGTCATCACTTACTCCTCAATCCAATCAATGCTCAATCCAACTCGAGCCCCAAAACTTTCCTTCCAAGCAGCTTCGAGAAGTCAAACGTGTCGTGGGAGGTTACCAATCGAATGATTTGAGATGTACTATTGCGTGGTTGCGCTCTCTCCCGCTCCCCTTGCTCCCCTCGCCTGTCCTCGCCTCCTCCGTCTCTCTCCCTCCCTCCCTCTTCCCAAAGGTGACTACGAAAAATCGAAGCTTTCAGTTCACAGCATCCTCAACACTGGGCCATTTCTTCCAAACAAGAGGTCATCGGAAAGAGTAAATCGTAACGCATGCCGTGACGCTGTTCTCGTTTCCCGTTTTAACTCTCCCTGGCCTCCCCTTTCGCCCGAAAGTCTCACCTTCCGCCTTCTCTAATCTGATCTTATCTTAAACTAGTGGCTTGTCTCAGCTCTCAGCCGTTTTGGCATCGGACGCGAACGAAAGGGGAGAGAAGGGGGTGAAGGTGAGACGCGATGGAGTTGAGGGAGGTATCGATGGAAAGATATTCTCCAGATCTTTCCAACGATACCTCTCATGACGAGTTTGGTGCCATGGTGAAGTTTCTGTGCTTCATGGACTGACTTTTGTGCCTCAATCATTGCCTCGGATGATGGTTTGCTCGTGACAAGGAGGGGACGAGGGGAGACGAAGAGGGAACGAGCGACAGATCATTCGAAAGATCATCTCGCTAGCGTTCGAAAGCGCACCCGCACGTCCGAAACGAAGCTCTGGTGAAGTTGCTAGCCGCTGCCGTTCGAGTTTGTGGGCTGATAGGGAGAGAGAGATAGAGATAGAGAGAGAGAGAGAGAGAGAGATGTCTCAGGCTCTGGTGACGGGTGCCAGGCCCTTGCCTCGGGCGGCAGGAATGGGTGCGAGGGATGCCTCTTCTCGAACGAGCGCTGGATTCGTTCGAGGGGCGAGAAGCGGAAGCCCTTGTTGCGTGAGCAGTCGTCCGCAGTCATCGATACAACAAAGTAAGTGTTGCTCGGGCGGTGACCTGCTGCCGTGTTGTCGCTAACGCGTTTCTCGATCTGCACGTATGCGTTGTCTCAGGTCGCAGGCGGCGGGGGGAGAGGGAGGCGAGGCCGATGCTCAGCGGCGCTGTCGAGAGGAGCCGGAGCGTCGCCGCGAGCAGCGCTGCGGCTGACGTCAGTGGTGGCGGGGAGGGCTCCTCTGCGGCCCCCAAAGCAAGCCTTCTTCACGCGTTCTGGAAGTTCACAAGGCCCCATACGATTCGAGGAACAATTCTGGGATCGGTGGCCTTGACTTCCCGCGTCCTGCTCGAGCACTCGGACGCCATCAGGTGGATCCTCCTTCCCCGAGCTTTCGCGGGCCTCGTGGCCCTTCTGTGCGCGAACGCCTTCATTGTGGGGATCAACCAGATCTACGACGTGAGGATCGACGAGGTGAATAAGCCTTACCTACCGATAGCGGCGGGGGAGATGTCGCAGTCCACCGCTTGGGTGATCATCAGCACGCTGGGCCTGATCGGTCTGACGATCGTGCACACTCTCTTTGGGCAGCACATCGCCTTGCTTTACACTCTCTCCCTCGTCATCGGGGCCATCTACAGCGTGCCCCCGCTCCGTCTCAAGCAAAGGTAAGTCCGCCGTGTCTGCTCCTTGCCCTGGACCCTCTTGACTGACTCGGCGCCGCTGTCCACGACTCTAGGCCACTGCCAGCGATGGCGTGCATTGTGCTGTGCAGGGGGTTCTTGCTGAATTACGGGGTGAACGACGCTGCTTGTGCTGCCCTTGGCGTTCCTTTCGAGTGGAAGTTTCCCGTTGCATTCATCACAGGCTTCGTCACATGCTTCGCGGTGATCATCTCGGCCGCGAAGGATCTGCCCGACGTCGAAGGGGACAAGAAGGAGAACGTGCAGACCTTCGCTACCTGGCTCGGGACGGGAAAGGTCGCCATGGCATCCGTAGCTCTGCTGATGCTGAACTATCTCGTGGCCATGTTCTTGGGCATGGCCCAGCCAGATATGTTCAACAGCCCCGTCATGGTTGTGGGCCACATGGTGCTGTCCTTCTTCCTCGTCAATCAAGCGACCAAGCTCCATCACACCGGTTACTCGCAGCAGGGCATCAAAGGCTTTTACAGGTTCATTTGGAACCTCTTTTACGCCGAGTACTTTCTGTACCCTTTCATCTAGAGCCAGAGCCAAGCCGAGGGGAGCAGGAGGAGGAGGAGGCAAACAAAATGGTGTTACAGCAATATATGTACAAGTATGGTATATGGGTCTCAGCCCTCCTTTGTCGTCAGCAGGTTTCGTGACCTGATCTGGTGCCTGATGGCCCACTTGCCGTAAGAAGTGAATATGTCCTCCCATTCCTCCATGTCCCGTTCCAAGACAAAACAGTCCGCTGTCTTCATCTCAAGCACCGGTGCTCCAGCCCTCCCCCTCGGGCCGACGAGCTCGTTCAGCGCCAACTCCCAACCCATGTTGTGACCGAGCACCATGACCGTGTCCTCGCTCCTCGCGTTCGTGTACACGGCATCCATGATCACCTCCGTTGCAGGGCGATCAAATACTCCGGCATAAAACTCGGCCAAGTACTCGACGCGCACCGGCAAGTCTTCGTCCGCCCACATCGATGTCATCCTCGCGTACGTTTCCCTGGTCCTCCTCGCATCGCTGGAGAGGACCAAACACGGAAGGCATCCCAACCTCTTGAGCTCTTTTGCTACTGCTACTGCGCTCTTCATCCCTCGTGGGCTCAGTGGCCGGTCTCTGTCTCCACAAGAAACCTTCCAGCTGCTTTTGGCATGACGCATCAATAGCAACCGCTTCATACTCAAATCTTCACCAGAACGTCATTCCACTCGTGCGACGGCTCTTTCGAAAGACAAGCAGAACATGCGTCTGCCTGCGTCGTCCACCGTCGCTCTCTACCTCTTCTATGTCCACCGTCGCCCTACTCCATCTCTCTTCGGATGCAATGGATCGATCGATGGATGGATTGAATGGGAAACAAAATCTTCACCAGAACGTCATTCCACTCGTGCGACGGCTCTTTCGAAAGAGAAGCAGAAGATGCGTCTGCCTGCGTCGTCCACCGTCGCTCTCGACCTCTTCTATGTCCACCGTCGCCCTACTCCACCTCTCTTCGGATGCAATGGATCGATCGATGGATGGATTGAATGGGAAACAAAATCTTCACCAGAACGTCATTCCACTCGTGCGACGGCTCTTTCGAAAGACAAGCAGAACATGCGTCTGCCTGCGTCGTCCACCGTCGCTCTCTACCTCTTCTATGTCCACCGTCGCCCTACTCCATCTCTCTTCGGATGCAATGGATCGATCGATGGATGGATTGAATGGGAAACAAAATCTTCACCAGAACGTCATTCCACTCGTGCGACGGCTCTTTCGAAAGAGAAGCAGAAGATGCGTCTGCCTGCGTCGTCCACCGTCGCTCTCGACCTCTTCTATGTCCACCGTCGCCCTACTCCACCTCTCTTCGGATGCAATGGATCGATCGATGGATGGATTGAATGGGAAACAAAATCTTCACCAGAACGTGACGGCTCTTTGCGCACTTCGATCGATCGATCGATCAGGAGGAGAAAGAGAGCGAGAGAGAGCGTCTTAAGGCGTTGTGGTCGGAGAGGAGAGGAGAGTCCGTCGAGAGTGATCGTTTCCGCGATCGCGTCGTCTCTCTTTTGGCGGCATCCTCGTTTGAATCGAGTCAAGGACGAGGAAGCTTGCTCCATCCCAAATCGATCGATTCGCAAAAAGAAAGAACAGACGAACCCGAACGCAAGGGACGCGAAGCGCTTTGCCCATTGGACGAGGAAGCGACGGAGAGGTGACATCTGCAACACGATCGATCGATTGTTCGACCCTTCGTCTCTCTTCTGCCGCCATCCTCGTTCCATTGGAGTCGAGGACGAGGAAGCATTGCTTGCTTGCTTGCATTCATTCATTCGTACGTTTATTCGTTCACGAGCCACTTCGACGAAGCAGGAGCGAGGAGGTAACGCCTGACGCGTGGTAACGTCCCTCGTCTTAAGCAGGAGCGTCACCGCGATCGATCGATCTTGTTGATCCCCTTCGTCAAGGACGAGGAAGCATTGGCTTGCTTTCATTCGTTCGTTCAGACCAAGAGCCAAGGGATTGGAGGAGAAGGAGAGGAGCAACAGCGTCATCACCATCATCATCATCATCAGCAGCAGCAGCAGAATCTGCGTGATTGATTGATCTTGGTGGATTGGATCTCTTCGTTCGTTCGTTCGCTCATCTGTCATCCTCAACCTCATCCTCTGTGCTGCTGGTGGTGGTGGTGCGTCATGACGACGAGGAAGGCGTTTCTGGTGGAGGAAGGTTTGGTGTATTGTGGAGAGTGGCAGAGGTGGAAGGGTCAAGAGAGTGACCCAGGGACTGATGGAAGGGCGGGATCCTCTTCAGGTGGGGTGAGAGAGGTTGGGAATGGAAGGGGAAGGAGGAGGGGACAGAAGGTTGTGAGCAAGGAGGGGAGAGGAACGCGAGCGAGGGAGAGGAACGGGTTCGTGGTCCTCGGGGGGAAGCACAAGGAGGGGGTGGCCTCCTGGAAGGTGGATGATGCGTCCAACGGCGGTGGTATCAACAAAGGGAAGCAGCTGGAGTTCTGCGTCAGCACCAAGGACAAATTCACAAAGGAAGTGTTCGAGTTCCCTTCGAACGTCCTTCAAGTCTGCGGCGCGGAGGTGAACGGCTCAAGCTCCTGGTCCGCGTCCACGGAGATCGTCCTCTTTGTATTTTGCGAGGACGCTTGGGTTTACGCCCTTCACTTCTTTGTGAGCGTGGCCACTGGCGGGCACGGTGGCGACTCCCAGGTGGAGGTCGAGGTGCAGTACCAGCCTTCGCAGCTTCAGCACTACAACGCGGAGGCTCATGTTGCCAAGGATAGCCCAACGACAATGATGTGCTGCGTGACCGATTCTGGAGACTGCCTCCTGCTCATCGGCAAGCAGAGCGGGAACATGAGCGTTCTCTCTCTTGCGACAGATTTTTCAAAGGACCAAGAGGGGGCTGCGGGGGCTGACATCATGGGCAGCAGTGGTTGGGGTGAGGTGAAGGAGCCCCTCATGAAAAGGATCTTCAGCGGACTGACGTCAGCTCAGGACAAGTCAATTATAGGTATCCACATTTTGTCGACGACGACGTCGTCTTCTGGCGACTTGTGCGTCTTGGTGGTCCACGCCAGCGGCATGGTTAGGCTGTGGCAAATTCACACGAGTTTGAAGTCCTTCACTTTGCAGGCCGAGATGCAGGCACCGGCGATCCAGGAGGACGATGGCATCGACCTGATTAGGTCAACCTTGTCTGGTTTTGAAAAGTACGGAGCCAGAACGGAGCCGGGAGGTTTCCTTCTCCTGAGCATCCACTTTTCGAACCCAAGGAAAGGAACCCTGGGGCTTTTGGTCATGCAGATGCTCCACGACAACAGCAAGCACGAGCTGACCTTGCACAAGTTTGGGGTGCTGAATCTCTCCTCGGAATACTCGGTCATCCGATCCGTTTGTGGCATCAGCATGAGCTTGCTCTGCTTGGTTCTCCAGTGCGGTAAATCGGGGGAGGCCACCATCAAGACGGTTCAGATCACCCAAGAGGGGTCCATAGTTCTGAGGGATGTCAAGCAAAGATCAAACACTCTTTTAGGCTGGATCCCCCTCGAAGCTTCGGCGGATTTCGATCCAAAGGCTATGCTGCCGTGGGAAGGCCACAAGGGGGCGCACGGGATCGAAACCTACGTGAAGGAAAGACTTTTGGAAAACAATTCCGTGGATTTCGATGCCATTGCCCTCGCAATGGACGAAATTGGTGCGGCGGGTGACTTGGGCAGCAAAGTCGTTGCGGCGTCCTTGAGCAAGTCAGTTCAGGAGCTCTTTGAGCTGATACAAAGGGTCATCGGGGACCTTGCTCACCAGTCAGGACATAAAGAGCCAAAGGTGGAGCATTGGCTGCACTTCTTGAGGCTCTATGTCAGGTTCTGGAAGCAGAGACACTCTCCCACGTCCTTGGGTCTTCTTAGAACGGGGTCCGACGGAGAAGACTTGATCCTGGCGATCAGAAGCAATGGCAGCATTGGCATTCTCAGGGAGGCAGAGGATGTTGATCTTTTCCAATTCTGGAACGAGCACGAGTCGCCCAGTTTAGCGCAGCTCAGGCAAGCAATGAGCTGCACTGAGCGCCTTGTTGGGGCCTGGAACAAGAATTTCTCTGTCCACTTGGTGTGTTTGGGTGAAAGCCCCACCAAAGTGGCTGACCACGTTGCCAAGGCAGCCGTCCAGGGAAACCTCTTTGAGAAGTCCACACTGACCCAGGCGGATAACGTGGAAAGGGCGCGTCTGGGTCAGAGGCTTAAGGAGAGGAGGTGTCACCTGTTTGATCTTGTGTCCACGATTCTGGACATTGGTGACCTGGAGCAAGTCGTTCATTCTTTTTTGGACTTGATTTCTATGAGAAGCGGCGAGGGCGGCGAATTGCCCCAAGACATGGACACCGGAAGGATGGCAAAAGAGCCTTCCAGAATCCTAGGAAACTCGTTGGGGTCTCTCCTGGAGACCCTCAGTCTCTCCAGGATAGAGCTCTTCATGAACTTGTTGATCACTTTGCACCTTTATCGATTCTCAAGCCAATCCGGGGCGTACTCCGTCGCGATCAGGCCAGTGAGCCAGTACTGTAGCTTGGGCCTGCAGAGCGTGAAGGTAGTGTATCTCATCTCCTCAAGAAGGGCAAACAGCATGAGGAGGGGTGGCATGAGCGTTGGAACGAAGAGGGTCAGGCTCCTTCCGGGGAACAAGGCGCGAAAGGCATCGGCAGAGGATCAGGTGACTTACCGCTTGCAGCCAAGCCTTGCTTCGACGATGGCATCATCAAAGCTGTGGGAGTGGACGAGCTCTGGCAACCCAAAGCAGTCGCTCCTTCAGGAAGCTCTCTCTTTCTGCGAATCTTTTGGTGTCCATAGCAGCGCGGGCGCCGCTGGCCAAGAGAGCGTCGCATTGCTGTCCTCCATGATGCTAAAGACGACCCTGTGCCTCTACGCGCTGGGGCAGACGGACGTCATTCACAGCATTCTGGACACCTGTGAGAGAGGGATCTCCCACACCCCAGAATTTCGGTTCATCAGGGGCCTTGGCTATTGCGCGCAGTGTGCTGCCAGCGAGGCCTTGGCGGCGGAGGAATCCTTCTTCTCGGCAGTCAATGGGATTGAGGCCGGGTCAATGGACTTGAGGCAGGGGATCCACCAGCTGAAACACGAGCTGCAGGGCACCACGAGCGGGGCATCTGTTGCCGACTTCTCAAGGTTGGATTACTACAAGACCATAACGCTTTTGTTCCGGCGAGTCGGGAACCTCAGGGGGGCAGTGAAATTCACCCTAGCGGCGATTGCCCAGGTCAGAAACTCGTCGGGGGAGGTGGGAGCAGAGCAGGAGCAAGGAAAGTTGTGGACAACCCTCTTCGAGCTTTTCTTGGATCTGAAAATGTGGAATGCGGCCTACGTGACCATCATAGCGAATCCAGTCGACTCTTCCAGCATTGCCGCTCTGCATACCTTGGTCATCACTCTGTTTGAGGCGGACATGGTGTCTTGCCTTTGCCAGCTTCCTCTGGTGGGCAACAGAAGCACGGATAGGAATTCACCCAGCGGCGAGCAGATGCCCGTCTTCTACCTCTCGGAGGTCGAGAACGCATTGCTTTGGCACTGCGACCACATGAGCATCGACAACGGAGTCAATCCGTACCTGCCCCTGTATTCCTTTTACACGAAGCTTCACAAGCACCGTTATGCCGCTCGTGTGATGATGAGGTACGTCAGGCGCCTGGAATCAGGAGAGAGCACCGATTTCACGATCAGGGACATGAAGTCGCACTACAGAGCATTGCTCGTTGCACACAACTCCCTCTCCCTTTCCAAGGAGGAGTTCAGGTGGGTCGAGAACGCAGACTTCGTTCAGCATGCCCGAAACTCGGAGAGCTCCAAGCAGGCGGAGGAAGCGGAAGAGAACCAAATCTTGACTTTGGAGATGATCAAGTGCGAGCTGATAACTTCCCGGGGAAGGCTCTTGTGCAGCGAACTGTCGCAAGACCACTCCCCCTCGGTGCTGTTCTTCCACAAGTCCCCCATCGAGGTGTTTGAGCTCCTGGCGAAGAAGGGAAAGTACAAGCTGGTCACGGACCTTGCCGAGGCCCTTCCCGTGGACCGTCAAAATGAGAAGGATATGCTCCTGGATATAGTCTCCAGGGAGCTGGCGAGGCACTGCGTGTCTCCCGTTGGGCAGGGCATCGACTCTCTCGATGCCGTGATGTCAGGAAGCGGGAGCGTGGCTGCCACAAGCCAGTTCCTCGGAGCGCCGCAGGATCAATCCCAGCCCTGGGGTCTTCTCAAAGACTTTCTGAAGCGTTTTGATGACAGGACGTGCAATTATAGGCTCCGCCTGATTGTGACAGACACGCTGCTCACGGAAAGGAGGAACATTTGCGTGCCGCAGTGGCTTTTGGATTCTTTCAAGAACGACTTGATAGAACGCAAGTCCTTCCAAGGTTACGCGGATTTGCTCCACATCCTCCTCAAGCACGAGCTGATTTCCGATGCTAGCGGCATCGCCATTGAGATGCTCCAGACCTGGAAGATCCTCCTGACCGACCCAAGGGAGAGGCAGAAATCGGGTGCCATGTGCATTCCATACAACATGCTCGATGCTCTGGCCTCCAAGCTCGAAACGCAGCATGATCACGGCCTTCTCGAGGCGAAGGCTGGGCTGGAACAGGCCATTCAGCACCACTTTGCTTCCATGAGGCAAGAGTCTCTTATGCTAACCAGAAAGATGTAAGGGAAGCGGAGAACAGGTGTTGCTGTGTGTTTAATACAAAGAAGAAGCCTATAAAACGATTTACCTTCCTTCTCTTTTATTTCCATCTCAAGCTTCAAGTGTACTTGCTGAAGATCGAAGACTTGTCGAACTTTGTCAACCGCCTCTCAAACTTTTTCGGGCCTGGCGATGGCGTGCTCTGCGCTGATTTTTTGAATTCGCTCGCGTAACGGCTGCTGAAGACGCCCTCCGCGGCACTGGAGTCGTTCCCCCTCGTGTCCGACAGGCCCAGTCCAACTCGGCCACTCTGCTGGAAGGGCGACGAGTACACCGTGTCAACCAGGGAAGGGGTGCTCGAGAAAGTGTTCTCTGCGGTCTCGCCGCCGCCGATGTTATAACTGCTGATGCTGTTGTAACTGCTGCCGCCGTAACTTGTTGGTGGCGCGTGGGACTTCCTCGAGTAAGACGAGTAACTCGGGCTCGGCTTCTCAATGTAGGAGCTCAGCCCAGCGATATTGGGCATCTGGGACGGGCTCCTCATTCCAAGGACCGGATATTCGTCAGCATCCATGCCGTCCAAGTCAAGCTCCCTGTAACTCCCCCTCTCTCCTGGATGCTGCCTTTTCGTCGGGCTCTGAACCTTTGCCTGCAAATAGGCCACGACGTTGTCCCTCTCCACGACGATCTTCTGCAAAGTTCTGTTCCTCTCCTCTAAAATCTGGATGGCCTCCTGGTACTTCTTCTCCCTGTCCCTGAACAGCTTCACCGTCGCGTTGAACTCGGTCGTGCTCACCATCATCTGCTCCTCCATCTCGTTCTGCTGCAAGATCTCTTCCAGGGGGATGATCCTGTGAAGCGGCTCGAGCTCCTTGAGAGGATCCAGAGGGATGTGCCTCTTGTACGCCTCCTTCTCCCCTTGACTCGATCCCATCAATCGCTCGTTCCCGTCGAAGTCGAACTCAAGTTCACTCGGGGCGTCGTCGTCGTGCAATGAGGAGCCAGATGGATGTGCAGGCCTTGCTGACCTTCCCTCGGCCTTCCTTTGTCCAAGAGTCCCGGCTCTCTGCTGAACCTGCTCGCCCCCCCCACCTCCTCTCTGCATCGGAGGAGCCTCGTTGTGATGCTGCGGCTCGTCCTCGGCCGGGGCGTCATCAGCCCACCTCACGCTGCTTTGCTGCTCCGAGGCCTTTTCTGCCCCGGCATCGGTCGTCTGTCCCACCGTGCTCAACTTTTTCAACGCGCTCTTCCTTCTGTGGCGCACCTTGGGCGAAGCCTTTTGAACCGCCTTGGGTGCGTCCTTCTTCGGAACGTACTTGGAGTTCATGTCCAGCCCAAGTCCAGCGATGGGGCTCCTGCTGGATGACTTGTGCACCGGAGAAAGCCTGCGGAGCTCCGAGACCATCTCGTTGATCTCATTCTTGGACTCCACCGAGAGATCCTTCGTGGACTCTGTGATTGCAAACGACACCCTCTTCTTGTCTCCGTTCGCTGCCGCTGCCGGTCCCGGTGCCGCAGGTGATGCAGCAGGTGCCGGTGCTGGTGCTGGTGCTGGTGGGGCTGCAGGCTTTGGGGCTGCAGGTGTCGGTGCTGGTGCCGGTGGTGCTGCAGGCTTTGGGGCTGCAGGTGTCGGTGCTGGTGCCGGTGGTGCAGCTGGCTTCGGTGCTGCAGGCTTCGGTGCTGGTGGTGGTGGTGCAGCTGGCTTCGGTGCTGCAGGCTTCGGTGCTGGTGGTGGTGGTGCTGCAGGCTTTGGCTTCGGTGCTGGTGGCGGTGGTGCCGGTGCAGCTGGCTTGGGCTTCGGTGCTGGTGGCGGTGGTGCCGGTGCAGCAGGCTTTGGCTTCGGTGCTGGTGGCGGTGGTGCCGGTGCAGCAGGCTTTGGCTTGGGCTTCGGTGGTGGTGGTGCAGCTGGCTTGGCCTTGGGTTTTGGTGGCGGTGGAGCAGCTTTTGGCTTGGCAGGAGCTTTCGCTCCACCTTTTGGTGGTGGTGGCGGTGGTGGTGGTGGTGCTTTGGGTGGCCCAGAGTTGGCCTTTGCTGGTGGTGGTGGTGGTGCAGCCTTTGCTGGTCCAGGAGAGTCCTGCAGAAACAATTTATGAATCAAGAAAGCAATCAAAACAAAAGCAATCGAAGGACATGGTGTCAGCCTAAGCAAACACAAACGTTTTGGCTTGAAGGAATGAATGAATGAATGGAAATGGGGACAGGAATGTGCAGGGAGGGGAGTGAATCCTCCTTACCTTTGCAGGAGGTGGAGGAGCTGCGCCCATGGTAGAGACTCTCCTTGCTGTGGAGGGTCTCCTTGGACTCTTCTTCAGGCCCCTGCCCTTCTGTATCGCTTGAAGTAACGAGGCATCCATCCTGCACAGAGGAAGAACAATGGAAGTGAATGCTCCATGGTCAGTTCAATGGGTGTCAAAACTTCAATAGTGAAGCATTTCCTTCAAGTGAGGTATCTTTGGAAAGAGCATCGCATGAAGGTTTCATCGAAGATGGTATCTTTCGTCACTGACAGACTCCTGGAGCCCTACATTGTCCCGAACTTACTTGGTTTCCTCCCGTTTTCGTGTCCAATGACTTTTTCGATAAACCTCCAGGAGATTCTGGTCAAATGGTTTTTAATATAATTTTTTTTTTCAAGGAATTCTTTGATTGGAGGAGGAGGAGGAGAGGGCGGTGTTTGGAAGGGAGCACGCGACGGGAGAGGGTTCCGATGGCGAAGAGAAGCGCATCAGCTTGAAGAGGGACTCGCGGGCTTTCCAATGGTGTGCGGCTTGCTGGGTTTGGTTGGGATTTGGACGGGGAGAGCTGCTCTGGCGGAGGGTCGATGAGGGTGAATGAGGGTGGAGGGAGGGAGGGAGGGCCACGATCGGGTTGGATGGGTTTGGCGGGGACAATGGTGCCGGGGTGGACTCGTAGGCGCGACACTTGAAGCTCAACAAAGGAGAATTACGTGGGAATGCCTTCCAGGAACGCCAAGATGGATTCGGCGACTTCCTCCCAGCCCGCGTCGAGCATCACGTCGTGCGCTATGGACTTGAACACGACGGGCTCCACCCCAAACGTTTCTGCGGTTTCCCGCACCCCGTCCAGGTCCACCACTTTGTCTGCCGCAGTGCCGCAAACGAAAGCTTCGAACTCCCTGGAGGACTTTTGGACCACGGGGAGCTCCTCCGAAACGGCACGGACATCGAGGAGGGGCAGGTTGCACGATTCCCTCATCCGGCTTTGATACAGCAGCAATTCGGACCGCGGCAAGCTCTCCGAGAAGAAGATCTGCCTGCAAACGTCTGCGTTCGTCTCGAAATTCCTGGTGACGAACGCGTAAGCCAGCTGCAGGGCCGAGACGGGTTGCCTTCTGAGAAATCTCAAGCTCATCGCTCCGTTCCCGCTAGGAGGTACGGAGCACAGCAGGGCAACCGCGGCGATGTCTTCCAGTGGAGATGTCGCCACGAGCTTCTGTGCGATCAGACCACCAAAGCTGTGCGCCACAAGGACCTTCGGACCCTCTATGGTCGAAATCCAGTGCCGTACGTCCAGAGCGTGACTCGCCACCGTGCCCGCAACCTCGCCGTCGGGTATCGAGCTACTGCCTTGTCCAAGGAAGCTGCAAGCGTAGCAATCGTAGCCCCTTGACGCGAAGTACGCAAAGAAGTTGTCCCAGCACCAGCACGCGTGGTAGCTCCCATGAAGATGGATCAAACTCGCCTTCCCTCTCGAGGGAGGCAAGTCTCCTGCGACGCCCTTGGCGTACTTTGTCTCGAGCTCCAGGCCGCTGGGAAGCGTGTGTCTTCCCGAAACTCCTTCCCCTGACTCGAATGACGAGGACGATCTCACACGAACCGCTTCACGGCGCCTTCCCCTCCCCTGAAGCGACGGAGGCCCCTTGGCACCCCTCACCTTCCTCCTTCCTCCTTCCAGCTTCATCACCACGAAATGCCTTCGTCTCCAGAGTTAGGTACTCCAAATGGAACCCATGCCTTCATGCGACACATCAATCAAAAGATCTCGAGTTAAGCCTTCGCCCTTCATGCTCTCCTCGCCTTCCCTCGCTTTATCCCGTCCACCAGCGTACGCCAAAGTCACGACAGTCGAGGTTCAAAACTTGGATTCTCAAACCATTCTTGAGCTCAATTCCTCAAAATGGAACCAAATCTTTCCATCAAGAGGTCATTGGAAAGCTAGCGAGACGATTCGCTCCCTCAGTCACTCCCCTTTCGTCCCATCTACCCTCCGTCGCCATCAAAAGTCCCGCAATTGCTGCACCTCAAGCTTGTGGCTAAAAAAGCCTCCTCACCACGTGCTTGTCACTTTATAGTTTCCTTCTTCGCTGCCGTTGGCAGTCGGCGACGTTGAGCAAGGGAGGAGAGAGGGTTAGCGGAAGGTGAAGGGGGCGAGGGTAGGCTCATCGGAAAGCTTATCTCGCGAGCGTTCCGTAGAGCCCTCGCTTGCTCCGTTTGGATTCCTGAGCGAGGCAGTAGAGACTTGGATAAGGAAGAGCGAGGACGTGGTCATCATCGAACAAGCTTCTCTCTTACGAAGGAGAACACTTTATCGGAAGGTGTGGCGTTCGAGAAAAGCATCGTTGGAAAGATCATCTCGCGAGCGTTCCGTAGAGCGGTCGCTTGCTCGGTTTGGATCCCTGACGGCGAAGAAACTCGAGGAGGAGTCCAAAACGAAGTCCTTGGGAAGCATGAGCAAGCTGCAAGGGAGGCATTGGATGGACAGGGCGTCTTCCAAAGTGGCTGGGTGCACCACCTGCAGCTTCCGACGGTTACGGACGTTTCGTAATGCTCGTTATCGAGGTGAGGAGGCATTGTGTGTTGCCTGGAGGAGGGTGAGGGTGGTGGGTGGGTGCGGTGCAGTGTTCCGGGACGCGGAGGAGGGCGAGGTGACACACTACGAGGCCACGGGGTTGAGGGTGACGATGGCGGAGGTGTTGGGCCGCGGCAGGGAAGGCGGTGAGGCGTCCGGGGATCCTCAAGGACGCGTCCCTTCACCGGATCCACGCCCTGTGGTGGGGGAGGAGGAGGCGGAGGCGGCGAGAGTGTACGAGTACAGGAACGGGTTTGGCAAGACAGAGGAGGCGGAAAGCGTGCGGAGGGGGAAGATATCGACGGCAAACAGCGGTCGGGTGCCGTGGAACGTTGGCATGCCTCACAAGGTGGCGACGCGGCGAAAGATACGCCAGAGTTTGAGGGAGACTTACACGGAGAACCCGGCGTTGGCGGAGGTGATCCGGTCGAGGCAGCAGGGGAAGAAGCACTCGGAGGCGACGAGGAAGAAGATCAGGGCGGCTAGGATGGTCCACGTGAGCAGGCAGAAGATGGCCAGGGAGAAGAGGGACATGGTCAAGTCGGTGTGGTCGGGCTTGCTTGAGATTCAGGAGAGGAGGGAGAGCCTCTACAACCTGAGGAAGCTCGAGAGAGTGGAGAAGAAACTTCGGCAGAAGGAGGCGTCTGCCCAGAGGAGGAGGGCCGCGAGCTTGGCGAAGAAGAGCCGGGGCCTGGCGTCGGGGGGCGGCGGGGAGAGGCAGAGCGGGCAGCCCAAGTCCGAGGAGCACAGGCGGAAGATCTCGGAAGCCATGAAGAAGAAGTGGAGGGAGAAGGAGTACAGGACCAGCGTGTCGGCCAGCGCGAAGAAGAGGCACGAGTCGAGGAAGGAGGACCGGGGGGTGACGCCCGACTTTGGAGCAAAGAAGAAGAAGAAGGTGTCCGAAAGGAACCTGATGCTGAAGAAGCAGGAAAGACTGAGGCAAAGGGCCGCCGAGCTGTTGGCTCAGGCCCACCAGGCGGCAAAGCACCTCAAGGAGATCGAGGCGGAGGAGTCCAACGGCAACGGCGAGATCAGGGAGGCACTCCGGTCCCTGCAGGACGCCGATGCCCTCGTGAATCGACTCCACAAATCCGCGAATTAAGAAACTGCCAAACACAGGCAGGCAGGCAGGCAGGCAGGCAAGCGTGTGTGTGTGTTGTTCCATAATAAATGTGTATCTGATTTCTTAGGTAAAGGATAGGGTGTCTGCCACCACCTCCAGGGCATCCCCGGCCACCCCTGTCTTCGAGTGGGGGCCCTCCTCTGTGGAAAGAGCGAGCAAGAGACGATCTTTTCGCTCCCTGACCCCCCTTCCCCCGGCCAAGTCATCACCACCCCTCATCATCACCCATTTTCCTGCCCTCCTCGTGCTCATTTTTCTCAAGCGAGGGCTCTTTGGAAAGATCAAGAGACGGTCTTTCGCGATCTTTGTCTCCCTTCTCCGCATTCACCTTGCCTCGGCCGCCATCTTCCTCCTCCTCCCTGCCTCCTCCCTGCCTCCTCCCTCACACGTGTTTGGCCGTTGGAATCTATATAGGATTCCGTTGGAAAATCCGGTCAGATGCACTTTATCTTTATGACAAAGATGAGCAGAGATTGACAAGATTGCAATCTTTGGAGCGAGAAAGGACGGGAAAACGAGGAGAAACAAGCAAGGGGACCGGAACAGGATTGATTGTCGTCGAAAGACCTTTCCATAGAGCCCTTCCTTTGCCAATTTGACCCAAGATTGACACCGCTGGAGCTACTTGAGGCATTGGCAGGAGGAGTTTGAGGGAGCAGGAGGGGTGACAGAGGGGGAGAGGGTGCACAAGGGGGGAGAGAGCGAGGCAGAGGAGGATGACATGACACGGCAGGGTGAGATTCGAGACTTTTGTGCGTGAGAGAGACCGGAGTAAGACGACTTTGGAAGACAAAAGAGGTATTGAAACTTTTGTCCAGCCTGTCAAGCTTGTCTGCTTGTCTGCAGAGACTTTGTGGGCCAAGCCTCTCGTGAAGCATCAGAGCAGGAGGGAGAGGCATTGCAAAGGTTGTCCTCTGCGTTTGGGGGACAAAGATTGAATCTTGGGCGCCGAGCTTGCCGCTTGACCCGGAGTTGTGAGTCTGGTCTTGCCAAGGCCTTTATGGTTTGCTGAGGCAAAGAGTCTGACACAGAAAGTTTGCACAGAAGTCTTTTGTGCGTTGTGCGTGCCGGGCTGGGACCAGAGCAATCCATATAGAATTGTTATCAATAAGAAGGGCCACCATGTTGCTGGGAATATGCATGTGCACCATGGCAAACGTTGGTATCAACTTGGGGACCAATATTATCAAGCTGGCGTTCAACAGGCGGCAGAACATGGTAGAACAGGAGGAGGAGGCCTTGAGGGAGGTCGACGGGGGAGGGATGAACGGGCACAAGAACTCGAGGAGCACTTTCGTCCTGAATCCGATCAGTGAGGTGCCTGGCCACGTGGCCAAAGCGGGGGAGACGGGAAAGGGTGGCAAGGTTGCCAAGAAGCGCACGAGCATAGCTCCGATATACAAGTGGAGGTCGTGGCAGATCGGGTTCATCATCTTCAAGGCGAGTAACGTGGTGAACTTCATCTCACTGGGATTCGGAAAGCAGAGCGTACTCGCGTCCTTGTCCTCCGTGCAGTTCGTCAGCAACCTCATCTTCTGTTACTTTGTGCTGCACGAGAGGTTGGGCTTGAACGACGTCCTCGGGACGATCTCCATCATTACCGGCGTCGTCATCTGCATCGTTGCCAACAGCAGCGGCTCGGGAAACAAGACGTACACCGTCGACGAGCTCATCGACCTCATGCAGGACCGAAGTTACTTGACCTACCTGGGAGTTCTGGTGGTGCTGGGCGTCTTGGCCTACATGACTTACACGGGAGACTTTTACGCGTTCAAGCTGGACACGGAGGAGAACATGAGGAAGGAGAAGGAGAAGGGCAATGACCGGAAGCAGAGCAGGAAGGGGTCCAACCTGGAGACGTATTACAGCGGGACGGATATGTCTCCCATCAAGAACAGGGACAAGGGAGACTTGGTCTTCACGAGGATAGGCAACATCAGGGTGGAGACGCTCCGACCGCTGTGTTTCGCGGCGTATTCCGCTGTCATCGGTACCCAAGTCGTAACGTTCGCGAAGATCACGATGCTTCAGATCAGGCTCTCCATCGATGGAGAGCAGCAGTTCGACCGGGTGCTGACCTACGTGTTCATCATTGGCATGATCGTGACAGGCATCTTTTGGGACAAGCAGATCAACGTCGGCCTGAGGGAGTTCGATGCCCTGGTCATCGTGCCCGTCATGCAGTCCTTCTGGACCATCTTTGCCATCTGCAACGGAGGCATGTTCTTCCAGGAGTTCAATGGCCTGTCGAACCAACAGATAGGAATCTTTTGCTCCGGCATGGTCGTCATGCTCTTCGGTATGGGTCTCCTCATGTGGCACGAGGACGACGTTTACATGGAGGACCTCGAGGTTTGTGGCGTGACCGAGGACGAGAGAATCGACGAGGATGACTCCATGCGCATTGGCTTGACATCCGAGTCCGAGAAGCGTCTCATGAGAAGAACTTCCTCGGTGGGAAGGGCGTCCATCATACTGTACGCCGGCTCGCTCTCGGACGCGGGGATGGAGACAACGCCATCGCCGGCAGTCACCCAACAGAAGAAGAGCTTGACAACAGATGTCGCGAATCCTCTGGCTGCGATGGAAGAGGGTGATGCGAGCTTGCCAGACGAGCTTCCAACGAGACCGAAGCGGAGCCAGACAGTGGACCCATCGAGGTCGTCCGAGTCCAGGACGCGCAAGAGGGTGTCCATCTTGAACAAGAGGCCCGCGGGCGGTAGGTCAAGTGCCTTCAACTTCAGTGGCGGCGGTCGGCGGTCCAAGGATGGAAAGACGGCCGTGGGAAAGGTCAGGACCCTCTCCGTTGCTGCCACATCGGGTCTCGCCAGCATGAGCCTCTTCGGTCTTGGAAAGATGAATGAGATCGACGAGGAAGAGTAGGACTTTGTAAGCTACAAGATATATATATATATATATCGAGGTGTATCGTTTTTTGTTGTAAGTATAATTGTGGATGACATGTCATATGTCATTGTGAGAAAACCCCTCTCCTCTCCCCGTCTCTTCGCTGTCACGCCACCAGTGATTGGATGTAGAGCCTCGTTTCGCTGTCTGCCACCAGGACAACCACGACCAGAGCCACCAGGACAACCAGGTTAACCAGGAGCTTCAAACGCTTCTGCGCCTTCCTCTTCCCCTCCGCCTCTCCCTTGGCTGGCTTGATCACGTAGCCCAAGTTCTTGAGAGTGACCCCCACGCACAAGGCGAAGACCGTGCAAGTGATGATGCAGGCGTTGTACGGCATCGAGGCGTCGGGCAGAGGAAACTGGACTCGCAGCGAATCCGTGAACTGTCCAAGGCTTCTGTGCCCCTCCAAGTAGACGTAACTCGAAGGAAAGTAGAGCCCGGCGCTTCGATCCGCAGGCAGGCTGAAGACGGACGGAAAGCTCTTGCGGTAGCTGAGGAGAAGTTTCGCCGAGGGCGGTGCTTGGCCGCCGTCGACGTAGCCCTTGTCCCACCCGGAAGGGTTCAGGCAAACCTCAAGCAAGCTCGAACCCTTGCCGGGACTGAGAGCAATGTCGACCCCCGCAACATCCAGGAGAGGGCGCGCCCCCGCGTTCCCGACCTGCACCTTGGAGGAGCTGAGGAGAGGAGAAAGGTACGAGGGCAGGTAGGACTCGACGCAAATGTTTGGCTCTTCAGACTGCCGCGTCGATGCCAAGTCGAAGTCGTGCTCCTCCACAACAGACAAAGAGGTGGGGAGGCCAAACAACCTCCGGCTCACCCTCGCCTTCATCCCTGGCATGGAAACCACCGCACTTCCGCCCCCGTCCCCGTCTTCCCTCCAGGTAATCCCGGCCTCGATGCGTGCGCTGCCGTCGCCAAACATCGTGACCGCGACCTCAAAACCCGAGCAACTCTCAACTTGGTTGCCATACTTGATCCCTTGACCTTCGCTCTTCCCCATCAGCCTTGCCAACTGCTTCAGACCCTCCCTGGTGACGCCGGTCTCGTGACTCCGGTATGCCGTCGTCGCGCCCTCGCCTCCCTCGCCCTCGCCCTCCGAAGCATACTCGATCACGTCCCTCGACAGAGACCAAGGAAACCATCGCTTGAACATCTCCAGCAGCTTCCCACTCCATTCCCTCGACCCCTCGCCACTCGTGTGCTCCACAAGCGTCCCTCCCTTGACACTCGTCACATACCTGAACCTCTGCTGTCCGACACTCTTCCTTGAAGATGCTTCCGCCTCCTCCATTCCACCGCCCCTTCCGCCCCGGGACGATGTCATGACCTTCCCGAGAAACGCTCCCAACGGTCCTCCACTCGCCATTGCCATCTCTGCCGTCGTCACCGTCAACACAATGGCATCACCATCAGCAAACAACTTTGTTGCCATCTGGATGCTTTTCACGTCTCAATCCTTCCACAGACCACCCAAGGGGTCGAGTAAGGTATCACTGGAAAGATCTCGAGACGATCTTTCGAACGAATGCTTCCAAGTTTTCTAAATATCTTCCAATCGTTCACAATATTCTCCTTCGTCTCCTCCTCCTCCTCCTCCTCCAGTCAGTCCCTTTGCTCTCTCTCTCTCTCTCGCCAGAGGACGACGTCTCTTGAGGAGCGGCGCGTTCGCAGAGCTGAGCGGCGAGGGAGGACGAGGGAAGCGAAGGGAGAAGAACCACGGGAAAGATCTTGTCGCGAGCTTTCCAACGAGCCCTCGCATGAAAAGAATGACGCTCTGAGGACGAAAAGCCAAGGGAGAAGGCTAAGATGGCTGGCGTCATTGATGGCATCCGTCTAGGTGAGCAGGACACTGTCCTCGTGTTATCGACCCGAGGGGGGAGGAAGTCAGTTGTCACGAATCTTCATGCTCTCCTCTTTCGAAAGTGCCGTCGGACGTTACGAGTAACGCTCTTTGCAAAGGTTTCTGACTTGTGTTTGTGTGTTTTCATGGGTGGACAAGGTGCGAGCCTGGAGAGGGGAGTGGAGGAGGAGGAGGGCAAAGGGGCGGCAGAGGAGGGCCAGGGCGGCGGAGATTCACTTGGTGAAGGTCTGGGTGGCACAGGATCACGGAGGACGTTTGCTTTTACGGTGAACTTGGACGAGGAGGTGGAAAGGAGGGAGAGCAAACTGGATAAGTGCAGGGAGAGGGAGAGGAAGAAGAGGGAGGGGAGGGCGAGGCAGTGTGGGAGCCATGGGGTGGGACCGTCGTCCTCCACGAGGAGGGATCAGGAGGAGGGGGGAGCTGGGAGGGGTGGCGAGAGCGTCTGCTCTTGCGGTGGAGTATCGGTCTCGACGACGTCGGGGAGCGGGAGAGGACGGGGAGAGCGTCGTCGGTCGGGTCCGAAGCTTTGGTTGGGGAGGGAGAACCCTGAAGGGAACGTGGAATACAAGCTGAAGCTGGTGAAGGTCTCGTGCAATCGGTTGGAGCATCTCGTGACACAGATGAAGTTCCGGTTCTCCGAGTCCAGCGGGGACGAGAGGGGAACTTGCGTGTATTACCTTGGAGTGCAGGACGACGGTTTCTGCAGAGGCCTCGTTCAAAGGGAGCTCAAGGAGACGCTGGGGACGCTCATCTCGATGTGTGCGATTCTAGCGGGCAGCGGCGGCGCCAAGCCTCGGCCTTTTGGGGAGGGTTCCTTTGATTTTTTGGACGGGCTCATCGAGAGGCACGCTGCGGGCCAGGACTTTAGCCTGGATCCCTTCCTAGGCGGGGAGCTCTTCACGATGAAGGTAACGCTTCTCGAGGGTTACGAAGGGAAGTACGCCTCGGTCCACGTAAGACTGATTCCGAAGCAGCACGCGTATAGTTACACGGAGCTGCGAGTGGCCATGTGCGGGGCCCACGATGCGGGAAAGAGCACACTGATGAGTGTGCTGACGCACGGGGAGCACAGGAAGCCGCTGCTTTGCAATGGGATGGGACAGGCGCGGTCGAGGGTGTTCACCCACAGGCACGAGGTGGAGAGCGGGAGGACCAGCAGCATCGCTCACGAGGTCTTGGCCTACGGGAAGAACGGCCTTTGCCTGAATTACCAAACCGACAGCGTTTGCTGGCCCCTTTCCCCCGTGGAGATGTCGAGGGAAGCGGGGAAGATGCTGCGGCTGTTTGACCTCTCCGGCCACGAGAGGTACCTCAAGACAACCTGCTACGGCTTGACGTGCTTGGTCCCTGATTTCGTGATGCTAATCGTGTCTGCCCAGGAAGGGGTTTCTGAAATGACAAGGGAGCACGCTGCATTGGCCAGAGTGCTCGGCGCTCCCATCTTTGTTGTGATGACCAAGATTGACCTGACGCCATCCTCGTCCCTGGAAGGTGAGGAGGATGCCAAGAGCTTGGAGTCCTTGCACGTGTACAAGGAGGTGAAAGCATTGCTTGGTGAGAACAGTTGTACCGAGTTGGTGCAAACCATTGAGCAGGCCAGAGAGTTGGGAAAGAGGCTAGGAAAGCAGCCCGCAAGCAGTGGAGAGTGCGGTGGCGCAGCTGCGGATGCCATTGTCCCCGTGCTCGGCGTGAGCTGCGTGAGCGGCGATGGCATGACCTTGCTCCACGCATTCCTGAAGAAGCTCAGGCCGAGAGACTGGAGAAGGAGGAACAGCAACACAAAGTCGCCTGCCCCTGAATTCTCTGATTCTCTCGCAGGCAACCATGCCCAGCAATCTCAACCGAGTGAGGCCTTGCAACAGCAGCAGCAGATGCAGCTGCTGCATTTTCAAGTTTACAAGACCTTCGAGGTCCCGGCTGTTGGACACGTGCTGTTCGGTACTGTTCTCAGCGGCAAGATCAAGGTGGGCTATCAGCTGCTGCTTGGTCCGATGGAGGACGGCAGCTTCTCCCCCGTGCGAGTCAAGAGCATCGAGAGATCCCAAGTTCCGGTGAACAAACTCGCCGTGGGGCAAACGGGCACGCTGGCCTTGGACTTCAAGCACCACGAGGGGGAGAAGCGGGGCTTCCGGTGGGAGTCATCTGAGAGGGCCCGATTGGACCTGCACGATCTCGGTGGCAGTGGCAAAGCACCAGGAAGCGGCAAGCCGGAGGAATCCTCGAGCATCAACATTCCTTGCAAGGCTTCCGCCGAGAAGGCTGGTTCTCCTCCTCACTCTCATTCTTTCTCCCCGTCCAGTGGAGGCTCCCCGCCCACGAAGAAGGGCACCGTCCTGCTCAGGGGGCTTACCCCCTCCGCCGCCAGAAGCTTCAGGGCCGTTATGAAGCTGGTGAAGGACTCTTTTTGCGGGGAATCCAGCGACCTCTCGGTCATCGATGATATCACATTCTTGTCCAAAGTTCTGAAAGGGAGCACCGTTGTGGTCCACTGCGGGAGCATCAGGCAAGCCGCTGCCATCGCATCTTGCAGAGCCCTGAGTGATCTGGGGGAGTCTGGCGTTTCGGCTCAAGTGTACCAGGCGCTGGAAGACATCGTATCTCTGAAGCAGGAGGAGATTCATTTCTACAGCTTGCCGTTGCTCGTGGACCTCAAGTTCCTTCACTGGGCGGAGTGGATGCCAAAGGGCTCGACGGTCGTACTGCGGAACCAGCAAACGGGAAGACTTGGAGGCGTTGGGCTTGTGCACTAGGGCGTTTCGGGATAAAAATGTATGACTTTTTCTCTATCAAAGGGTCACAAAACCTTTTCGACATGAGTCTCGGGCTCTTGCTTACTCGTACTCCGAGAACAGGTCCCTTCCGATAATCAGCCTTCGGATCTCGCTCGTCCCGGCGCCGATCTCGTACAACTTTGCGTCCCTCAAGAGCCTTCCGGTGGGATACTCGTTGATGTAGCCGTTCCCTCCGAGAATCTGAATGCCGTCCAGAGCGACTTGGGTGGCACTCTCGGCCGCGTAAAGGATGCAGCTGGCGCAGTCCTTGGCGAACCTCCTGTCGATCATGTTCCGGTCCGCTTTCCTCGCGGTGGCGAAAGTAAGGGCTCTTGCGGAGACCATCTTGGTGTACATGTCAGCTATCTTGGCCTGAACGAGCTGGAACTCCCCGATCTTCTGCCCAAATTGCTTCCTCTCGTGCACGTAAGGCATGACGACGTCGAGGACGTTCTGCATGAGCCCAATGGGCCCCGCGGAGAGCACCATACGCTCCAAGTCCAAGCCACTCATGAGCACGTAGACTCCTTTGTTCACCTCGCCCAAGACATTCTCCCTGGGCACGACGCAGTCCTCGAACACGAGTTCGCACGTGTCGCTGCCTCTCATGCCAAGCTTGTCCAGCTTCTGGGCCGTGGAGAACCCTTTCATTCCCTTCTCGATCACGAACGCCGTGATGCCTCTTGACTTGAGTTCCATGTCAGTCTTCGCGTAAACCACAAGCGTATCCGCGATCGTGCCGTTCGTGCACCACATCTTGTTGCCATTCAGCACAAAGTCTCCATTAGAGTTCTCCTTGGCTTGGCAAGTCATGCTGACGACGTCGCTTCCCGAGCCAGGCTCACTCATAGCCAGAGCTCCGATATGGTCTCCCGATATCAACGGAGGGAGGTACTTGTCTGCCTGCTCCTTTGTCGCATGCCTCGTCAATTGGTTGATGCACAAGTTGCTGTGCGCTCCATAACTCAATGCTATCGCACCGCTAGCTCTCGAGAGCTCCTCCATAGCCACGCAGTGATACGCGTATCCCAAACCCAACCTGAGGAAGGAATGGGATGAACGAGCAGCAAGGTAAGGTAAAGTCATGAAGAATGAATGAATGGAATGAATGTCAGAATGAAATCCATCAGCATGATGCAAGACATGTCAACCCCCCTTACCCTCCCTTGTCCTCCGGCACGGTCAAGCCATGCAGACCAAAGTCACCCAATTTCTTCCACAAGTCTGGTTCACCTCTCGCATACTTTCCAAAGTCATTCGCTTCATCCACCGCAACAGCGTGAGGGGCAACCTCATTCTGAGCAAACTCCTTCACCTTTCGTCCGTTACGAAACCACCAGGCGTTACATAGAACGAGGCGAGGACAAAAGAGTCAGAAAGGAATGGGAAATGGGAAATGGGTGAACTCTAGCGTTAATTTTTTTCTGTGCATGCATTCCTCTTACCTGTTCTCTGAATTCGTCGAGTTCTTGGTCGGTCGGCGCTTGAGTCGCGAAACATTTTTTGATCCAGTGAGCCTGGCTCGATGTGTTCGGTCTCCTTGTGAGGATGCCGCGAAGGGATCCCAAGACGAAAGCCATGGCGATGGCGACGAGGACGAGGACGATATGACGCTTCTCTCTCTCTCTCTCGGATGACGTGGATTTTGTCAGAGGGAAGAGGGAGGAGGGAGGAGGGAGGAGGGGGTGATGGGAGGGAGGGGGAGAGGGAGAGGAGGGGTCATGGATGGATGGATGCCTTGTCTCTTGCTCTTTCCAAAGAGCCCTCACTTGGGAGGAATGGTGACAGGGATCATGGCAAGGAGACACACAGAGAGGTGATGGTGATGATGATGGGGTGGAAGGAGGGGGTGATGGGAGGGAGGGGGAGAGGGAGAGGAGGGGTCATGGATGGATGGATGCCTTGTCTCTTGCTCTTTCCAAAGAGCCCTCACTTGGGAGGAATGGTGACAGGGATCATGGCAAGGAGACACACAGAGAGAGAGGTGATGGTGATGATGAATGCTCCTCGCCCGGGCGAAAGAGGAGGAGTGGTGGCCTCCACCGCCACTTGGTAGTGGTCCGTCTGAGCCCCCGAAAGCAAACGTCCCATTACTCGAATTCCTTGTATTCTTTCTTCGAGAGGTCCTCGACGTTGAGGCGCTCCTCGTACGACAAAGCGGCCCCCCCAACGTTCAGCCCGCTCTTAAGCGCCTCCTTGCCGGTGGCAACCCACCGGCCCTTGGGGGGGACCCTCCTCCCCGACGTCGTCCACACCTCCCTCCACCCCCTGTACCCGCCCACGACAGCAGCAGTCTCCCAACCAGCGTCCTTCAAGGCACGTGCCGCCTCCACCGCCCTCGTCCCGTCCTCGTCCGCAACGAGCCACGCCGTCCCTTTGCTCAACCGCTCCGCCTCCGCAGCCTGTGGCAGCAACTCCACGTCCTCCGGAAGGGGCAGGTTCTTGCTACACTGCGCTGGCTTGGTCAGGTGCTCCTCCTCGTATGCTCTTTCCTCCCTCACGTCCAAGAACTTGTACTGCTGCTTGAACAAAACGTTGGGGTTCACCTCACTCGGTTCCACCTCGTCCACCTCCGACGCTCGCACCGTCCTACCGAGGCCACGCCGTGTCCTGCCGACCACGCATCGCTTCCCTCCATCGCGAGGACGCCAAGCCAACGCGCCTCGTGCTCTGCTCTGCAACAACATATACTCTTGGGAAGATTAACGCCCGAGTTCGTCGCGTCTCTTGTGATGCGCCAGAGACCTTTCCTCTCCTCGAACTCGCCGCTCACGCTCCCCTTTCCTCGCTGCGTGTGTGATTCGGAGAAGTGAAGGTCGTATGCCCTCCCAAGCGCCGCCCAGTACCCTCCCACCCACCCTCTCTCTCCCTCCCTCCCTCCCTTTCGCTCCAAAAGGCTTCGAGGAACAACTTCAAGCAACTCCTTCTGATCACTCCGAGGGCCAAACGAAGCGATCGAGGTGTCTTTGGAAAGCCAGTGAGACGTACTTTCCAATGATCCTTCCCTCTCTCTTCCCTTCGCTCTCCTTCGCTCTCCTTGACCTTCCAAAGCCCAGACACCTTCCTTCCTTGTCAGTCACTCGCTTATCCAAACGAAGCGTTATCGAGGAGGACGAAGCGTTATCGAGGAGGAGGCGAGGTGAGATGCAAGTTTGATGGCGATGTGAGCGATGGAAAGGTGGAAGAGTATGGAAGAGGGAGGGACTGGTGGAAGCGTCTTGTCCTCCTCTTTCGAATGACTCCTCGCTCGAACCGAATGGCGTTCTCGTGAGGAAGAGAGGGAGGCTAACTGACAATCTTGCCTCGATTTTGCTTTTTAGGGTTTTGCTATCAATCCAATCCATTCATCCAATCGTCATGGCGTACATGCTCGGTGCCAAGGAGATCATGCCAATGCTCGTGGCTTCATTCGTGGGATGTGCGTCTGGTTTCTTTCCGTCTCCTGCTTTCCTGAACGGACGCTCGTTGACTTTCTTCACATGATCTCTCTTTCCTCTGCTCTCTCTTAGCCGGCGTCGTGTTCCACGCCATCAGGAACATGAAGGTCTTGGGAGGAGATGGTGAGATGCCAAGCGTCCTGGTTTCTCGTTTCGGTTGCCGGATTCAACTGACTTGCTTTCCTGTCTTCTCGTGTTCTGCTGCCCGCAGTGCCAACGACGCTCACGGAAGAGTGGGCCGATCAGACCATCGCCCTTACGGCTTCGAAGCCTAGGGAAGGGTCGAGCAAGCCGGCGCAGATGGATCCCTTGACGAATGGTTACCCCATGAACTTCAGCGTCACGGATGACGGAGACTGGTAGGACGACCTCTGCTCTGCTCAGCGGCGCGGATGATTGTCGTGATTCTTGAACCCTGACTCGGCAAACTTTTCTTCTTTGTCTTCTTTGCGATGCTCTCGTGCCTTCCACTTCAAAAGGACGTTGAAGAAGATCCCCAAGAGGAGCAAGTCAATGAGTTACCTTCACGGGTACGGTACGCCCGTCAAGTCTCCTGACATCTTTTGAGTGACAAGTAAGAAGAGTGAGTGAGTTTTCCGAGCTTGCAGCCTCCAGGGGGAGGAGAAGATCCAGGACTCAACATCACGAAGAGTCCTATCGCTTGGTAGCTTCCTCCCAGCGCGGAAGAGGATCAGGAGAAGGAGGAGGAGAGGAGAGAGGAGGAGAAGGAGCAGAGGAGGAGCATCAGCTCATCAACATCAACATCAGGAACAAACATCAAGGAGAGGATCATCTGGATGGAGAGGAGGAGGAGAGAGTGGAGCAGCGAGGACGCTCTTCTCATCAACACCAACATCAACATCAACATCCACGAAGAAGAGGAAAGAGGAGAGCCTCCTTCCAAGGAGGGGAGAGGAGAGGATGATCTGGATGGATCCAGAGGACGTGGAGAGAGTGGAGAAGCGAGGACGCTCTTCTCATCAACACCAACACCAACATCAACATCAACGAAGAAGAGGAAAGAGGAGAAGGATCATCTGGATGGATCCAGAGGACGTGGAGAGAGTGGAGCAGCGAGGACGCTCTTCTCATCAACACCAACACCAACATCAACATCCTCGAAGAAGAGGAAAGGGGAGGGATCATCTGGATGGATCCAGAGGACGTGGAGAGAGTGGAGAAGCGAGGACGCTCTTCTCATCAACACCAACATCAACATCAACATCCACGAAGAAGAGGAAGAGGAGAGGAGAGGATCATTCCCTTGTGGGGTTCTGATCCCAAGGACAAGTTTTTCTTCCGGAGCCCCAAGGTTTTAGGGTTTAGGTTTTTAGGTTCAGGTTTCCAGGATCGCGGGAGGCAAAAAGGGAAAGAGGGTGATGATGAGTCATCCATCCTCGGGTTCGTCGAGAATCTCTTTAGACGTCCTGACTATTGCGTGGCCTCAGGAAAAGATTCAGAAAGTCACAGGAGGAGGTGAGTTTGAGCGCGAAAGAGAAGCAAAGGTGGAGACTTGGAGCAAAAGATCCGGTCGTGGATGGAAGCTTGACCTCAAGAGCTTTCCATAGACCCCTCACTTGGCGAAGATGACGCTCGGGGGAAGATTTGACAACTGAAACCTGCTTGTTTTCTCTTTGATGCAGTGAAACAGGTGAGTTTGGAGACTTTGGGGTGTCAGAAGTGGAGGCATAGGTAGAGTGTGTTGGGCATGAACGAACGCGCCTGGCCGTAAGCTTTCGAAAGATATCGGTCTCGAAACGAATGGCGTCCTGGTGAAGATTTGACCGACTTATTCGTGGTTTTCTCTTGTCGCGTTTGTGTTGATGCCATTGCCATAAGTAAGTTTGGACGGATCCAGGAGGATCAGAGGAGGGGAAAGCGGTGAAGGGGAGTGCTAGATGCAAGCATCATGTCACAAGCTTTCGAAAGAGTACCTACATGCCACACCTCAACTCGGGAACGTCACGCTTCAATGCATTGGAAAGAGTCCTGACTTGCATGACTTGAATGGAGGAACTGAAACCAAAAGCATCTCTCGTTTCTGTTTGTTTGTGTTTCCTCTCCTTCCCCGTGCTTGAAGCAGGAAGCCCGTTGTTGCTTGCTTGTGTCATCGGTTGATCGTGTCTCTGTCAAGGGGGTTGAGGAAGGACGTTGTTGAAGCAGTATGAGCGGCGCGCAGACCGGTTACCGATGGGTCCAGGGTCTGAGGCAGCAGTATGCCAAGAACTTGGGCTCCCAGGAGAAGGACATGGTTTTGGTGACGGGAGCTTTCGGTCAGATCGGAAGGGACTTCATGCCGATACTGAGGCAGCTCTTCGGAGAGGAAAACGTCATTGCTAGTGACGTCGCCAAGCCCACGGCGAGCAAGCTCAACGAGGAGAGGTACGACTACGACAACTTGCAGACCATCGAGCTGGACGTGTGTGACAGGGGAGCCTTGAAAGACGCCGTCAAGTCCTTCAAGGTCAACAGAATCGTTCATCTTGCCACCATGTTGTCAGCGGTGGGAGAGAAGCTCCCCATGAAAGGTAAGACAACGACCGGCCCCACCTTTGGGCGGCCTCGCGCCAAGCTTGGCATCAAAAGAACCAATGGAAGACCCCTTCCGTTGCGGGGGACGGAATCTTTTCCGTCCGAGACATCATGCAGCGACTGACGAAGACTTTTTTCCTTCTCTCTTTCTCCCTCTCTGTTTGTGACCCGCCCGTCCGCCATCGTGGTCGTCGTTGTCCGTCACTTGCTGCTGCAGCGCACGATGTCAACGTGCAGGGGTCCTTGAACATCTTGGAGTGCGCTCGAGAGATCAAGCAGAACAAGGCGTTCTCGGCGTCCGGAGCCGGCACAGCGAAGGAGGCTCCCACCGTTGCCAGCGTCTTTGCCCCCAGCAGCATTGCGGTGTTCGGACCCTCCACGCCACAGGACATGACTCCCGACGACGTGGTGTGTTCTCCGACGACCATGTACGGCATATCCAAGCTTCACTTGGAGTGCTTGGGCAACTATTATCACGAGCGTTACGGCATTGACTTTAGGTCCCTGCGCTTCCCTGGAATCATCAGCGCAAGCGCTCCCGGGGGCGGTACGACCGACTACGTGATGGACATGTACAGCGAAGCGCTCAAGTACAACCAGTGCACGAGCTTCCTGTCAGAGGACATCGAGCTACCATTCATGCACATGGAGGACTGTCTGAGATCAGCCATCGAGTTGCTTGTCGCGCCGAGTGAGAGCTTGACGAGGAGGGTCTACAACGTAACGGCTTTCAGTGCCACCCCAAGGGAGGTGTACGAATCGATCCGGAAGTTCATTCCAGAGATCCAGGTCCAGTACGAGCCTGATTACAGAGAGGAGATCGCGCTGACTTGGCCCAACAGTGTGGACGATAGCTACGCCAGGAGGGACTGGAACTGGCAGCACACGTACGATTTGGACGACATCACCAAGGACATCTTGGATGCCCTCGCCGCGGAGAGGATGGCCAACATGGCCAAGTTCAGAAGAAAGTTGCAAGACAGGCAGAGGGCGCAGGAGAAGGTCCAGGACCAGGAGAAGGCCACAAGTTGACCAACAACGACAAAAAAGAGTCAAATCAGTTATTAAGACTCTTGTATTCCCTAAATAAAATGTTCTTCCTTTATTGTAATACGGGCTACTGGATTGCAAGGCTGTCAAGAGCGCTTTGGACCTTGAGAACGCTGCTTGGGTTTTCCGCCAGTTCAGCAACCCGCGAGCCCTCAAAGTAAGCCGAGTACGGGAAGTGCTTCGCGCAATTTTGCTTCCACTCCTGCTCAAGGACTCGGAACTTGTCTTCCCTCTGGAGGCACTTGTGAACAGCTTCGCAGCTCTCGTGCGTAGTCACTCTGCCGCTGAGGTAGCTCGCTCCGAACCAAGATTTGCCAATGAGGTTCTTCTTCAGTAGCTCCTCTGCGTTTTCCCTTGGTTTCACCAGGCACATGGCCTCTACACCTGCCAAGCCGTGCAACATTGACGTAGACCCTACCACTTCAATGTAGTTCTTCGTGTATTCTTCCAGCGTGGAGGCGCTCCCTATGATCTCAGTGATGTAATTCGTCATCACCTTGTCTACGACGGGGTGCAGCTTCTTCTTGCAGTCCCCCTCCTTCTGATTCTCCAGCACGAGCCTGACGAAGGCTTTGTGTGCCTCTGGATGCTTCCTGTCGATCTTCAACGCCCTTCTCACGGCTTGCAGGGCCATCAATAATTTATTGCTGCGCATCGCCCACTCAAACAAAAGCAGCTGAGTGTCGACCTGGGGGTCATCCTTCTGGTACTCTTGCAGTTTCTGCAAGAGCTTGTGGGCCTCCTCGAGGGGCTTCTCTGTGTACAGCAGCTTCTGGGACTCTTCTTCCTCCTTCACCAAGAAGGGCCTCGTGTCCTTGTTGCCCTTTCCTCCCTCCTTTGCGTCGGCAGCGGACTCCGCCTCACTCTGCTGCTGCTTCTGTTTCGCCAGCTTCCTCTGCTTTGCTTTGTACTTCTTCCTCTCGTTGGGAGTCATCTTGGCGAGCATGAGCTCCTCCTGCTCCTGCTCCTTCTGCTTCCGCTCCGAGGGAGGGTCGTCGTGGAGCTGCAGGTAGCACCTGATGGCCCCCCACGCTCCCTTGGAGTAGAAGGGATGCGCGTAAATCTTGTCCTCGAACTTGAGCATGTCCAGGTAGCTCCTCAGGGTCATCTTCCTCAAGCAGTAGCTGTGGAAGTCGAATTGATCCTCTTGCATGTCGTCAAAGTGCTTGAGGATGTAATTGAACTTGTGCAGAGCCCTTCCCGTGTTCTCGAAGCCATTGTCCGAGTGCGCCAGCTTCAGGTAAGCCCTCCCGATCTCATACTCGTACCACATGCACTGCATCTCGTGCAGGTTCTTCAAGCTCTCCAGCGGATCAGTCTTCTCCTTCTTCTTCTTGTCCTCGTCTTTCGAATTCGAGGACACGTTGTCCTTGGTGAAGAGCACGGCGAGGCTGTTCGCCTCATTAATCTGGCCGGCCCGAAGCATGTACTTCACGGTGTGGCAATTCAAGTACCTGTCCGCAAGATCAAGCTGCCTGGCGTGGTCCGAAAGCAGGGCGGCGCTGTCCAAGTGCCCAGCATGCTTCATGATCTTTGACTTGATCGTGTAGAGCTCGATGACTGTCGGCGTGTGAGAGATGGCGCTGTCAACCTTTTCCAACGCCTTCTGGATCTGCCCGACGTAGTCGTAATGTTGCGCGAGGAAGGCCAGGACCCAAACCAACACGTCTGGGGCCTGCTTGTCCTCCTCCTTGGGGAGCTTCTCCTCGCCGCGGAGAGACTTCTCGTAGCTCTCAAACAAGTTGCCAATCAGATCCACGTTCTTGTCGTTCTTGTAAAGCGCCTTGAGAGACTGGAAGAGAGAGGGGACGCCCTTCTTCAGCCAGGGGCGGGCGTAGACGTCCACCGCGTTGGCAAAGTTCTCCCCCTTCGGGTCGTCCTCGCACGAGTGCAAATCGATGATCCTCCGAACAAAAGCTATGCACTTTGGGTGCTTCTCTTTCAAGGCCTCGTACTCGCGTATCATCTTCTGCCTCACTTGGAGGGGCAGGACGTCCTCCTCGAACCCCTTGTCGACTCCGAGCAGCTCCATGGCGTTGAAGAGCCCGTCGTGATACCTTGTGTTCTCCGGGTTCCTGTCGATCAGCTCCCTGTAGAGCGCCTCCGCCTTGTCGAGCTGGCCGCTGCCAAGGTACATCCTGCCCAAGGCCTCCTTGGCCCCCAGCTTGTCGAGCAACTTGTTGTCCTCGCTCAGTATCAAGCCAATCGCCTTGTCGAACTGCTTGCTCTCCTCCATTACCCTCGCCTTGTACAGGACCATCTCGCTCGTCTCGAACTGCTCGTCCGGGCTCGAGCTGCCGCTCCCGCTGCTGTTATTGTTCGAAGAAGAAGACGAAGAGTCGTTCCCCCTGTCCTTCTTCTGGTCCTGGGCCTTGGCCGTGTCCTGCGTCGTTGTCTTCTCGTACGCATCGATCACATGCAGGCACATGTCATAGTTACGCACCAAGTGATGTGACACCGCGAATGCTATCCAGTTGGTCCTCTGCGCTGGCCTCAGCGTAAGCAGCTGCCTCCTGGTCTGCACGAAACCATTCAAGTCTCTCATCTGGATCTGGAGCAAAGACAAGTCCCTCAGTATCTGAATGTTCTCCTTATCCAACCTCAAAGCATTCAGGTAACACTTGATCGCTTCCTTGTAATCGTGATCACTCCTGTAGAGCAAACCGAACACGTGCCAGCACACGTGGGAACTCAAGTCATTCCTCAAACCTTTCTTCACGAACTCGTACGCTTCCTCCTTCCTCTCCAGACAGTTCAAAGTCAATCCCTTCATCGATAAGGTCTCTCCATGCTCTGGATGCTTCTTCAGGATCTGTTCCGCTGCTTTCAAACCTTTCTTGTACTGCTTCGTCTCGTAAAACTTCACGATCTGTCGGAACAAGCTCTGCTCTTTGCTCGGAAGCTGCCTCTTCTCCTCGGGAGACAACTTGGTGCCTCCAACTTTCTTTCCCTTGCTCATCTTCAATCAAACTCAAACTTGAGGACGCGATGAGAACACAATGGGGTCGAGTACGGTATCAATGGAAAGATCGCGAGACGCTCTTTCGAACGATCCTCACGGCGACTCGTGTAACGACAGAACGCGTGCGTTACGATTCGGAACAGTTGTGTTGCTCGTCGGAACCAATTCGTCAATCACGGTCGGATCAAACCAAAGCTTTAGAACGTGATGGAGCGAGGTTTGGGTCGAGTGAGGTATCGATGGAAAGATCTTCTTGATCTCTTTCGATTGATCCACTCGTCGACTCGTTTCACGCACGGATGCGTCCTCTGGACTCTGTCAAAGTTCGAGCTCTCTTCGAGCTCCTCCTCCGCGCAGAAGGCGGCGTTTTGCCGAGGAACTCGTGGTGCGCAGAGAGGAGAGGAGGAGAGAGGCCATCGGGACGCGAAAGGGGGGACAAGGGGGTCAAGGTGAGGCGCGATGGAGGCGAGTGAGGTATCCATGGAAAGATCTTCTCGAGATCTTTCCAACGATGCCTCCCATGACGAGTTTGGTGCCCTGGTGAAGTTTCTGTGCTTCATGGACTGACTTTTGTCAAACGTTTTTGCCTCGGATGATGGTTTTCTCGTGACAAGGAGGGAACGAGGTGAGGAGAAGAGGAAGAGAACGACGGGTCATTCGAAAACGCATCTCGCTAGCGTTCGAAAGCGCACCCGCACGGCCGAAACGAAGCTTTGGTGAAGTTGCTAGGAAGGAATGACTGACTTTTTGGCGTTGGTTTTTGTCTGTGCTGGTCACCAGGTAGGAGAGGCAGAGGGTGAAGCAGAGGGTGGAAGACGCTCGCCATGGCTCTGCATTAGGACGAGGGGAGTCAAAGGTGCTCGGGTCTTCATCTGAATGGATAATTCTCTCAAGTTTGTGGAGAGGAAGTATCCGAGGCTGGCTCCACTGGTCAGAAGAGGCGTGCTTCGCGTGAGTCGGAAGCCGGCCGAGTACGATGAGAGGAGGAGGGAGAGGAGGTTCTGGAAGGGACAAGGGGAGCCGCGGGAGCCTGAAACAATATTTGTCCTCGGGACGTGCCACGTGTCGGAGGCATCGGCGGCAGACGTGAGGGAGGTGATCGAGGCGGTGAGGCCGCAGGCCGTTGTGGTGGAGCTCTGTAAGAAGCGTTCTGGAGCGTTGAATTTGGCGCCCCTTGGGCAAGGGGAGGGGCCCGAGGACAGAAGCGCGAGCGGCGCCTTGGCGTCTCCCCCTTCGCGCTCGAGCTTGGAGACAGAAACTTGGGTGGAAAGGACGACCAAATGGATTCTGAGGAAGGTGCTCTCGTCCCAAGCGGATCGCATCGGCCGGGAGCTCAACGTGGTTCCCGGCGTGGAGTTTCGGCAGGCCGTGAAGAGCGCGAGAGACGTGGACGCCGAGGTCGTGCTTGGGGATCGACCGATCGACATCACGCTGAAGCGGTGCTGGGTCAACTTGACGATGGAGGAGCGGCTGAAGCTAGCCTTGGTGCTGGCCAGCACGCTTGTCAACCAGGACCAAGTGAGCAGGGAAGTCGCGACGCAAATCTCGACCATGGAGTCCGAACTGAACCTCGACCTCGTCTTCGAGCAGGTCACTGAGACGTTTCCTGGCCTGGTCGAGCCGCTCTTCAAGGAGAGGGACCGGTACATGGCGTGGACTCTCAAGAGGTCCAAGGCCGTGACGAACTGCACCGAGGTCGTCGGGGTGATAGGGAAGGGACACCTCGAATCGGTTCTGGACGAGATCGAGGCCGATTACGCCGATCAGCACTTGTCTTTCAAGAGGGTGGCGAGGCTCAAGTACTGATTTGATTGCGATGCGAAAACAACCCTTTGTATCGTGTTCTATATAAAATACACAAAGAGCAAAGAATTTTTCTTCTTCCTCCTCCTTCTCCTCCTCAAGCGACCAGCTCGATGTCGATGTCCACCGTGGCGTCCTCCAGAAGCTTTGGCAGAGCATACCCCTCGATGCCCAAAAGCTGAATCAGTAGCCTAATGAACCGGTTGAGGACCAGTACCTCGTTCCCGATCTTCGTTCCCGCTGCGAGCTGCTCCGAGTCACAAGCTTGCTTCAGCTTGGCCCTGTAATACTGCTGGAGCAGCTCGAGGTACTCGATCCTCGTCGAGAGGGCGAGCTGCTGAAGAATGGTCATCAAGCCCACGGTCGTGACAACAAAATCGGGTGTGTGCTTGTTCTTCTTCACGGGGACGATGGAGTTTCCGCTGCTGTTCGCCTGCTTCTGGTACACGTAGTCACTGGCGAAGAGGCACGACAGAATCAACAGAGTGATTGCGATGCTGTCGTCCTCCTTGGCCTCCACAAAGGTGTGGTAGACCTTGTGGAAAGGGTTGTGCTGGCCGGTGTACTCCAAGTGCTGGCCCACCTTCTCCAAGAGTTTGCTCTCCAAGACGCTCTGACCTTGATCCGCCTCCCGGTTTCCCTTCCTCTCCAGCCGGATCAAGGACCTGTTCAGGCACTGCAAGGATCTCACGTAGGTGGCGCTCTCCAGCTTGGCGTTGGAGTTTAGCTCGATGGCGATGTGACGCCTCAGGACTTGGCCTTGGCCGATGACCGGCAAGTTCTTGCGGTACATCGGCTTCAGCAAGTGCGACTTGGAGAGGGAAAGGACAATCTTCTCGATCCCCGCTCTCCACCTGGCATCCTTTCTGTTCAGCATGAGCTCCCGAAGGTGGGTCACGTCGTCACGCAGGGAGTGCTGCAGGAGTTTGTTCAGAAACACGCTCGTGTCCCTCACGGCGTTGTAGATCTCGAGCTGGACGATCTTGTCCAAACCGTGCATGCCCGACACGGCAACCGCGCCTCGGATCAACTCGAAGCTGTTCAAGCCGATCTCTTCCTTTCCCGTGGAGCTGTGGAACCAACCGCAGAGAGAGAACGAGTAGATGCTCTCGTAAGGGTTCGTCAGCAGCACCAACTCATCGTACACAGATCCCAAGAAAGTCTGCTTGGCGCTTCTCTGGCCCGAGGAATCAAGTTCCCGTTCGATGGCCTGAAGCAAGTAATCCTCCGAGTCATCGCTCCCAAGCTGTTTGAACTTGCTCAACCCCACGATGTTTGTCCTCGAGTCCTGGTACCGCGTCCTCGCGCTCCGCAGCTTGAGCTCCTTGTCGACGATGATCTTTGTCAGCTTGCAGAGCTCCTCCTGCCAGATCGCCAGGCCGTGGACCTGCATGTAGTCCTGGATGTACTCCAAGCTCCTACGGATGCCGTTCAAGTTCCTCCTGGTGCTGACCAAGCTGTCCTCGAAGACCTTTGACCTGTTGCTGAGGGACGAGGAGGAGGACGAGAAGATCGATGTCACGGAAGACTTCCCGGCCGATGCCTTTGCCTCGAATTCCGTGAGCTCCCTCTGCAGGCATTGGGTCATCCTCCTCACAAGCTGCTTCCGAACTCCTTTCTCCAACAGGACGGAGGGCTCCACCACCTCCACCCCGAGCTGGGTCGTCTCGATCTTCATCATTCCCTCCGTAAGCATCGCGATCGAGTACGTTACCCTCGCCAAACTTTGCCTGTCCTGGGCAAAGACGTAGTTCCTCAGCTGGGTTCTCTCCAGCTTGGTGGGCAGCTCCCTCAGTTTGTGAGTCTGCAGCACAAAGATGTCGTCCAGCTTGACGAACATCGAGTAAGGGATGCACTCCGTGACCCGCGTGACGAACTTGATGAGCTCCCCGGACCAAAACTCAGAAACGCTCTGGAGGTCTGGAGACTCCGCTTCGCTGATCCTCAGCAAAGGCCAGTCCAGAACCGATCGAAGCTTGATGAAGAGGAACTTCAAGCTCAAAGCAGAGTTGGAGTCCCTCACGTTGCCGACAGAGTCGTGCGCGATCCTCCTGTGCAGATGAGGGATGAGATGGTCGAAGAGCTGGAAGGCATGGGAGCAATCTGCGGCAACCTCGCACGTTCTGACATCGTGGTCGCTCACGCTGGCAATGTGAGTCATCTTGACAAGCATCCTCCTCACCCGGTGCAGGTACTCCTTGGTCTGCAAGGAGACTTGGAGCTGGTGGAAGTCTTCGACATCCTTGAGGGCTTGCGTGATTTGCTGAATCTTCCTGCCGCAGGACGTTGGCTTGGACATGTCAAGCTTCTTGACGTGCTTTGCCATCTGCTCAAAGTACTTTTGCAACCCCTCGTCCTTCACCTCCTCCCTCCTGGACAGGACCTGCGTTCCGGAATAGAACGCGCCCAAATCGCTGAGAAGCAGAATGATGTCCTCCTGAGTCCGCTCCCACCTCTCCTTCTTGGTCGAGACGAGGTCCCTCACCACCTGCATCAGTTCGTTCTCCACCACAACCAGCGCCAGCAGAACCTTTACGATGTCCCTCGCGGCGTCCGCGATGCCACCGACGCAGGCTCGCACGACCTTGGAGTGGCTATGCTCCGTGAACACGTTCAAGAGGAGCCACCTCATCGACACGTTGCACGACTGCACGACCTTGGTAATCCTCTTGGCGTGCTGCTCCAAGTACTTTCCATCCTCCCCTCCCCTATCCGTGCTTTTGAGATCCATGATCTTCTTCGCGTTGAGCACGCCGTCGTGCAGGACGTCCTCGACGTCCTTGGCCCCCCTCGCAAAGGCTTGGAAGTGCCTGTTGGTCACCTCCCTTGCTCTCTCTGGCGTGATGACGCTGTGCATTGCTTTCTGAGCTGCCTTGTAGTCATACCAAGCCGTCGTGACGTCCAAGTAAAGCGTTGGGTAGACACAAACCACCCAGTTGTCTGCAAAGTGCTTGTCAAACAATTCTCTCATCACCGAGAACTCTTGCTCCAAGATATCTTCCCTGAAGAACAGGAGCACGAAAAGCATCGCAGCTTGGTGTGCCAGAGCCCTGGAGCGATGGTTCCCCTCCAAAGAAAAGTATACCAGCTGGTTATAAAAGTCCTCACTCAACAGACGCATCACTATCTTGGACACAAACTCCTTTGGGATCGGCATCCGGGCGAAGAGACTTGCTGGATATCCTTTCGGCATCTTCTGCACCCCGAATGCTTGTCCCTGACCCTGACCCTGGTAAGCAGTGTTCGCACAAAGGGAACAGATGGCCTCAAAGTTGGGTATGTCTGCCGTTCCCACATACCTGTAAGTGCTCACTATCACTATCTGCCTCTGCTTGGCAGGTATCTCCTTATCCAACAGAAGGAGCATCACCCCAAGCATCGAGAATGCTTCCAGAATCAGCTGCTTCCCTTCTCTGTCCTGTAGCAGGCCATCTATCGTGCTCTGGATGTATGCACCCTTCTGCAAGTCTTGGGTAATCTGACTCAAGTCTTCGTGGTATTGGACCAAGTGCTCAAACAAAGTGAAGTATCGTTTGAAGACGGTGAGGTACTCCTCTTTGAGACCATCACTGAGCTCAAGGAGATCCGCAGACCTCTCGATCTTGTCCTCATGATGCTCTGGAGCTTTGAGGTAATCGAAGTCGAACAAAACTTCTTTGTACTTTGTATGAAAACTTGAGTTGAACACGAGTGGAGACACCCGGCGGCTCAAACGCAAAAGCTCGGCGTTTAATGCATGAGCCCGTGAGACGAGAGAGAGGAGCGAATCAATGGCAGCGGTGTGCACCTCATCGTCAAACCCTCCTCCAACACCAACAACATTGGGGCTCTCCATCTTCACCTCCTTGGCAACTCCCTCCCTCTCTCTCTCCTTCTGGCCTCTCTCCAAGATGCCACCTTGGCAAGGATTGAATATTGAACGTAAAAAAGTTGTTAAGAAAAAAAAAGTGGTTTGTGTTTTATGGTTTTGTGAAAGGTGCAAGCAAAACGTTCGTTCTCAATGCTTTCAGTCCTCCATCTGGTTGTACTTGGAGAGCTTGTTGTGCTCCATCTTGATCTGGGCACTGTGAAACCTTTCGGAGACGGGGTTGCTTGTCGACTCGTCGGGACTCATGCACGTGTCCGGGTTCGCGGCAACGGTGCTGGCGTTTCTGGAGATGGTGGGGAGGGAGACCATGCCCGGGCCGTGGGGTCTCCTGTTCCTCCTCTTGTATATCAAGAAAGCAAGTCCCCCCACGATGCCCATGACGAGCAAGCCCACGAAGAGCCCAATGACGCCGGCAGCCGTTGCAGACTTCTTGGGATCGTGCGTGGTCTCGGCGACTTTCTCGTTCAAGAGATTCTTCAGCTTGCTTATGGTGTTCTGGAGCGTGCTTGTCTTTGCCTGCTCCTCCCCCTCCCTGTTCGTGGATGGCGTCCTGAGGACAAGTGGACCGTCGTCCTCGGGGATGCCCCGGATCACATCATTGGGTGGCAAAGGAGAACCTGGGCCCGGGATGGTCTCCACAAGCTTTGGTTCCTGGGCGGTCGCGATCTCGATCAACCTGTCCTCGAAGGCTTTCTCCCCCTTCACGCTCACGAAGAGAGCGGCGATTTCAGCGGGGGTCAGGGCCGTGTCGAACAAGGACAAGTGAGTCAGCATTCCCTTAAAGTGCCTCTGGGGGTTCATGTCATTCCTCCCGCACAAAAAGATATGCCCGTCCAGCATCACGGGCTCACCACCGTCGACATTGAAGGGCTTGCCGATCATCTGCTCCTCTCGGGTCGTGGGCAAAAAGTTCGCGCCTCCCAGGACCCCGTCAACAAATATGGCGTAGCCCTTACCACCGTCAGCTCTCGTGGTGAGGGTGATCATGTGCCAAGCATCGTCGTTCACATCGATGTGCCCGGGCGAGTCTCTCGCCTCGTTGTCATTGACCAAGCCATCCGAGTCCAAGAACGTCTCCGACTTTGATCCCTGGTAAAGGTCCTGGCTGTCCTTCACGATGGTCCTGATGACTCCGTGCGCAGGATGGCTCACCTCAGGCAAGTAAACATGAACCTGATTCGGATAGAACGGGTTGAACGCCATGTCATCGTCCGCGGAGTGCGAGTAGATGTACTCGAAAGTGTTTCCCGTCGAATCGTTGTTTCTGAACCAGAAGTTCAGTGCAAAGCTACCCTTTTCGGCGTAAGGCACAGGTGCCAGGGTCAGGAAAGCGTTATCTTCCGCGTCACAGGACAAGACGCTGCCAAAGGTAGGATCTTTGACCCAAGTGGCTCCTCTGTTCGTTCCTTCGTAGAGCCCGCTCGGCCAGGAGTCCGTCCTTCCCGCCGTGAGCGGGAAGAAAGCAGCTGGGGTCGGCACATTCATCAAAGGATTGGGAAAGAACATGGCGCCGTCGTGGGAATCGAGCTCGGGGAGCAACTCCGAATCAGGCACTTCCACGCACTGACCGTGCAGCGCTTGGGCGTAATCGATGTTACCAGCATTTCTGTCCGGGGCGGTGACCTGAACGGGCGAGTTGGCCTTTGGGGCGCAAACTGCGCCATCGACACACATCTTGTTCTTCAAAGTGCTCTCGTATATCCTCTGCTGAATATTGTACTCCCCGCTCCTCACGTAGCAAGCCTCGCCGATCTGGGCCCTGTTGAGAGTTCTCAGCGGATCGCTCGAGTCGGTGGTCTGACCCTGAGGGATCTGGCTCACGATCAGTTGCATCGTTCTCTGAATAGCCGCAGCCTCCCCCGCCCCGGCCACGTACATGTCCATGATTTGGGCCGGGCCAAGAGACTCGTCGAAGAAGCTGAAGTGCGCGAGCCTTCCACCAAAGTGGCGCTCCCTGTTCAAGTCGTTCCTTCCGCACAGGTACATCTTTCCCGTGGGCAAGAGCGGGTCTCCCCCATCCACTGCGATTTCTGTGTCGATCTCGTTCACAAACGCAGGTGGCGAGGTGCCCCCCAAGATTCCGTCCACGAACACCGAGTACCCCTTGTCGCCCTCTCCCTGCGTGGTGAGCGTGATCATGTGCCACTTCCCGTCGTCAAGCTCCGTGTGACCTGGGACGTTACGAGGCATGTTGTTCATGAATCCGCCGTCAGAGTCCAAGAAGGTTTGCGACATTGGGCCCTGGAAGGTGTCCGTGGAGTCCTTGACAATCGTTCTCACCACGCCATGCGCAGGATGGGCGATCTCTGGCAAGTAAATTTGGACCTCGTTGGGCTGCCAAGCAGCATTCTGGCCATCCACGTTGCCGTGAGAGAACAAGAACTCAAAGGTGTCGCCCTTGCTGCCGTTGTGAGCCATCCAGAAGTTGATGGCCCACTGCCCATCCTTTCCGTAAGGCACGTTGTCCAGCTCGACGTAATCCAGGTTGTCCTCCTCACACTGCAAGACGCTGCCGAAGAACTCGTCGTCCACCCAAGTGACCCCTTTGGCGACTCCCCCGTACCTCTCATCCGGCCAGGACTTGACAGAGCCACCCGTCAAAGGAAAGTAAGCCTCCGGCACCGGGACATCCTTGTTTGGACTTGGAATGTAAATGCCTCCCTCTGGGGTGGGCACGCACAGCCCGTTCGCATTCGCAGACTTGATTTGATCGTCGTGCAAGGCCGCGCAGACGAGCCCCTCCTCCTCGCACCCAAACGGAGTAACAATTCCAGACTGCTTCACATCGATGGAGCAATACAATTCCCCGTCCTTGATCTTGCTGATGATGGCTTCGTTGTCCCTTGCCAGGTCCTTGTTTCCGGTCCCCGCCGCTCTCAGAGCATTGATGATTTCCTCGGACGTCAGGGTCTGCAGGTACTGCGGCCTGCCCTCCGTGGTGTTCGGCTGCAGCGCCCTGATGGAGTTGGCGAGATCAGAAAGAGTCTCCAACAACACAGAATCTCCTTCGACAGCCGTGAACAGGGCGGTCACCATTTCTGGGCTCAGGCTCTTGTCGAAGATCTCGACATGTGCGAGCTGCCCATCAAAGTGCCTGTCCGCGGAGAGGTCCGCCCTTCCGCACAAGTAAATGTCACCATCGATGTTCATGGGGGCACTGCCGTCCACATGAATGATGGGAGAGACCCCGGTACCTTGGTTCGTGTCCACAAAGTCTTGGATCTCTGGGGTAGGGAAGGAGCCTCCGAGGGTGGCGTCTACAAAGATTTGGTAGCCGGGCTCCCCGTTGGCCTTGGTTGTGACCGTGAACATGTGCCAGTCTCCGTCCTCAAGATTCACGTGGCCCACGGTGTTTCTGGGGTTGTTGTCCATGAACTTCCCGTCAGAGTCAAAGAAAGTGTGGGAGAGCAGGCCCTTGTAGTCCGAGGCAGAATCCTTCAGGATGACCCTCGCGACGCCGTGCGCCGGGTGAGCGACTTCTGGAAGGTAAACATGAAGGTTGTTTGGCCCGAAGGGATTGAACCCGCCCTGGGTCTGTCCATTGGAGAAGATGTACTCGAATCCATTGTCCTGGGGCTCGCTCGTGTCCTTCTTCATCCAGAAGTTCACTGCGAATTGGCCGTCCTCTCCGTACTTGACGTTAGGGAGTTTCACGTAACTGCCCTCCTTCTCGCTGCACTTGAGGGAGTTCTCAAACCTGGCGTCAGGAACCCAGTCCACTCCAGACCCCTCCCCCTTGTACTTGTCCACCGGCCAGGACTCCAAGTTTCCTCCAGTCAGAGGGAAGAAGGCCACTGGCAGGGGAATGCTGACAGAGGCGTCCGGCGGATACAAACCTCCGACAGGAACTTTGACGCACTTCCCTTCCGTGTCGGGGCTCACTCCCACAGGGACCTTCTGCCCGTAAAGGTCCTTGAAGATCGTGTAGGGAAGGCAAACGGAATCGCGGCCGCATGAACTCGGCACCTGGAGCACAGAGCAAGTCTCTTGGCTGCTGCTGCTGCTTGGGAACGTGACCTTCACCTCTCCGACCCTGTTCGATGGTGGGGGGGCGCTTCCACTCGCAGGGCAGTTACAGTCCTTGGTGTAAATGTTCTGGTTCGCCTCGCAGTCCTCCTTGGTGACCGCGGAGTTGCACTTGCACTGGTGGATCTTCATGTCATAGCAGCCCCAGCCAGCCGAGGCAGCGGCGTCCCCGCCGCTGCCGGAGATGTCCTTGAGCACGTCGCTCAACGTCGCCGAGGAGGAAGCCGGAGTGCTCGGCGAGAGGAAGGGGCAGACGTCGATCTTGTCGAGGGTCACCATCTCGGATTTCCCGGCCTCCTTGCACCTCTGCTCGAGCTTGTCCCTCCCCATGATGGCCTCGTACATCTTGGCCACCTGGTCCGCGGTGAGCACCTGGTCCCACAAGGAGAGGTCGGCCAAATTTCCACCAAAGTGCCTGTCCTCGTCCTGGTCCACTCTGCCGCACAGGTGAATCTTTCCGCTCAAGTTCAAGGGCTCTCCGCCATCCACCTGGACGCCAGGGATCCCGGAGAGGCCGCTCTCCAGCTGCTGCAAGAGTATCGAGGGCGGCGCCTCCCCGGCCAGGACGCCGTCGACGTACATCCGGTAGCCCTTCCTCCCCCCGCCCTCCGAGGTGAGCGTGATCATGTGCCAGGCTTCGTCCTCGAGGTCCACGTGGCCCGGCATGTTCCTCGGGTTGTTGTCCATGAACCTTCCGTCCGAATCCAAGTACGTCTGGCTCATCGTTCCCTCGTACTCGTCCGTGGAATCTTTCACCACCGCCCTGACGATGCCGTGGGCCGGCATGGCCACGCTCGGCATGAAGACGTGGATCTGGTTCGGGCTCCACGGGAAGAAACCGCCCTGGTCGCCCTCCAAGCCCTTCTCCGCGTGGGAGAAGATGTACTCGAAGCGAGGCATTTGCATCCTGTTCGAGACGGAGCCCGAGGGACCGTCCTCGTCCCCGTCCTCATCGTCGTCGAACAACAGCTTCGGAGGCTTCTGCTTCATCCAAAGGTTGACCGAGAAGTCTCCCTTGGTCCCGTACGGCACGCTGTCCAGCTGCACCAGGCCCTTGGCGTGGTCCAAGCACTCCAGCGCCTCCGGGAACGGGTCGCCGCCGTTGGCTCGGGAGGCCCACTGGACTCCCTCGGCGCCCGCTCCGCCGACCACGGTGCCCTTGAACTCGGTACTCGGGTAAGTGGAGTCCAAGTTGCCGCCCTTGAGCGGGAAGAACGCCACGGGCTTGGCCTCCACGCCACGCAGCGAGGCATCGAGGCCAGAACCGTTCTGCGCGCCGACGACGCACAGGCCAAGGCAAGCGGCAACAGCAAGAAGCGCGAAAGTGAAAGAGAAACGAAAACCTCGTCGCGGAAGCTCCCTTCGCTTTCCCCCCGCCATCGTGGGTTTCCGCTCCGATCGGTTACGAACCCCTTGTCCTCGTAACGGCCACACACAAGCGAGGGTTTGACCAAGAATTCCCGTCGTCGTCGGCGTATTCCGTCGAGTGAGGGTTCGACAGAAAGCTCGCGAGATGTTCCGTCGGTTTTCGCGGTCCTCCGCACCTCCCGCCTCCGTCCTCGTCGCCGACTTCCGCCACCACGAGGGAGTCTCGTCACCGACCCGATCCACCGACGCGTCGACGCTTTTATTTCCCAGATTTTGACGTGAAATTCGTCTCGTCTCGTCGAACGGCCAAATCTTGAGCTGCTGGTGAAGGTGAAGGTGAAGGTGATGGTGATGATGGGGTGGAAGGAGGGGGTGATGGTGGAGAGACAGGGAGAGAGGGGGAGGAGGGATCACGGATGGATGGATGTATTGTCTCTTGCTCTTTCCGAAGAGCCCTCACTTGGGAGGAATGGTGACAGGGATCATGGCAAGGAGACAGACAGAGAGGTGATGATGATGATGATGGGGTGGAAGGAGGGGGGTGATGGTGGAGGGACGGGGAGGGAGGGGGAGAGGGGTCATGGATGGATGGATGCGTTGTCTCTTGCTCTTTCCGAAGAGCCCTCACTTGGGAGGAATGGTGACAGGGATCACATCATGGATCGGTGAGGAATGGAATAATCCTGGTGATGGTGATGGTGGATCGGATTATTGCCAGCGCTTGCTTGCTTGCTGTGGATCTCTTGCACTCTCCCTCTCCCGCATTGTTTCCACTTGCCTATATGAATCGTGAAATGGAATACATCATTACTTATGGATGCTGCAAAAAGTCGTCGTCGTAAGTCGTCGTAAGTCGTCGTCGATCGCCAATGGATCATGAGACCACTGTGAGCTGAGGCTTGGGCTTGGAGAAGACCTCGCAAAGGTCCTTCGGGTCGATGAGCTGGTGCTCCTCGCCGTCCGGATCCGTGAGCCTGTGAGCGATGCCGTCCGGGAACAGGACCTCCTTGGCCCCGTTGGGGAAGTGGGCCTCGATCTGACCCGACGGGAAGTGGAACACCTCGATGCCGTTGTCGTGGGTGCTGTGCCACGTGTCCACCTCCGCGTAGTAGTACTCCGTCGTGCCCTTGGTGGACTTCTTCACATCGCCGTTGTTGAAGTGGATCACGGTGTCCCCGTTGAGGTACACGTGCTTCTGGGTCCCGTTGGGGTAAGTCACCTTGCTCGGCCCCTTCTTGCTGCTGTTGCTGTTGGCGCCCCCAGACTGCTGGGCCGGCTTCTTCCTCGGCTGCCGCTGCTCCCGGTTCTCTTTCTCGGACAGGGGCTGCACTGCCGCAGCGGCGGACTGGTGGCGGTTGTGGGTAACGCCCCTCTCCGCCTTGGCATGGTCCCTCTCCAACCTCTTCTCGAAGGCCTCCAGCTGCCTCTTCTCCAGCCTGCGGATCTCGTCCTTGAGCTCCTCGTTCCTCTTGGTGAGCTCCGCCACCTGGCGCCTCAACCTGTCCTCGTTCATCTTGTGCGTCCTCTCCTTCCGCTTGTGTGCGGCCTTCTCCTTCTCCAGCTGCTCCTCCAGCTGCTGGATCTCCTCCCGGTCCTTCTTGCTGGGAAGCTTGGAGAGCAGGGTCCTGGACTGCTGGTCGAGGACCCTCTTGTCCCGCTTGATCTTCTTCTCGGCCTTCTCCTTCATGACCTGGATGTTCTCGATCTCGGCCTCGCGCCTTCTGTCGAACTCCTGCTCCGCCTGCTCCAAGCTCGAGACCCTCTTCTTGTAATCCGTCTGCATCCTCTTGAACTTCTTCCTCTCCTCAACGACTTTTTTGATCTCCTCGTCCAGAAGCTTAATGTGCTTCTCCTCCCGGGCGCTCATGGGCCGATCCTGGTCCCCGTGGCCGTCGCCATTGCTCGAGGACGGCTCCGCCTTCCTCGGAGCCGAGCTCCTGCCTCCCTTGCCCGCCCCAACCTTCCTCGCCTTGGCCTTTCTGTCCTTGGCCCCGTTGGCCCCGTTGGCCCCGTTATCGGCGCCCCTCCCGTGCAAGGCCCTCGCGTGCTGCTCTGCGTAGCTCCCGACACCCGCGGCCCCGTCCTCATCGCGCATCTGGGGGACCACCTCCACGTCCACCGCCTCGTCGTCCTCCTCCTCCTCCCACTTGGTCGTGTCATCGAACTGCGTCTCCAGGCTGATGCCTTTCATGGTCTCGCTGAAGGACTTCCCGCTGAAGCTGGCCTGCTGGAGCATGGTGGGCATCCCCGAATCCCCGGCGTGGAGGCCGCTCCCTCCGCCCACGGAAAGGTCAAGGTGCCTCGACATGTCCTGGTACAGGTGGTCGTCCTCCTGTACCCCGCCCTCGTCGGCAGTCGCCCCCGAAGCGGCGCCCTCGAGCTCCTCCTGGATCTGCCTCTCCAGCTGCTCGAATTCTCGAAGCTCAAGCTCCTCCTGGACCGTCTTCTTCTCCCAATTCGCCCTTCTCTCGGCGCTCAGGTGCCCCCTCATCCCGACCTCGACAGGGGACTGGCCCTCCTCGTCGTCGAGCGAGTCGTATTCCTCCTCCGACTCGTAAGACACGCTTCCCTCGGCGAGCTCCCTGTCCAGGCGCTCCAGCTGCTGGCCGAAGACCTCCTTGAAGGTGTGCGCCTCCCTGAACTCCGTCTCCGACCCATCGGGCGACTGGGCGCGGCCGGACGAGACCTCCTCGAACCCGACCTCCTCCTCCTCCTCCTCGTCATCGTCCAGGTAGTCTTCGTAAAATTGCTCCACGTACTTGGTCTGGGAGGGGCTCAAAGCATGCGCCTCGATCTTCACGGGGCTTGGGGACTTCTTGCTGGACGGCTGGCCGTACCCGTCGTCGTGTCGACCCGCCTCGTCGACTTCCACCGCGGCCGCTGGCTTCTCTTCCGGCACTCTCGCGGCGCCCACCGCCTTTCTGGAACCCGAGCCGCGCTGCTTCCTTGGACCCAAAGTCTTCCTCTTCGCGCCACCTTCGCCCTGGGCCGACCCTCCCCTCCTCCCCTCCCTTTCCCCTTTCCTGAGGAACTTAAACTTGGGCCTCCCCGTCGCCACCGTCGTCGACGACGCCTCACCACGCCTCTCCTCTTCCAGCTTCAGCTGCTGCTCGATGAGCTCCTCGAATGTGAGTTCGTGACCACGCGTCTTCACGGGGGTATCATCGAAGTCAGCATCCTTGCTGCTGGTACCCAAAACCCTCTCCGCCTCGGGCGTTAACACCGCAGCCGCTTCCTCTTCTACCATACCACCTCCCTCCCTCTCCCTCCAACAAAAAGGAAACACGACCCACCCGCCGTCCAGTGAACGACTCAATCAATCCAAACCACCTCCCGCCAACCTCTTTCCCCCACTGCCACCGAGAACCCTCACGACCTCACACCTCTCTGCCCTCCCTGCTTCACACCTTGGCCACCCTCTGCTCTTCTCGCTCCGAAGAACCGGACCTTAATCGACACTCCGGTAACCAAACCAAGCGTGCGACCCACCAATCGAAAGACCTCGAGTCAAAGCTTCGTTCTACACCTTCCTCCCCCACTCTCGTTACCGTCCTCGCCGTCACCGTCCTCGACAAGGTGTAGCTCTCGGGTGTTTTCTGGTTCAAATTCTCAAACACTCGAGTCTAATCGATCACTCCGGGCACCAAATGGGTCAAGTAAGGTATCGTTGGAAAGCTCTCGACAAGACCTTTGGAATGATGTGTTCCTCGCCTCCTCTATCGCTCTCCTCCGTCCTCCGAAGCCCTCTTCGTGTCGCCCCTTGAGTCTTACTGCTTTTTCCCTAGAGAGAGAGAGCTCTATTCTATTCAAAGTTTTTCTCCCGCGAAGAACGATTGGCAGACACGAAGGTTGGGGCGGGAAATACCATCGAGGATTGAAGTGTGAAGCGTGCGTTACGGGTACGAGCGGAACCGTTACCTCGAGATCTTTCCGTAGACCTCTCCATGGAAAAGAATGGTGCCCTGGTGAAGATGGTAGACTGACAAATGTTTGATCGGATTGCTCTCAGCAACGGGTTTGAGTGACTTTGAGGATGCGTTAGGGAACGGTGTCGAGTCCTGGAGCGGCGAAGAGCGTCACGGATAGAATCTACGTCTCCTCATCTTTCGATTGAGTGGTCGCTGGAAAGATTTGGTACTCCGGTTCGACTTGAAGTGTTCCATTTGACGTGATTTTGATCTGCTTGAAGTTGTTGTTCCCATTGGAAAGTGGAAGCGTTTTCGTGTTTGGGAAGGTTCCCACGCGGCGGTTCGTCCTCTTCTCCTGCTCGGTTTTGATCCCAGGACATCGCTCCGTCGGCGATTCGTTCCCTTGGCATCGGCAAGTTTCATTGCTGGCGCGGTTGAGGAAGGTTTAGGAAGGAGAGGATGGCAAAGGAGGAGAAGGGAGGAGGGGCTTACGTTCCGTTGAAGATGTTCTTGGCCGGGGGGATTGCAGGTGCATCCGCTCGTACGGCCTCGGCTCCCTTGGACCGAATTAAGCTCCTCTTTCAAGTCCAGGTGAGGACCGGCCACATCCTTTTCGAAACGGAGAAGGGCTGACTAACGCCTTGTCGTCGTCGTCGTCGTCGTGCTGGCTCGCTCGGTCCCTGCGTTGCATATCCAAGGCCATGGCTTCCTCCGGGATGACCTCGACGGCTTACACGGGCGTGTACCAAAGCTTGAGGAAGATTTACACGGAGGAGGGCGTCCTGGCCTTCTGGAAGGGAAACTTCACCAACGTCGTGCGAGTGTTTCCCTACTCTGCTTGCCAGCTCATGGCGAATGATCTCTACAAGAGGCTCCTGTCCGGGGAAGGTGGCACGCTCAGCGTCTCCACCCGGCTGATCGCTGGCGCATTTGCCGGGATGACGGCCACCGCGGTGACCCACCCCCTCGACACGGTCAGACTCAGGCTCGCTATGCCCAAGGTGAGGAATTCCAGAGTCCCGCGCTGCCTGCCCGTCCCGTAAAACTCACTCGCTCGTTGGCTCTTGCCCGTGCTTCCTTCTCTCTCTCTCTCTCTCTCTCTCTCTCTCTCTCTCTCTCTCTCTGTGTGTGTGTGTGTGTGTGTGCGGCTCTCTTGACGACAGCACCCGTACACCGGCCTCGGCAACGCGATGGTAACGGTTGTGCGCAAGGAGGGGTACGCCGCACTTTACAAGGGGCTTGGGCCGACTCTGGTGGGCATCGCACCATACGCTGCGTTGAACTTCGCGACGTACGACCTGGTGAAGGAGCAGTTTTACGGGAACGGGAGGAGCAAGGCGGAGAGTCCAATCACAAACTTGGTGCTCGGCGGTATCACCGGTTGCTTTGCTGCAACTTGCTGCTACCCCCTCGACACGATCCGGCGAAGGATGCAGATGAAGGGAAGCACGTACAAGAGCCAGGTGGACGCGTTCAGGACCATCTGGAGGAGCGAGGGGTACAGGGGGTTTTACCGCGGCTGGGCCGCTAACATTCTCAAGGTGATACCACAGAACAGCATACGCTTTGTCGCGTACGAGGTCGGGAAGAGCGCCCTGGGCCTGAAGAAAGGCAAGACAGATACGTGATTGCGTGTAGATAAAATAGTTGCTTGTAAAACAATACCGGAGTCCCACTCTTTTCTTTACCTTTGCCTCTAGTTCCTCTTCATCAGCTTCTTGAAATTCGTCCCCTTCTGGCCGCCGCTGCGGAAGTCCGACTGCTGCTGTTCCAGGAAATGGAATTGCTTGTTGTACTTCTTCTGGAGCTCCTCCTTCTGCGCATCCGTTTCCTTGTTCTTCACCGTGGCCAAGAACTTGTTGTCCTTTCTCAGCTCCCTCATCGCTCCTCTGCGTTCCCGCTTCAATTCCCTTCGGAGCCTCTTTCTCTCCGACCTGTCCCTGTCGATGTCGTAGTCCTTTCCCGCGACGTAGTCCTCTTCGAACCTTGGATTGAACTGCTTCACTTGCTTCACATCTTCCTTGAAAGCGTTGCCCAAGGAAGGCCTGCTCATCTTGCACTCGAGGATGATCTCCTCCAGGGTCGTGGCCATCTCACCCAACTTTTTGGCCTCGCTCGCGTAAGACGACTTGCCAAAGTCATCAGCCACGGATCTCAGGGTCTGTGCCAGGGGCTCAAACAGCTCAGGCGCCGAGGGCAGCTTCTTGTGCATGTCGCACAGGTCTACAGTCGTCTTGTAGGCAAAGTTGAGGGCGCAGACCTTGAAAGGTGCCGTCTCAAACCTCTTGACGTCATCCGAGGAGACATCCGCGTCGAGAACGTCTTCCACGGCCATCTTGCTCGTCTTCAAGGCCTTTCCGATGGCCTTGGTCTTCTTCGGGAAAACGAGGAGGCCCGGCTCGGTTGAATCCACCTTGACTTGCTTTGCGATGGAGTGCAAGAACTTGATGCACTCGGGGACCAGCACGGTGGACTGCTCGGCGTACCTCTTCAGGATCTTCACCAAGTACAGGCCCTTGGCCACATCCACCCCGCTGCGGGTCGGCGTGAAGAGAAGCCACTTGGACATGACCAGCAGCATGGGCGTCAGGACGGGGTGGCTCGGCTGCAGAGGGTCGAAGAGGTGGTTGAAGAGCTCCAGGGTTCCCAACATGTGTTTGGTCGGCCACATGCCTCTCAGCAGGCGCTTGTGCATCTGGCTGAGTCTCGCCCTCGCCACCGTGGAGGCGTAAAGGGGGACCTCGCTCGTCACGGTGTGGATCTCGGGCACAACCACGTTCAGCAACTCCCTCGGCAGAGGGCACGCCTTGCACTGGTTCACGAAGAACTGGAGCAAGATGCCATAGAAGGCTTGCACCTTCTTCCTGTTGTCTGGACCCATCGAAACTGGGTTTGAGATTCTGATCCTTTGCAAAATCTCAGCCTGCTGCGATGGCGTTCGACCTTCCATGAGCTGGTCGAACTCCTCGTACGTCTTGGGAATGCCGATGACGTAAGGGATGGAGGAATCAAGCTCATTCACTGTTCTGTGGCTGCTTGAGGCCTTGTGCTGGTCGCTCTCCTTGGGCTTGGCTCCCAGATTCGCCCTTCTCAGGTACGCCTCCTCCCCCGTTACCTTGAGGCTCTCCCTCTCTGCCTCTACGTCCTTGTCCGCCTTCTTCTTCTTCGAAGGCTCCTCCTCGTCCTCCTCGATCCCCTCCACGACCCCCTCCTCGTCTTCCTTGCTCTCCTCTGATTCCGAGTAGTAGCTCGACTCGCTGCCATCACCCGAGTCGTCGTCGTCGTAGTCCCCCTGGTCGTCATCGGAGAGCACGAAGTCGTCCCCCAGGTCATCGCCAGTCTCCTCCAAGGCGCTGTTCTTCTTGCGGAGCCTCTCATTGAATGATGCCGTGGACCCGGCGCCGCCTTCCTCTTCCAGGAGCTTCTGCCTCATCCTCCTCCCTCGGAAACCCTTCACCTTGTCCGGGTCCTCGTCCTCGAGCTCCTCCTTGCCTTCAATCATCTGCTGCCTCTCCTTCTCCAGCTCCTCCAGCCTCTGCTTCGCCTTCCTGGCGATCTCCTCCCTCGTGGGCTGGGCCTGGGCGCCCGACTGCCTGAACTCGAAGATGAGGTCCTCGGTGATCTTGTCGTACCCCGCATCGGCCTCCGTCTTCCTCTCGCTCTTCTGTTTCAAGCTCTGCTCCTTCTTCAGCATTCTCAGTCTCGACATCTTGGCCACGGTGTCCTGGTCCTGCATGATCTCCTTGAACTCGTTGTCGAGCTTGTTCCTCAAGGTCTCGACCTCATCCTTCTCCTTCGCCTTCAGGCCCTTGAAGTACTTGCTTTTCGCGATGAGCTCCTGCATAATCTCCTTCTTCGTCTTCTTCCTCTCCCTCTCTCCCTCCTCATCCGACCCGGCCTCGCCGCCGTCCACCTCCTTCCCACCATTCCCAAACTGGAACTCGGTCATCATGTTCTCGAACTCCTTGTCGGTGGAGTAACTCCCTTTGGCCACGAACCCAAAGTCACCCCCGTCGTCCGAGTCCAGCTCGCCCCCAAGCTCCTTGTCATCAAAGTCATCCAGCTTCCGACCGCCGTGCGTCAGGTCCTCCCCCTCCCCCAATCCATACCCATACCCATCCTCCTCCGAGTCACCTTCCCCGTCATCCAAAGCGTAACGGTTCCGCTTCGCTTGCCTCACCCTCTCCCTCTGGAACCTCAAGATAGCCCTGTCCTCCTCGTTCAAACTCTCGTCCTTCTCCCCAAACCTCCTATCCATGAAAGTATTCGCGCTATGTCTCTGCTGATACTCCACAAGCAAGCTCTTCTCCCTCCGGCGGATCCCTTCGTCATGCTTGCTCATCACATTCGTCCTCTGCGTCCTTCTGAACTCCTTGCCGTCACCTTGCTTCGTCTGCACCCTCTTGCCCTTGGTCTTCCCTAACACATCAAACCGACTGGAAGCGTGCTTGTACTCGAAGGGGTTGTACTTCCCTCCTCCTCCTCCTCCTCTGCTGCCTCCGCCTCCGCCACCTGAAGAATACAAACGACCCATCCGCTTCGCCTCATTCCTCTTCCTCTTCGTCACCATCCTCTCCTGCTCTTACTCCTTGGCCTGCTCCTGCTCCTGCTTGTCCATCCCAAACAAAATGGAATCGAGTCAGTTCATCCGAAACGCAATCCCTTCATGCGACCACTCATTCGAAAGATGAGAACGAAACGCATCCATTGGTGTGTCACACCCCCTCTGCTTTTGCTCTCGCCGACCGTGAGGCCTCCTCGAACACTCACCTCTTCGTTACTCCAGCCGTCGCCAGTCTGCAGCCGCCACTGGCCTGAGGCGAGGAGCGCGCGGTTGCGAGAGAGAAGGTGAGGAGTGGAGCGCGCGGCGGAGGAGAGGAGAGGAGGAAAGGGAAGCAAGTCGAAACGTCTGGTCTTGCTCTTTCGAACGAGCCCTCGCTCGAAGGAAACGATGCAGTGGTGAGGATTCTTTGGAGGGAGAGCAGAGCGGAGCAGAGCGAGAGAGAGGCGGAGAGAGGGAGAGAGAGAGGGAAGCAGAGGACGAGGACGAGGAAGGTAGCGAAGGGAGAAGCAACAGAGGGAAGCTCTGTGTCTTGATCTTTCGAAAGAAGCCTCTCTTGAAGGATGTGACGCTCGGGTGAGGAAGCGAAGCGTTAGCGTTAGGAAGAGGGAGCGTAACGCTCGAAGGATGGCGGTGACGAGGGGAGCGAGCAAGAGGATCCACCTTGCCCTTGGGATGTGGAGAGATGCCTGTATTGGGCCGTCAGGAGCAATAGAATGAGCGCCGCCGTCGTCGAGTGGAATGCGGTGGGACAGACTTGAAAAAAAAGTGAATTAAGTTAGTAGCGAGTTTACTGCTCCTCCTTGCAGGGGAGGACCGTGCCCTCGCAGACTCCAAAGCCAATGCGGACTCCGTCCTTCTCGCATCGGCCCCTCATAGTCACCTTGTCGCCATCGAGCAAGTATTTCCTTTCCTCCCCCGTACTCAGTTTGAATGTTTTGGTCCCGCCCCAGCTCTTCTCGAGGAGTGAGCCGTAGCTCATCGGATCCTCCCGGCTGCCCGTGATTGTCCCCGTCGCTATCAGGTCTCCGGTCATGGCATTGCACCCGGTGACGGTGTGGTGGGCCAGCATTTGATCGATCGTCCAATAAAGGTGCCTGAAGTTGGACTTGGTGGTCACCGTCTCGACCTCCGGGTGGGCCGAAGTAGACAGCGACACCTCTAAATCAATGCAATAAGACGTTCGCTTCCTCCCAGACGAGTGGGACAGGTAGCTGCTGACTTGGGCCAGAGTCTGCTCCTCCGCTTCCTCGCTAAACGGCTCCAGAGCATCCAAGGTCACGACCCAGGGAGATACCGAAGTTGCGAAATTCTTCGCAGTGAAGGGTCCCAGGGGCACGTACTCGAACTTTTGGATGTCCCTGGCGCTCCAGTCGTTCACGAGGACCATGCCCATGATGTGCTTCCTGGCGTCATCACAAGAAATGGGACTGCGAGAGAGGAACAAGCAATGGGCAAAGGTCAGAACTACGGAACGCACCGCGGCGTTGGACAACAAATAGCGGAAGGATCAAAGAAAGACTTACCAGCCCAGGTCGTTGCCCTGGCCCACGAAAAATCCCATCTCGAGCTCGTAGTCGAGGACGTTGCACTTGCTGTAGACCGGCTCCGTCGTTCCTTTAGGCATCACGAGTCCTCTGGGTCTTCGCACAGGCGTCCCTGACACAACCACCGAAGACGCCCTGCCATGATACCCGATCGGAATGTTGATCCAGTTCTGGTTCAGGGGCGGGTCCCTTCCAAACATCGTCCCGACATTCGAAGCGTGCTCCTTGGAAGCGTAAAAGTCCGTGTAGTCCCCAATGTTCATCGGCCTCAGCATGGACACCTCTTTTGCCTTGAGCAGCACCTCCTCCCTCAATTTCACATCATCCCTATCCAACCATCAAGCAGGAAGACATTCCGATCGGTCAGCTCCTTCCATCCATTCCAAACCCATCACGGCAACCCACAGACACAACCCACAGACACCGTCACTCCGTCACTCACCTCAGGACGCCCTCGTGGGCGGACACCAGCCTGGTCACCGTCTGCCTCAATTCGGTCCATGCCGTGGGACCAAGACCACCCAAAGCATTCAAGGATGTCGACTCGATTGCTTTCCTTCCAATCTCTGATGAAAGGACCGAACCATTCAGCAATCCATGCTCCGAGCACGCACACAGGTTGAGGACTTCATCTCCTATTCGAGTCAAAACCTTTGGCTTGGCATCCACGAGACCGACGCCTAGAGGAAGGTTATGAATCGTGAAGTCCGAGCCAATCGATTGAGCCGACTCGACGAAGGAAGCTGCCATCTTCAAAAGTTTCTTCTCCCTCTGCTCACCATCCATCAACCATCAGCAGCAGGATGAAAAAAAAAATCAATCAATCCAACTCATCAGTCTTTTTGCATTCTCATCCCTGGTCCGTTTCTTTCGAGGGAGGGGTCGATGGAAAGAGGAAAACGTAACGGTTGCGTTGAACCTCCTCCCTCCTCGAGTGGTTTGCCCTCTCGGTCGTCGTCGTCGTCGTCATCCTCGTCGTTCCTCACCTTTGGGTTTTCGTCAGCCGCCTTCCCGGGAAAAAAATGAAAATTGAAATGAAATCAATTTGGAGGAAAATGGAAAAAAGTTTTCTGTTACATCGAGAGGACGCTCTCCTCCTCGTCCTGATGGAAGCAAGACTCATGCTTGTCCATCACCACCACCAACACAACATTGTCTCTCTCTCTCTCTCTCTCTCTCTCTTTCATCTCTCCTTCTTTCTCTTGATCGATGGAGGACGACGCTCACTCGCTCAGTGTTGGTGTCCTCTTCCTCTTCCTTCTTCTGTCGTGTCTGTCGTCGAGCGCAAGTTGGAAGATGGAAGCAAGACTCGTGCTTGTCCATCATCACCACCACCACCACCACATTCTCTGCTTCTTTCTCTTGATCGATGGAGGACGACGCTCACTCGCTCAGTGTTGGTGTCCTCTTCCTCTTCCTTCTCCTGTCGTGTCTGTCGTCGAGCGCAAGTTGGAATGCATTTGTGTGACTCCATTACTTCTCCTCGGTGGTGTCTTCTTCCTCCTCCTCGGTGGCGTCGGGATCTTGGACTTCAATGCTGTTGTCCTCCTCCTCCTCGGCGTAAGCGGGGCGGAGCGGGAGCCCGTCATCCGTCGCGCTCTCGTTGCACAGCAAGCAGTAGTTGTTCAGGACTTTGTACATCAGACTGCCGGGCTCAGGGACCAAGTCCTTGGTCACTTTGTTCCAGTAGTGGAAGAGGTAGGTGTTCTTCTCGATCCGGTTCCAGACTTTGTACTGGTCCTGCATGTCCTCCAGCGTGAAATACTTCTTGACCACCGCCCAGTGAATGGGATAGAATGCGTCGGTGGGAAGGACGGTGAGATCCTTGGCCGCCATCTCGTTGCTCGCTGAAGTCTGCATCTTCTCCATGTAGAGCTGGCCACTCTCTTGGAAGGTCTTGGAATGCTTGCCACCCTTTGTCCTTCCCCTGGACCTCCTCTTGAGCTGCTTCAGCTCGATCCTTTCCTTCTTCTCTTGGGCCTGGTGGTGCTGAAACCTTCGAGACACTCGGGTCACGAGCTCGGGGCCGTTCCAGCCCCAAGAATCGATGCGGTAGGTGGAGTTGAACTCATGCATGGCCTCCCAGATGAACCTGGAGCCTTTCTCGAACACCAAGATGGCTCCGTTGAGGACCTTGGACTCCCCGTACTTGCCCGCGAGCTCCGTTCCCAAGCAGTTGTGCAAGTCAGGCTTGAGGGGCTTCATGATGATCACATCGGTGTCTAAGTAAACCCCGCCGTAATGCCACAACGTGGCCAGGCGAAGGATCTCCGTGTGGTGACTGAAGAAGAACGGCCCGGTCCTCCACTTTTCGATGTTGGACCACCAGTGCTCCGCGGGCGTCCCTTGGATCAGCTCCTCGGTCTCAGGCCTCTCCACGATGATGTTGTACCCCAGGTCCCAGAACACTTGGAAGTAATCCAGGGGCAAAGTGGGGGAGATGACGATGACACAAGAGTCAGGATGGAACCTCAAGGTGCTCTCCACCGTCCGCCGGTAACGGAGCGTGAACGACTCCGCCGGCGTTGTCCACGCCAGGAAAAAGTTTGTGCTGCACTTGGTCCTGCAACGAGGCCAACGGGAGAGAGAGGGAGAGTCAGTCAGGTTCGGTTCAATCCCCGGCACATGCATGCATGCGGAGGGGAAGAGAAGACGGGGGCAATGAATGATTGCGGACTTACTTTTTGATGAGGTCCTCTACCCTGTCGCTGAAGCCGCCGGGCATGGGGAGCTTCCCGAATGATGCCATCTTTCTCGACTGCGCCGTCGTGGATGCCCTCGCCAAGTCGATCTTCCCCGCAACTGCCGCGAGGACGGACGATTGCCCGCTGCTGCTCCTGGCCGCTTCGCTGAGGTGCCCCGCCTGAGGAGTGGGACCGTGGTGCTTGTTGTTGTGATGAGAGCGAAAGGAAAGCGCGATGTTCCCCGTCATGAACAACAAACCCAAGATGAAGATCAAGTGAGCGAAGCTGAACTTCACTTCCTTCAAGCGCTTCTCCACCCGGTGCACAACCTTCCTAACCTTCCGCTGAAGCTTCCCTGCGCTTGCTCCAGCTGGGAGGTACTTGCCATACTTCTTCTTCAAGTCATCCGCATCGAAGTCCATCCTGCCACCGTCACAGCCGTTACTCTCGAGCCCGTTACGCTGGACCAAGTCCCAAGAAGGTAACAAAGGCGGAACCTTTGGCAGACAACGGCCACCACCACCACCTCTGCCCCTTCCTCCTTGACTCCAAGGTACAGCTGTGCTTTAGCCAAGGACCAAGTTCACCCCAGCTGAAGGAAGAGCAAGTGGGAGTGAGGCAACCAAGTGGGAGAGGTACCCTACCAGTCTCCAAACCCTGGAAACCGCTTGTGCCTCCTCCTCCTCCTCTCCTCCTCCCTGGAAAAGTATGAAACCTTGCCAGAGACCCAAGAGCCAAAGTAAAGAGGCCTCGTTTCAGTCTCTCACAACTTCACCACTGGACCAAATCATTCGTGCGAATGCTCCACGGAAAGATCATGACGTGATGCTTTCATCTGTGCCAGCTCCACGACTCGGGGTGCCAACCTCGAACTTCCCTCCGCCTCCAAACTCACCTGTCTTCACTGCAGAATAGGAGAAAACGAGCTGGTTTCAGTTGTCAAATCTTCCCCCGAGCGTCATCTTCGCCAAGTGAGGGGTCTATGGAAAGCTCTTGAGGTCAAGCTTCCATCCACGACCGGATCTTTTGCTCCAAGTCTCCACCTTTGCTTCTCTTTCGCGCTCAAACTCACCTCCTCTTGTGACTTTCGATGAATTTTCTTGTGTTTTCTGTGTTCTGTGTTTTTTGGTTTTCATTTTCATCTTGTGGACCAAAGCATTTCAAGGAGGTGGCGCACCAGAGGTAAGTTGAAGGAAGATTGCTACCGATGGAGGGGAGTAAAGCAACAACGGAGGGCACTACTGGAACCAGCTTCTCTTCCTCTTTCATCAGAGTGTTCACTCGAAGGAAATGGTCCACTGTTTCCATTGTGAGGAGCCCTGGACCTCGCATGGTTGTCCATTTTGTCACGAAGGAGTTCCTCCCCTGATTACGCACGGAAGAGAGGGCCAAAGCAAGAGAGAAGAGAAACAATCAGAATCTCCTTCTCATCAGCTTTCATTAGAGTGTTTACTCGAAGGAAATGGCCCACTGGTTCCACTGTGAGGAGCCCAGGACCTCACTTGGGTAGTCCACTTTGTCACGAAGGACAAGCTCCTCGTTTGCTTCGCCAAGAGGCAAGCCACTGACGTGTTTGCGTCTCACCTTCCTTTCCCTCTCGATGATTGAAGCCCAACGGAAGATCTCGGCTGCCCTGCTTGAAGGAAGGAGATGCGAGGGCACTCCTGGCACGCCTCGGCGACGCTCGTGCTCGTGCTGGGCTTGTGCCTGTTCCTGGCACAAGTGACAAGACCAGTGGAAGGACAGACAACAGTAGGACACGATCTCAGGGATGTTGTCGTAAGTAACACTTCGCTTGCATCCTTCTGAAGCTCGGTGGAGTTGGCATCCAGGTTTTCTTGGGTGCTCTTCGTGCGAGAGGGGCGGGCTCTGGGTGGAAGACACTTCTGCCAGAACTTTGCTGACGCTACTGTGTGCTCTGCTTCACTTGTGCTCTCTCTCTCTCTCTCTCCTCTTTCTTGATTGGTTTGACTCGGCAGGATACCGAAGAGGATGAGGATTGGTTGGCATGGGGCGAGGAGCTCGATGAGCAGAACAGGATAGACGCCGCGAGCCCGCAGTTGGTGTTTGTCCAACTGAAGCCAAAGGCGGTGAGGGAGGAGAAGGACCAGCAGAAGCTGGCCCACAAGTTCAGGTCTTGGCTCAGGCTGGGTGGCTACGAGGAATCCGTCTTTGCTGTCAACGAGGACAGATTGTTCCTCTCAGTCAAGTACTCGAATGACGTTGGCGAATACTTGGAGCTCTTTCTCAAGCACGAAGACGTCAAGCACTTTGAGATGGACAAGACGATTTACGTCTGGGATGAGGACGAGGAGAGGGCGAGGCCAGCAGGTGAGTCCACCACGAGGACTTTTGCATTGCCTTTCATGGCAATGTGCTGGGAGGGAGTGGCTTCCACTGATTCTGCACCGACTTTGACTTTGTTAACTGATTCTTCCGTCGTCGTCGTCGTTCCTTTCGAGTGCTCCAGGCAAAACTGTGGACCCGTTCTCGTCGCCTTCTCCCAAGGCGCAAGCTCCCAAGAAGAAGAAGAAGAAGAAGAAGGGAAAGGCCAAGTCCGAATTGTAGCTATATATGTAACCGCTGTAAGCTCCCCGTCGTCGTCGGGAATCATCATAACATTCTTTGTCTGTCTACCTGTCTATCTCTCGCACGACGAGTCTGCCTCTGTGCAGCTCGCTGGAATCGTTCGAAAGAGAAGAATCGCCAAGTCGCCCACGATGAAGTACACGAAGGTGCCCTCGGCGTGCGTGATGAAGCTTCCGAAGCGCTGCCCAACAATGCACTGCCACGCGGGGCTCAGCTCACGATCAAATTCTTCCTTGAGAGTCTTGGCGATATCCCTGTGGTTGTCCACGCCCGACAACTGTATCGCATCGGTTGCCACCTGAACGGCGAGGGCTACGGCGTCCGGTGCCATGTCCGCCCGCTTCACTTTCACCCTGAGGGGCTCGCTCGAGCCCATGCTGCTGCCCTTGGAGCCGCACGACCACGGCGACCTCGTTCTCCTCACCACCTGCATCGTGTGGCGGTCCGATGGACGGTTGCCCCCGCTCTCGTTGTTGTTGTTGGACGACGCCAGCCTCGTGTTGGAGATGTCTTGAAGAATCCTTGAAGTCCGCGGTGGGGCTTGCGCTTGGGACGCTTGCGCTTGGGATGCCGATCTCCTCGGCGGAAAGAGTCTCTTCGCCGCTTTCGTTTTCCCTCTGCCCTGCAGGTAGTACCCTTTCGCTTTCAGGAGACCATCGAGCCAGGACCCCTTGGCCAAAATCATCGCCCGCTTCCTCGTCCCGTCGTCCACCTCCATCCTCACCATCCCCGTCTCTCTCTCTCTCTCTCTCTCTCTCGTTCTCTCGTTCGCGAACACTCTGACTCTCTAACGAGAAGCTTGCTCCGGAAGAGAAGAGAAGCCACGACGCGGTGCACCGGGAGCTTCCCTTTCCTCCTCCCCTTCCTCCTCCCCTTCCTCGTCCTCGTCTCTCTGTCTCTCTGTTGCGTTGCCCGCCCGTTACGAAGTTCTGGCGTTTTCCAGTTTGAATTATAACGGCCGAGCTCTTGGATGAGTGAGTGGATGAAGGTGGCAAGGAGTTGGTTGGTTGGAAGACGAGGAGGACGGGAGGCAGGGTGATGAGAAGAAAGGACGCCAACAGATCGTCTTGCTATCTTTTGCTCTTTCTGAAATGCCCTCACTTGGGAGGAATGATGCTGATGCACTGGTGAGGAGGAGGAGAGTGCACGAGCGGAGCGGGAGCCGTGATGATTGGCAACGGGGACGAGGAGGGAAGGCACTGCAGGTGCGTACGGTCGGTCGGACTCGCCCGTGGTCCTTGCTCTTCAAAAAGCCAAAAGTAGAATACAAAGTTAGGAGCTCAGCACCTTGACCACCTGCTGCAAAGTTTTCTCTGCGCCAGCCACGACACTGCAGTTCTCGACGCCGTAAGGAGCCACAATCGTGACCTCACCGATGACGACGATGTCTTTGCCTTTCCACTCGCAAGGAAGAGTTTTGTTGACGCTGTCGAAAATTCTCTGGGCTTCCCTTGTGACACCGACGCCAATCTGATCGGCACGCTTCTTCGCCTCCTGCAGAGCCTTGGCCTCCCTTGGAAGAGCAACCATCGCAGCAACAGCAAAGGCAGCAATTGGATACACACACACGCACACACACACACGCACAAAAAAACAGTCAGTCACTCCAGTCCGTCCAACGCCGATCGAGCAGTTCACCACCTCGGGAGCGAGTTCCCAATGGGAAAGGAGAAAGACTCTTGGCCCATCATCACACGGGGAGGTGAGGCCACCTGAACTCCACTCTTCCTCCTCTTTATCATCATCATCATCACCTCTCTCTCTCTCTCTGCCTCTTCTGTTGAAGTGGAAAGAGGAGGCAGAAGGAACCAGAGCAAAGACAGAGAGAGAGGAAGACTCTCTTCCTGATGCACACACTGATCTCATCCCTTTCTCTCTCTTCCTCCGCTGAAGCATGCATCGTTGACGGCAGGAAAGGGGATTTCATGTGGATTTCATGGACTCACCTTTGTTCCGTTCTCTTCGTGCAGACGTAAGGCAATGGCTTGTTCATTTGTTTCTTGCTATTGTCCTGAAGGTGCTCGGCCGTTACGACTCTCTTCACGAAGTTAACGCTCAACATCCTCAAGTCGTACCCTTCCTTCTCCCCTAAAGAGAACGAATTCTTGTTCCCTTCCAAAAGAACGAGAACTTTTGTTCTGTCATCGTAACAGAACACTTGTCCTTGAACAAGAGGGTCGGACTCTAACGTCGTCTCGAGCGTTACGAAGCACCCGATGGACCATGCTCCGTGTCTCTCCTCGCCTTTTGCCATCCTCTCGCCCTCTTCGCCTTCTCCTCCTCCGTTCTGTGGCGCCGTCACCACTACGCTTCTGGGCTTCTGCTGAGGAGGAGGGAGGGGAGCAAAGGAGGGGAGGTATCGCGAGCACAAGGGGAGAAGGAGGGGAAGGGAAGGGGAACAGAGGGAAGAGAGTATCGTGATCTTTCCGTAGAGCCCGAGATCGGTCCATTTGGTGGAGATTTAGAAAAGTAACGAAAGAATTGATCTACATCGTGGGAGGAGGAGGGAGGGGAGCAAAGGAGGGGAGGTATCGCGAGCAGGAGGAGAAAGGGACAGAAGGACGGATCGTCACCAGAAAGTTCATCTCTTGATCTTTCGAAAGAGCCGTCGCTTTCTTCGTTTGGCTCTGATTTGCTCATTAGAGAGGACCTAACCTTGAGATCAACATCATGGCTTGTCCAGTAGCCAAGGCATTGGATGTGGAGGTCCGCTTGGGTCTTCCGAGGAGCACGACTGTGTTCGTGGGTGAGATCCCTTCAGGATGGAGCGAGCGTGATGTGGACTTCATCCTCGATGCCTGTGGCAAGGTCAAGTCTTGGCTCCGGGCGGCGGACTGGGAGACTGAGAGGGCGAAGCACTACGGGTTCTGCGAGTATCAGCACGGCGTGAGTTGCTTGAGTGCTTTGGAGGTCCTCCATGGCCTGGATGGTGAGTTGCCTCCCGGTTGGTTGAGGTGAGACATTGAACTAACGACATTATGTGTTCTGCTTCTTCTAGTGGGAGGGGAGCGTCCGCTGGTGGTGAAGCCCAACCAAGCAACGGCGCAGTACCTGGAGACTCTCAGTGCCAAGTTGGCCTCCACGGAGGAGCCGGAGGAGGGGGAGGAGAGCCAGGGGTCCAAGGTGGAGTTCATGGCGACCAGGGCAGCGATCGAGAGGTTCTTGGAGGAGAGGAGGAGGGATGATGCGAGGGCGTCAAGGGATGACCGGAGGAGGAGAGGGTCGGCGCACGAGGACGAGAGGCGGAGGGGCAGGAAGAGGAGGGCAGAGGAGGGGGAGGGGGAGGAAAGGGGGGATGCCAAGAGGGAAGGGGATCGCGAGGGCAGGGGACCATCGCCTCCAGTGCGGCAGGAGGCAGAAGATGATGGCGTTGCTCCCGTGAAGCTCGAGGGGAAGGTAAAAGTGAACGTCATGAACGTCAGCGTGAAGAAGAAGAACATCTTCGAGGAGGATCCTGAAACCGAGGAGACCGCGAAGGCTGGAACGGACGAGCTCGAAGCGTGGATTCTGCAGGAGACGAAGAACCTCTTGGGCGAAGAAGAGCCGAGTCTCTGCAAGTTCATCATGGAAAAGCTCGCAACGGACGAGACGGAAGCAGCTTTGGTGGACGAGCTCAAGTCCTTCTTGGACGACGAGGCTTCAGTCTTCGTGAAAAAAGTGTTTGCCAAAAGAGATGCCTTGGGCCTCAAGTAAGAAGAAGGCTTCTTCCTTTTTGTACAACAATTACTCGTTCTTTGATTTGGAGGCCACAAAGTCTAGGATGGCGTCCGCGTCGCGTAAGGACTCGAGGACCAAGAGTGATTCCGGATCTTTGGAAGCGTCCCGCAGCTCCTTCTCCGAGAACACGCCGGTGGTGACTCCGATAGGCGTGGCGCCAGCGAGTTCCGCGGCACTGATGTCGTATGGAGAGTCACCGAAGTGAAAGTGAGCGGCCACGTCTCCCGCCCTCTTCCTCGCTATCCGAAGCAGCTGCGCTCGGTCCTCTCCGCCTTTTGAGATGTCTCCCCCCCAGTAGTCCGAACCAAAGCCGCCCACGAGGGGAACGCTGAAGGAAGGCTTCAGTCCCAGGGCATCCATCTTCAACCAAGCGATGGGTTCAAGGTTTCCTGTCGTGAGAGCGACGATCATGCCGGCGGAATTCAACTTGTCAAGGAGCTCCTGCGTCCCTTCCAATGCCCTCAACCCGGTGTCCGCCTCCTTGGCCGCACCCAAAGCATGCGTGACCATGGAATCCTGCACTTGCTTCATCGTGTCTTGTGTCACCTTCAACTTGTGGTGCTCCAAAACCGCTTGGATGATCAGTGGATCAGTCATGCCATGGTGCTTTACCCCTTCATCGATGCTGGTCTCCAATCCAAAAACAGACTTGAACCCAAAGCTGAATGCTTCCTTGTGAAGCTTATTTGCGTGCAACCCTTCACTCTCGATGAGAGTCCCATCCACGTCAAAAGTAACAAGAATCATCCAACCACCTGGATGAACCTGGATGCTTGGATGGATGCTTGGATGGATTCCCTTCTCTCTATCTCTCCCTCCCTTTCTCCCTGTTCCCCCCTTGCACCAAGGTTGGACAAAGATAACGAGTCAACGCTTCGTCCCGTACCCTCCCCTTCCCCTCTCGTCGCTGTCCTCGCCGCCACCGTCCTCGATAAGGTGGGCCACTCGGGTGGTTTCTCTTTCACTTTCTGTCCTCTTCGTCGATCCCTCGACCACTCCGAGCGTCGATTTGGCCAACCAAGGGCTCTTTGGAAAGATCTCGAGACAGTCGTTTGCTTGACGCACTCTTTATCTCGATAAGAGTCAGCCTTCGTTCACAAGCAATCGATGAACCCGTTCGCCTCTCTCTCTCTCTCTCTCTCTCTCTCTCTCTCTCTGCTGATTTCAGAGTGCTCTCGATCCCAAGGACAGGATTGAGTGAGTCATCAGAGGGGACTTCAACTTCAAGGTACGTTTAGCGACGGTGACGACGAGAGGATGCGGAAAGGAAACCAACTTGCGGAAGCAACATGTCGTGAGCTTTCCATAGAGCCGTCGCTTGTCCCATTTGGCGCTCTGTTGAGGACGGGAGAGACTGAAAGGTGATCTTTTCCCTCTGGTTTGTTGGATGGCAGGAAGGAAAGGTAGTTTGAAGGGTATCAGGGGTTGAGGTGGAGTCAGCTTGAACAGGGAGCGCAATAGATTATAATTGTATCACAAGATATTTCGATTGGTGTGAAACTGGAACAATTGGAAGGGTCAAGCTGGCGGCATCAGCTCCATCATCATCCTTCCTCTGTGTCCTCCTCCTCCTCACCACCACTCTGTCCCTGTCCTGCCTTGGCCAAGTGGAAGAGGTGGCAGAGGCGGGAGAGGGAGATGGCGGGCGGGAGCTCCTTCCCGGTGAATGTGCTCCAGGATGCAAGAAAGCTTTCATCGGTGACAGCCACTGTGACAAGGAGTGCTTCACTGAGGCTTGTCAGTGGGACTCAGGGGACTGTGAGAAGTCCTGTGAGTTGAGGAGGATGGTTGTGCTGGGTCCTTACTACAAGGAGGTTGACCATGTGGAGTACCAGTGCGTGGGACCAGCGGGGCAGAAGCAGACGCTCTCCCTGGAGGAGGGACTGCAGTGGGAAGGGCTTCTCGAGGGGCAGAAGGAGCAGAGGGGAGACACTCGCGAGGACGAGGACGAGGACTACGACGACGAGGAGCAGGACAATAATTGGCGGAACTCGCTCTCGGATCTCTGACAGAATGAATCGTGTATCAGGAGTATTTTAGCTTTATGGAGTCATCAATCGTCTCCCATGCCAGAGTCCAGGGAAAGGGAATCCCCCTCGCTGACCGAGAGAAGGTCCTCGTAGTTGGACATCGATGTTTTGGTGGGCGGCATCAAAGGCTTCCGCGGCTCTTCTGGGGATTCCAAAGCTCGCACCTTCACCTGATCCCTTTCCTGACTCTTGGTAGGGGGGCGCCCTTCCCTCTCTCTCTTGCTCGCCGCCGGCGCGGGGGGGATGGGTTTCAGACTCGTCTGCCCCCTGGCTGCGGCGACCTTCTTTGCCTCCGGAATCGAGCCCTTGGCCGATCCCGCAGCCGCCTCTTTCGGCGGATGCTGTTGGGCGGCGTCGCCGTTCTCAGTCTTGGTTGCCGTCGTGGCTCTCGCCTTTGCATGCTGGTCGAACAATTCCTCGAACAAGTCAGGAATCGTTCCCGTCGTCAGCAGCAAGAACCTTCCTCGATCCGTTTCCCTATCCTCTTCCCCGATGATGTCCCACTTGCGCAGGACCTTGGGCCTCAGCACGCAACGCAGTCCCTGCAAAGTCGTGTCAGAGGCCAGAGCCAAGGCTCCCAGGTGGTGCGAGTTCGAAAACCTGCACGCTTCCCGCGCCACAGAAATCGTTCTCTCTCTCAGAGAGGCGAACGTGGGCGAGCTCGAGCACTGGCTCATTTGCGTCAGGGCATTCAATCCGCTGACGCAAAGGGATTCCATTTCGTCGAGATCGGTCCTCTGGAGTCCACGCATTATCGTCGTCGTCGTGCCCCCCACTTTGTCTTCCTGCAAGAGCAGCCTCGTGGTCGCCACGAGGTCGCTGCAGGTGTCGATCAAGGACATTCCAATCATCGCTTGCATCTCTTGGGTCGGCCACAGGAGGGAGGTGCACTGGCAGACAACGGAAAGGAACTCAAAACTGGTTTTGGATAATCCTGCGAGCCAGTCACTTCTCCACTTTTCTTCGATCCACCGTTCGCCGCTGATTTTTCCCCTCCGCCTGGACTCGAGCTTCTTGCAAAGGTGAATGAGAACAACAAAGGGGACGGCAAGGACCTGGGGCTTCAGCTTGAGGGCAAAGGCCGCCTTGTAGGCCTTGAGCCACGTCATCATGGTCAGCATGGTTTCCCGTATCAAGCTGACTTCACCCCTCACGAATTCCGTCTCTACGAGCATCAGGTGTCTCGACAGCGCCAGCTTTGAGACCACGTTCAGTTGCTTCACGAAAGGCTCCACCCAAATCAAAATGGAACCCGAAGTCGTCTCGACCAAGACTCTCTGCAAGCTCAAGAGACTGGACAACCCCCGAGCTGCCTGTCTGCACGTGTCGACCAACTCGCTCCCCTTGGTGGCGGAGGGCGACGACAATATCTTCCGGCAAAACAAAAAGTAGGAATCCATCGCTGCCGCAATCATTTGGACGCTCACTGTTGGAACGAAGCTGAACTTGGTCATCAGGAGCTTGGAAACGTATCTGCAAAGGATGTTGCACTTGTGCACCACCCGTTTCACCTCGTCGAGAGGCAAGTGATTCAGGTCCGAGTTCTGCTTCAATTCGGTCTGGATCTCGTCGCAAAGCCTCGACATTCTCTCCCCGAAGCACCTCTTGCCCTCCACCCCTCTCGTCTTCGAGGTGCCCAGCAAGTTCTCCTTCAGCTGCGGCACGAGCGACCATGTTCTGGCCTCCAGCAACTCCAACGCCCTCCCCTCGACAACGGCGCCAGTGCTGTCCCCGAAATAAGAATGCTTCAGGTAAGTCTCGAGACCCTTGCCAACGTCATCGCAGAATCGTGTGCAAGTCTCCGCATCCTTCCTTGGATTCGTCGCGAGCAACACCTCCATCAAACTCGCGTGAACGTGAGCTCGTGCCCTCCGACTCAACCCGTTCCCAACCTCACCCCTCTGCATCATCACTTTCGAAAAGTGCTTGCTCAAGTTCAAGCCCAGTCCTCTCACGTTCTCATCCATCGTGGCCTCCAGCACCGATCCACATGCCGCCATCACCTCCTCCTCCTCCTCGAGCAACAACTTTGCACAAACGAGGGACGTCCAAGCCTCTAGGCTCTTGTCCAGCACCACCGAGGAAGTCGATGGTTTCCGAGATTTGTTCCTTTGCCTCCGGGTCGAGGACAAGGATGAGAATCTTGACTTGTCGTCACGAAGCTGCTCGTCATTACCATCCGCTTCCTTGGCCACTTGCTCACTCAACTGGTGCCTCCATTCATGCAGAGCCGCCTCCATGCTGATGGGAATGAACTCAAACAAAATGATCGATGCGTCACGAAAATAGCGTCAAGTGACCTACGAATCAAACAAGCGTGAGATTCTCTCTCCAATGGTGTGACGCTCGCTCTCTTCCTCTCCCTCTTCCGCCCGTAATTCGATCCAAAAGTCACTCGTTTTGTTTTTCGACAAACTTTTTCCGGAGGATGGATCTTTTCGTGAATGGCAACGAAACTCTCGCGCTTCCTCGTGCAAGTGAGAGGTCTTTGGAAAGATCAAGAGATGCTAAATCGTGTGGTCCCTCCCCTCCGCCTTTCGCTCCCTCCTCCGCTCGTCCTCGACGTCGCCGCTTGCTGCGTTCTCCGCCTTCGCTTCGCCGTGTTCCCAGCAGCCGCCCGACGACCGGGAGATCTGGAGCACATTAGGTGATGGTGATGGTGATGGGGATGGGGATGGTGATGGGGATGGTGATGGTGGAGGGAGTGATGGTGATGGAGGGAGGGAGAGAGGGGTAAGTGAATACAGACTCAACTCAGTATCTCTCTCTCTCTCTCACACCAGCCTGGGAGGCGGAGACCAGAATGATCATCCAGACTGATGGTGATGGGGATGGTGATGGTGATGGTGATGGTGGAGGGAGTGATGGCGATGGAGGGAGGGAGAGAGGGGTAAGTGAATACAGACTCAACTCAGTATCTCTCTCTCTCTCTCACACCAGCCTGGGAGGCGGAGACCAGAATGATCATCCAGACTGATGGTGATGGGGATGGTGATGGTGATGGTGATGGTGGAGGGAGTGATGGCGATGGAGGGAGGGAGAGAGGGGTAAGTGAATACAGACTCAACTCAGTATCTCTCTCTCTCTCTCTACACCAGCCTGGGAGGCGGAGACCAGAATGATCATCCAGACTGATGGTGATGGTGATGGTGATGGTGATGGTGATGGGGATGGGGATGGGGATGGGGATGGCGATGGAGGGAGGGAGAGAGGGGTAAGTGAATACAGACTCAACTCAGTATCTCTCTCTCTCTCAACCACCAGCCTGGGAGGCGGAGACCAGAATGATCATCCAGACTGATGGTGATGGTGATGGTGATGGTGATGGTGATGGGGATGGGGATGGGGATGGGGATGGCGATGGAGGGAGGGAGAGAGGGGTAAGTGAATACAGACTCAACTCAGTATCTCTCTCTCTCTCACACACCAGCCTGGGAGGCGGAGACCAGAATGATCATCCAGACTGATGGTGATGGTGATGGTGATGGTGATGGGGATCAGGTCGACGGCAGCGATGATCGCGGCGACGAGGGTCGCTGACGGTAGTGATGATGACAAGGGACCACCACCAACAACAACATGAAGATGAATTCTCCTTCTCCCTATGCTTTGGATTGGAGAGAGGCTCTCGAGTCCGGCCTGATGACGGAGGAGGAGTACGCCAGCGCAGTGCAGGAGGCCCAGCGTTATGACAGCAAGTCGCCGGAGAAGAAGAGAGAGATCGAGGACTACAACGAGGCGTTGAGGATCATCTTTGCGGACGCATCTCTTATGCTGAGCGACAAGGAACAATGTGTTGTGAAGAGAGAGTACCTCGAAGAGGTCGGGCTCTGCAAAGCTGCTCCTCGTCGCTCGTCGAAGAAGAGAACACGAAGCAAGACGGCCCTCCATCGTCAAGGTCAAGCAGGAAGAGTGAGGAAGGAGAGTTTAGGGTAGAGCAAGCAAGAGTCCTTCCTTGTGCCGTGTAGATTACAAAGGAGGTACAGGTCAACGATTTCCTTGCGGAGTCCCACCATGGGTGCCGGTTCCGTTATGCGCAGCCGCTAGTTCGTCGGTAGTTGGCTTGGATTATTCTCCGTGAGTCCCTCGCCGGGCTTCGGGGCATCACCGGTGGGCAGCGCAGATGAATGCGGTGGGCATTCCCTCTCCACCGCTACTTTTGCCTTCTCGGTGTCTTGCACAGTGGATGGCTCTTCCGCAGGTAGACCTGCAGGCGGCCTTGCCTTTGCAGCGTTGAAGGGTGTTCTGGGAGGCTTCTTCTTCTTTCGTCCCCCTTTCTGTCTCACATCCCACTTCTTTGGAGCCGCTCCGTTGTTGTCCCGCCGGTAGCGGAGCAAAAGGAAGTTTCTTCACCGCGTTCTCGTTCGGCGGGCAGATCTCCGCGAGTTTCTTAACCTGCGACTCCGTGTACTGTGGGTTTCGGTTCGGACAACGGTGTCCGCTTCGGTTCCAGGATTGTCACTTTCGGAATCCTCACTGTCTGCCTCTCCTCCACCACGGAGGAGGTGTTCTCCTCCCTGGAACTTGACGAGGATCTGCACGCCATCCCTCTGCAGACCCTGTGCCCCGATGAAATCGCACAAGTGGTCGAACCTACCAAACGCACTCATGTCGTATTCCCTGGCGACCGTTACGATGAACCCCTGTATAACCGACAGATTCGTCTCATCCTGCATCTCTTTCCTCTGCCATCGGCTGTCCACCAAGTGGTAGTTCAACTCCGCGATCGACAACGCCGTGTCCTCTTCACACAAGTTCAGGAACGGCATCCCTTGCCTCAACTTGTCACAAGCTTCCACGAACTTCTTGTCCACCGAACGTTTCGAACTCGTAACGCCCGAGTCGTCCACCGGATCCTCCTCTATCGTGTCGGAACACGTCGCACCGTCACTGTCCTCCATGGCGATCAATCCAATCCAATCCAATCAATCCGATCCATCCGATGAGGAGACAGAGAGAGAGAGAGAGAGAGAGAGAGAGAGAGAGAGAGAGAGAGAGAGAGAGAGAGAGGATCGCGCGACACGATCGGCGAAGAGGATGCCGAGTCGTCTGTCGTCGGAGGGGAAAGGAGATGCTGAACCGAATGCTGTTGAAACCTCCTCCTCCTCCTCCTTCCTTGGTTTGCGTTCGTCTTCCGTTTGTTTGTGGTTTCGTTGGATCTCCCGCCAAAAAAAAAGGAGGAAAAATCTTTTTTTTTTTTAACAATTTTTCGCGGGAACGAAAGGAGCAGAACTTGTGTGGAGGGAACACGGTGGGTGGCGTCCACAGGTGTGTAGGGACCTTGGCATAATACAATTCTTCGTCCTTTCTTCTTTCGTTTGACTGCTCTCTTGAAAGAAATGGCGTCGTGTGGAGGATGAAGCAACCTGAAACGTAATTCTCATTCTCATTGTCCACCTCTTTTTTTGGATGTCAGAGTTGAACAGACAACGAGGACGAGGAGGGAACCTAGAGGAAGCAGCAGGGGCAAACATCGCCACCGACCGCCATCATCTTCAACATCTCCTCCTGTTTCCAACGAGTTCTGACTTGACTTGACCTGGGAACAAACACATCGTTCTGGTTGCAGACTTACACGAGGACTTGGAAGGAAGCAGCAGCACAAACACTCTCACCACCAGCTTCATCACCGGCTTCATCATCAGCATCTGCTTGTCCTGTTTGCGTTGGTGTCACTGAGGAGGAGGAGGAGGAGGATATGAGGTCCACGAAGGCGGTGGTCGTGATGTCCAAGGCTGGAGAGGGAGTGCCGAGGCAGAGGCATGTTGTGATATTGGGTGGAGGGATCCAAGGAACCTCCGCGGCGTACCAGTTGGCCAAGAGAGGTTGTGGTTGCACCATTGTTGAGCTCGAGGGTATTGGGTCTGCAGCATCTGGAAAGGCTGGAGGATTCCTGGCAAGGGATTGGGGTGATGGTCCCACGAGTGCACTCCACACGGAGTCCTTCCGGATGCACAAGGAGCTGGCGGAGGAGCTCGGCCTGGAGACGTTCAGGGAGATCGACACTTTGAGTGTTGCGAGTGGCAGGGGCCAGAAGGGGCTGGGCATGCGGAGTTGGCTCGACGGCGACATCGCTCAAGCGAAGCTGCTGGACAGCAACACGGCGCAGGTGACTCCGCTGGAGATCACGACCAAGCTCGCGGAGGCTGCTCAGGAGAAGGGCTGCGAGGTCGTCCTTGGGCGCGCCAAGGGCATCAAGTTTTCCGAGGTCGGGGAGGATCTCAAGGCCGAGGCGGTCAGGGTCGAGCTCGCGGACGGAAAGGGCGAGGAGCTCATTCGTTGCACGGACGTCTTGGTCGCGATGGGGGTTTGGTCCACACTCGTGGCGCCGTGGTTTGGGCTTCCGGACGAGTCCTGGCCGATCACGGGGATTAAGAGCACTCACGTGATCTGGCGGAACTCGGGTGGGAAAAGGGAAGCTGTCGTTCGAGAGCCAGCGGCGTTGTTTTGCTCCCAGGAGCAAAATGGGACCCACCTTGAGCTTTACCCTCGGTCCAATGGCGATTTGTATGCGTGTGGCATCGGCGGGAGCGACTACGTGGAAGACAGGAACCGGCTTGCCGAGGGCGGGGATTGCGGAACTCCCTCCAGCGTGAGGGCGGACATGTCCAGGGTTGCTGCTGCCACTGAATCCGCAGGGAAACTGAGCTCCCTTCTGAAAGAAGCGCCGGAGCATGTCGGAGCTTGCATGAGGCCTTGCCCTCCCGATGCCCTGCCTTTCATGGGAAAGATTGACGGATGCTGCAACGCTTTCTTGAGCTCGGGTCACAACTGTTGGGGCATCTGCTGGGCGCCGGTGTGCGGGCTGCTGATGGCGGAGCTCATCCTCGACGGCCAAACATCGAGCATCGATTTGAGACCCTTCTCCCCTTCGAGGTTTCTGCCCAGGGCCCAGAGAGGCAAGCGAGGAAGGAAGAAAGTTGATCTGGATGTGGGTGAGCAGTGGTGAAGCCTTCGCCTGTCGCTTCCTTGCTTGTAATAACAAAAGTTGGTGTCAACTGTCACTCTGCTGCTTTCGGTTGATTTTGATTTACAAAGCCAGCGCCCCTTTGAGAGGGGAGTGCTGTTACAGATAAGAATGCGCCTAATCAGTCCTGCAGCCCGGGGCAAAGAGGAGGATCTCCGTGTCCGAGACGGAGAGTCCGATCGGCGTGGTTGTTCTCGAGATCGTAGGCATCCCCGAGGAAGACGCGTAGTAGCACTGGCCTGGGTGAAGCCCCTTGTGGTGGGCCGAAACGCCGGACAGCACGACGGGGGCCTTGCTCCCGGGAGCAGCATTGCTTCCCGCCACACCGATGACGTGTCCGAAGGATCCAGCGAGGATTCCACCGGTTCCCGGGACCTCCCCCCCCTCCTCCTGGGACCCCAGGAGAAATCCAAACAGAAAGTTGTCCGCGTCGATGGACAGGATCTGCGAGTGCGTCAGGATGCTGGACATCAGGCTGGACTCTTGCATGTGCATCTCCCCTGCGCCTTGGTTCATGTTGATGTCCACTTTGATCATACGGACGAGCTTCACGGGCTCGGTCACGCCGTAGGAGACCAGGAAGGTGCGGTGGTCCTGGACGTGGACCCCAAGGGAGTGGACCATCATGTTGGAAAAGATCATGGGATCGAGGGCAACAGAGGGCTGGGCCGAGCTCACGTCCAGTAGAATCAGCCCAGCGTTTTTCTTGTCCGCGTAGGTGACCATCACATGCGAATTGGAGATCGGGCTCAGCTTGATGTCCGTCAGTCTCACCGCGTAGTCGTGCACGACAAGGGCGTCACCCACGGTGCCCGAGAACTTGAGATCCTCTTGCCCCCCCCCGGCCTCGATCGACTTCTTGGAAGCATCCGCGCTGCTCAGGTCGTGGACGACCACGTGCCTCACGACCGTGTTCCTCGAGACCATATCCCTGTAGGCCACCACGAGCCTCGTGTCCTTCACGATGCTCATCTGGGGGTTGTTCGACGGGTTAACGATCTGCGTGGCGTCAATCACGCTTCCGATGTTGGTCACGCACTTCCCCTGCGGCATGCTCAAGTCCAGGTGCTTGAACTTTGGGCTGTGCTCCAAGACCACCAGGCAGCCTCCCTTCTTGGCATCCCCGTGGTGCTTCATTCTGGTGAAGAGGACCGCGATGTGGTTCGACCCCATCGGGGCAATGGAGAGGTGCCTCGCTCCCTTGGGATCCACTTCCAGAGGGACGCCAAAGGAGACCACGTCGTTGGACAGCACCTCCCCCGCCACCGCCATGAGCCTGCCACCCGACTGGTACTCTGTGTAAACGATGATGAACCGGTCTTCCCCAAGCACCAAGATCTCGATCTCGTCCACCTTGCCACCCTTGGAGAACACGACCTTGGCCTTGTTCAAGATTGCTCCCACGCTCTCCGTGACCCCCTCCTGGCCAGAAAACTTTCCCAGCTGCAAGTAAACGCTTCCTACGCTGTTACAGTACGACAGCAAGAAGCGCTTGGAGCTCAAGGGGTACAGTCCAATCTTCTTTCTCGCGCCGCTGATGCCTTGGGACGTGAGCAGGTCCTCCTTCCCGAATTCCAGAGGTTCGCTGAGGTGCAGAGCCGCTCCGGGGTACAACTTCCCCCCCACGAAACTCACAGCCTGCCCCTCACTAATGGCGTTCTTCGCCCCCACATCAAAGCTCCTTGAGATGCCCGAGATCCCTCCCTGCACGGACACGGGCAAGTCGGCTTCCGAGCCCGACGACGATTGCGCCGAGCCCGCCATCACGGCATTCACGTCCGATCCGCTTCCCGCCAGGGCCTTCCATTCGAAAGTGCCCGTGCTGGCTCTCAAGCAGGCGACCATCTGGTCTGCATCTGGCCCGGTTCCGGAGAGGTACACGATCGTGCCCCTCCTCTCCTGCGTGCACAGAATGCTGCGCAATTCCTTGCCGACGCTGCTGAAGCGGATGGACCCCCCCTCGATCACCAAGTCGCTTCCCGCATCCTTCCTCGTGTTGATGTGCACCACCTTGGCCGCTAGGCTGATCTGCTCCCCCGTTCTCGCACGGATGACGTTCTCGTTCACGGCGATGCCACCCAAGTCCCCGCCGGGCCAGTGCTCCTTCGACTCAACCAGGTCATCCACATTCCTCTTGGACGCCGAGCGGTCGGATCTGTTGCGATCTTGCCCATCCCCCCTCCCTCTCTGACCTCCCTGACCGTGCCGAGACTTCCCCTCGGCTGTCCCCCAGACGTTACCCTTCCTCCCGGACCTCGCCACACCCGGCGACGTGTCGTAACCGCTTTCGCTCCCGAGGCCCATCAATGTGGAGCCGAGCCACGCCACGTTGACCAGCAAGAAGATGGCGTAGACGATCAGCTTGATCTTGCTCTCTTTCGAGAGCCTCGCTTTGACATGCCTGAAGAACTTTTTCAAGCTCCACATGATCTTGGAGAACTGGTTCACGCTGCCATAGCTGCCCTTGTGGTAGTGGTGCCCATTCCCATTGCTCGTTGTTGTTGTTGTTGGCAGCATCCTTCTCCAAGCTCTCGTGTTGGATCAGCGGAAACCAATCACGTTCTCACGACGCTTGGCCTGGGCTCAGACCACACCTGCCGCCCCCACACACCGCAGGCCCTCCTTCCCTGTTCTTGCTTCACTCCGTTCTCGGTCACCGAGGAGGACCTTCATGAAACCCAAGGGATGGCAAAGAGAGAAGACCGATTCGGGATTGATGAGGATGCGTCCCAATCCTGAAATGGGTCAACGCCTCCGACTCTTTGCCCTCCTCACCGCCAGTGCCCCTCAGTCCCCTGCCTTGTTGACCTCTGTCAAACACCCAGAGGGAAGTCGCTCGTCAGTCTCCAGCTTCCTCAAAATGAAGTCAACCGCTTCAAGAGAGGTATCATTCGAAAGATCACGACGTGATGCTACGAGATGCGTAACTCCTCTGCCCCTTGCTTCGCCTCCCTCTCGCCTGTGCCATCAAACGCACCAACCTGGAATCCAGTGGAGTAAACAGGAAGCGAGATGATCATCATGTTCAGGTTTCAAGCTCAATACGACGCCATTTGTTTCGTGCGACGGCTCTATGGAAAGATATCGAGACATGAAATTCCTCCAAGCTGTTTCTTGACGTCATTACATCCGTCCTCGTCCTCCATATTGCGCTCAACTCACCTGACTTGTCCTTGGGATCAGCAGGCCTCTCCGCCGCTCACATTTGTCTTTGGGATGAGCAGCAGCCAGTGAGACAGAGAGGGCGGCCAAGGGGTGAAGCAGAGGGCTTAGCGAGATTATTTTGTGGACGATTACTCGCGTCGACGACGTCAGACAAAAAATCGTCGCGAGAGCTTTCCAAAGAGCCCTTGGTTGGCCAAATCGACGCTCGGAGTGGTCGAGGGATCGACGAAGAGGACAGAAAGTGAAGGAGAAACCATCCGAGTGGCTCACCTTATCGAGGACGGTGGCGGCGAGGAGAGCGACGAGAGGGGAAGGGGAAGGTGCCAAACGAAGAATGGACTCGCGGTAATTCGATTGGGTGGTCGCTTGTCTGGTTTCGAACGAATTGACGCTCGCAGGTTTGCTTTGAGAGAGGAAGGAGGCAGTGTGGCAGATGGCTACAGAGGAGGAGAGGGGAGGGATAGAGGAGTATGGAGGGGTGAAGGAGGACGGTGAATTTGTCAGGCGTCACCTCGAGGGTCTGGAGAGGGAGCATGTGGAGGTGAGGTCGAATGCTGGTGACGGGAAAGGGAAAGGCGTCTTCGCGAGGAGTATCATTGAGCAAGGTTATGTTGCTTTCGAGGACGAGCCTGTGATAAGTATGCAGCACTCTGCGAGCAAGGAAGCGTCTTGGGCATGCGACCGATGCATGAAGCGATTAGGTGAGTCGTCGCTGGTCTTCAGGATCGAAGAATCTTCTTTAGCACCAGCTGACCTTCTCTCTCTCTCTCTCTCTCTCTCTCTAACTTGTTCCCGTGGCGTCGTCGCTCTCGCTCGCGCGGTGCAGGTTCCTTGGGGGACAGGGATGCGTTTCTTGGCACGGCTGGGGGCAGGGTGTCGGGGTCATCATCGAGCTCACGGGTGGGCTCGGGAAGCGCTGTCGTCCGTTGCCGAGGCGGTTGCAGCGAGTGCTACTGCTGCACGAGCTGCGAAACGGTTGCGTGGCGGCACTACCATCACTTGCTGTGCTGCGGCCCTCTCGCGGGAGGGGATCGCGAAGGAGACGATCCCGGGAGGCACTACATGAGGGAGTTCAACGACCACGCCGACAGCACCAACGACATTTTCAGACTCGCTGCAAGGGTAAGGTGACTTACGGGTTTCGACGTCTCGATAGAAATGATGAGAAGTTCAGAGAGCTGACGACGCGCCCCTCTTCTCCTCGTTCACGCACGCACGCAGTTTTACGCGATGATTGTCGCTTCGTTGCTCAAGGACAAGGGGGAGGGAAGCAGCAAAACAGGAAGCGGGGCGGGGTCGGACTCGGCGGAGTCATCTGCCGCTTCTTTCTTGGATGCGATACGGTGCGGGTGGAAAGCTCCTTGGTGGTCTCAGGTGGCCCTTCCCCACGACGTGGAGGACGAGGACGAGTTCAGGTCCCAGCTGAAAGAGCTGGCAGGGGATTCCTTCGCTCTGCTTCGTGCTGCTCTGAAGAGTCGAATTGGAAACGTGAGCGAACGCGAGGAGGGCAGCTTGTTCAGCCTGGACGTGTACGGCTCCCTGGTTGGCATGTTTGAGCTGAACAATCTTGAGATCTTCTTGCACAACGGGGAATTGGAGGGAACCGGGTTCTACCCCCTGCACAGCATGATGAACCACAGCTGTGAACCGAACGTCTCCATGTTTTACGAAGCCGACGAGGAGGAGGGTGAGGAGGGAGACTACTCGCCTTGCTCCAAGGTCTACGCCTACGCTCTTCGCGACATCGAGGAGGGGGAGGAAATCACTTGCTCTTACCTCGACGCAGAGCAGCTCGAGCTCGAGACAGAGGAGAGGCAAGACCTCCTGCGGGACTACGGCTTCCGTTGCACGTGCTCGAGCTGCACTTGATCAATCCAAAGACCCTATCATGATATTTATTCTACAAATGGATTCATTTACTTTGTACAAATCGATGCCGGATCGCAGCTTGGGCCCGCTCATCCATCCATTGGCGCTGCCCTCCGCCGGTTACTGGCTTCGAATGATGGCGATTCCAACGCAAGAGGCGCGGCGTCGACTGACGACCTGCTGAGAGGAGAGACAAGGCAAAAACTAGGAAGGGAAGAGGGCTGTCAATGACTCCAAAGAAAGTAGTGCCCCACCGCCGTTCGTCGGATACTTTGTCATGATGATCATCGCAAGGCCTCATATAGATCCGTAACATGTTTTCATTCCTCAAAGCTTTTGGCTCAGCGTTGGTAGAGTGATATTGAACATGGTATAATCACCGGCCGAGGATCATCAATTATCATGTATGGTCTCCAAAACGGAAAGAAAAGGACTTTCATGTCCGCCATTCTTTCAAGAGTAGAGTCTATCGAAAGACAAAGACGCGATCTTTTGAAATGAACTCCCCCCCTCCTCGTCCCTCTTCGACCTCGTCGTCAATGTTTTGATCAAACTCACCTCACTGCCCCTCCCTCCCTCTCTCGGCCGCCGCCTTGATGCGAATGATGCTGATGCTGCAGTGAGAGAGAGAGAGAGAGAGAGAGAGAGGAAGGGGCGTTTCATGATGAGAGGACGACGGATCAAGGGCGCGGGAGGGACGAAGGGTGGTAGCGCACCTCTCGGACATTCCATGGCTACCTCACTTGCCCCGTGAAACAATTCGAGGCGAGAGTTGTTCGACGGAGGGAAGGGGCTTCCTCATGGAAAGGCGGGGAGGAGAGAGCGAGTACAGCTCGTTGTTCTTGTCCAACCTTTAAAGCCACTTGCTGCTTGCCATTGCATCCTTAGACGATACTTTACCATGGCAGCTCCTTTCCCAAACATCCATGGTGAGCCGAAGCAAAGCCGATGAGCAGCAAGTATTGTCGAGCGAGAGGACAACGTAAGAGGACAACGGAGCGGGAGGGAACGAAGAAAGAAACGAAGCTGCAAGCGCCAAGAGTGATGCTCCAAGAGTGATGCTCCAAGAGTGATGCTCCAAGAGTGATGTTCCAAGATCATCATCACGATCATCCTCGTCCTCGTCAAACACTGTGCTGTGCTGTGCTGTGCTGTGCTCTCCTCGGCTCTGGCCTCCGGTTTCCGTTCGCCCTCAACGACTCCAAAATATCCCGCACATTTCCCTGTACGAAACCCTTGTTAATCCGTCGCGAAAAACCCAAAGACGACGCATTCCTTGTACGACGTTCCACATCGGACCACGAAAGCCAACCCCAGCTTGAGAATACTACAGGACTCGTCCACTGCTGTGGTACGTCACGTAGCGAATACACCGAAAAGTCATTTCGGGGGGGAACGTCGTTTCGTGTAGAAATCCCGTGTTATCGTCGCATCACGCGGTTTCGAGACCAAAAGGAGCGAATTTCCTTGAGCCCATCGAGGTCCATCGAGGTCCATTGAGGAGCGAGGAGAGGCGTAACATTGGTTGGTCCCAGTAGGTCCCATACCGATTCATTTTTGCCAAGGGCGGTGTCATTCGATCGGGATACTCGCAACTTGGATCCGTGCCAAGTCTCGCGTCGTTTCATTCACTGCAAGTTGCTCGAAACTCCAAACCCAGTGGTTTAGATCACCAACCCGTCCATCCAGCCAAAGGGCAGGGAGAGGGAAAGCAAAGGGGGCAGAGCAAAAACGGGAGGCGCGTGTTTGAGCTGATCACTCGACATCATTTTTCATTGGGATTCGACACCATTGGATTCGTCTTGAGTTTCCCTTCCCTTGGGGGAGAGACTTGCTCGTACCTTTAGAGGCCGTTGAGACAACAGACAGATCAATTGATAATTGAGTCGTCTTCGTCTTCGTTGACACACAGAGACAGAGACAGAGACAGAGAGAGGCGTTGAGGTGACTGAAGGATTGGATTAGGATTTTGTGGCCGTCACCATGTCCCCTTACAGTTCCTTGAACAATACTGGGGTATATGATAACTTTGGTGCTGGGGGCAACAAGGCCACGGCTTTGGTCGGCGTTGGGTACGACAACGTGTCTCAGGTGGACAAGTGGCTGCACAACGTGGAGTACAACCTCGATCAGACGGAGCAAGCCGTGCAGAGGGCTAATCTTCCGGTGACCACTTCCAACATGTCCTCCTTGTCCTTAAGGAGGAAGGAGAACCCCTCGGAGGGTGCGGCGTACAACGCTGGACAGTACTCGGCAGCCGTGCGCAGCAACGATATCGAGAACATCAATGGAAAGGCTTCGACTTACATTGGAAACACCTTTGGCAGCCAGCAGAAGAACAAGAATGCTATACTCAGGAGCCAGTCCTCGAACGGTTCCTTGCAGAGGAGCCAGTCCCTTGGGCGCGGCCAGCTCGCGAGCAGCTTGGCGAACCTGAAAGCGAGGCTTGGATCGAGGGGAAGCAGCAGGGAGAGGATGCAGCAAAGGTTTGGATCGAGCGCTGTTCTGGCCACCAACGCCAATGGTTACTCGTCTTCTTTGCCATCGGGCCAGAACCTGCGGACGAGGCTCACCACTTCGAGGGAGAGGACGACGACGTCCGGGTACAGGAACGAGCAGAGGAGGACCGTCTTGAAGAGGACGGTGTCAGAACCTGTGGTGTCACACCAAAGTCACGGCCATTCCTGCGGTCAAGGCCACCATCACGGCAGCTACGGTCACCACGCGGCGGGTCCGAACGCGGCTTCGACGCATCGCAGCAAGTCTCCACAGAAGGTGCAGTTGTATCCTGCACCGGCGGCAAGCCACTCAAGTACGACTTCTCCAACGTTTCCGAGGTGGATACGTTCAGCAGCGGAGCGAGCGAGGAGTCCACTGCGGTGCTGAGCCGGTGCCCGACGTGCGACCGTACCTTCAACCCCAAGGCCCTGGAGAAGCACATGAAGATATGCCAAAAGGTGTTCAAGTCCAAGAGGCCAAAGTTCTCGAGCCAGGATGCTAGAATGTCCGGGATGGAGAAGGTGGACGACGGCTTGGGGTCCTCCTCCTCCGGCGGTGGGAGTTACGGGCGTTACAACTCGAGGAAGAAGAAGGTCCAGGGGTCCAGGGGAGGAAAGTTCGGCCAGGACAGGCCCGTTGGGGGTTCCAAGCCAAAGTGGAAAGTCCAGAGCGAGCAGTTCAGGGCGGCCATGATGGCGGCAAGGGGGGTGAATGACGGCAGCAGCAGCTACGGGGGATTCGGAGGCTCGTCCTCCTCCTCCACGCCGGTGGACGACGGATTGATCCCTTGCCCGCACTGCGGCAGGACGTTCAACGAGACGGCTGCGGAGAGGCACATCGAGAGGTGCAAGGACATGAAGCACCGTCCGAAGACCCTCAAAGCCGGGGGCGGAAGGGGTGCGTACCAGATGAGGTCAAGCAGCAGGACGAATTCGTACAGCAGGTCGAGCTCCTCTTCCTCCATGTACCGGTTCTGATCAGTGGCGTGGGAGGAGAGTCGAGGGCGTCGAGGGCGCCTATGGTCGAGCGCACACACCCCTAGAACCAAACCAACTATATTGTAAGCAAACGTGGATTCTCGACCAATCATGTAGAAGAAAAGAATTATCATTATTATTATTATTATTATTATGTTTGTTCGTTCGTTCGTTTGCTGTTGACATGTGGATGACGATGAGCCAAGGCAAAGCAAAGCAAAAGCAAAGCCGTCATCAATGCTCTCCTCACCATGATCCATGTCACCATTCGTCCCATTCGTCCCAAGTGAGGGCTCTTTCGAAAGAGCAAGAGACAAGGCATCCATCCATCCATGATCCCTCCTCTCCCTCTCCCCCTCCCTCCACCATCACCCCCTCCTTCCACCATCATCATCATCATCATCACCTCTCTGTCTGTCTCCTTGCCATGATCCCTGTCACCATTCCTCCCAAGTGAGGGCTCTTTGGAAAGAGCAAGAGACAAGACATCCATCCATCCATGACCCCTCCTCTCCCCCTCTCTCCCCGTCCCTCCACCATCACCCCTCCTTCATCACCATCACCCCCTCCCCTCCTTCATCACCATTCTCATCTAAAATGCTTGCCAGGGGGACCAGCAGCAGGAGCAGCAGCAGGAGCAGGAGGAGGAGGGGGGTCACCACCACTACCAGGGCGGCGTCCGCATGTCGACAGCATCACCACCACTATCACCGCCGTTGCATCCTTTCTCTCTCCTCCTTCCGGCTTCCCCTTGGACTTCGATGGAATGGGAGGGACGATGGGTCAGGGCCATGTATCTCGACCACCACCAGGGTGACGGTGGACACGTGGAGGGATCTCGCGGCTGTATGCGTCTCGGGGACATTAGGAATGACTCTCGAGAGGAGGGGGAACAGCTTCGTTAAGATGCTCTCCGCACCTTTGCTCGCCATGCTCGCGGGCCTCATCCTCACAAACACAGGTCAGCACCATCCTCCTCCTCTCTCTCTCTCTCTCTCTCTTTAGGGAGCAATAGGGAGCAAAAGTGTGCAAGTGGAGGGGATCATTGGAAAGAGAAAGAGTCGATGCATCCCAACCATCCACTCCCCTCCTCATCAGCACCATCACCATCACCATCACCACCATCATCACCATCACCATCACCACCATCATCACCATCACCATCATCACCACCATCATGATTCATCATCCATCATCCATCATGGAATTTGCTGACTCTCTCTCTCTCTCTCTCCCTCTCCTTGATTGTTTTGCTTTGCTTTCTTTGCTTGCTCCAGGTGTCACTCCTGCCACCAGTGAGGTGTACATTGTGGTCAACCGAGTGCTGCTTCCGTTGGCGGTGCCGTTACTGCTGATGCAAGCGGATCTGAAGAGGGTGATGAAGGAGACGAGGAGGCTGCTGGGAGTTTTCCTCCTGGGTTCTCTGTGCACGCTGTTGAGCACAATGGGATCCTTCTGGGTTCTCGGGAAGGGGCTCGTGGGGAGTTTGGGAGTTCATGACAGCTGGAAGGTGGCGAGCGCTCTGGCGAGCAGGCACATCGGTGGCGCGGTCAATTTCGTGGGCGTCAGTACTGCCCTGGAGGTCACCTCGGATACTGTGGTGGCCGCGTTGGCCGCAGACAATTTGATCTGCGCGCTCTACTTCATGGCGATCTTCTTCCTGGCGAAGGGCATCGGCCCCGAGGCCGCGGAGGGGGAGGGGGAGGGCGGCCCTTCCGAGACGGAGAGGGATCGGCGTCCGCCACGACGACGGGGTGCAATCGACGTCCACGAAGCTGGCTTGGCCATCGGGTTCTCTGCCATAATTTGTCTTGCCAGCTCCTTCCTCGCCACTCACGTGATCCGGAAGCCCGGAATGCTCGTGCCCCTGGCCACGCTGATCACCGTTACTGTGGCGACGGCCTTGCCCAAGAGACTGGAGACCATCTCGGACGCCGGGGAGGGCGTGGCTCTGCTCATCATGCAATTCTTCTTCGCCGCCGTGGGCTGCGGGGGCTCGGTGCACAAGGTCCTCGGCAAGGCCCCCCTGGTGTTCCTCTTCTCCTTCCTGCAGGTCTCCGCCCACCTTGGGCTCATCCTTGGAATTGGCAAGTTCTTCTTCAAGTTCTCGACCAAGGAGATCCTTCTGGCGAGCAACGCGAACGTCGGGGGACCCACAACCGCGGCTGCCATGTGCGCCGCAAAGTCTTGGCGCTCGTTTTACATTCCCGCCCTCCTTTCCGGAATCCTCGGCTACACCATCGCAACGTTCCTCTGCGTCGGCCTCGGGCTCGGTGTCCTCAAGCCCATCGCCCTTCGCTGGGCGGCGGGCGGTGGTGCTTGATACGCGCATCCTGGAAGATCGAGGGGGAGGGGGAGAGAGCATGCAAGCATGCATCGCTTGGGGTTGTGCTTGCTTGCTTGCTTGCCTGTTGTGTACATCCATCATTCGTGAACAAAAGTCTGAGAACAACTTTTTTTTTGTAGTACAAGTGTAACGTTTTATTCGATGAGGTCAAGCAGCAGGACGAATTCGTACAGCAGGTCGAGCTCCTCTTCCTCCATGTACCGGTTCTGATCAGTGGCGTGGGAGGAGAGTCGAGGGCGTCGAGGGCGCCTACGGTCGAGCGCACACACCCCTAGAACCAAACCAACTATATTGTAAGCAAACGTGGATTCTCGACCAATCATGTAGAAGAAAGTATCGTGGGGGGTGTGGGGAACCCCCATCATTAACAATTTGGTTTTTTGGGAGGGAAAATGGGTAATTCAAACCCCACCCGAGGGTAACGGGCCAGGCGCTCCGTAACGCAAAAGATCGAGGGACGATGGACGTCCGCAAGTACTCGAAGCGGCACAAGCCCACATTAGTAGCATTAGTACCTAAACCCAATTAAAATAGAATCGGAGGAGGAGGGAGAGAAACCCAAGCTCTTGGACTCGTGGGGACCCACCACCTGTTCTCCTTCTTCTTCTTCTCCTTCTGCTTCCATTGTCAGTCGTCCACCACACTCGAAGCCCTCCCCTCCCCTCCCTGTCATGATCTCATCTGTATAGTAATCATCTCCGTGTTCACTCTCGCTGCTCTCGTGCGAATCCTCGCCCACGTGATTCACTAAAATTTTGCCAAATTTTTCAAGAAATCGAAAAATGGTTTGCCATGGCAGAACGCTCCTAGAGTCTCGGAAGCTAGTAGAGACTTTCGTAACGCCCGTAACTGCCATTCTGAAGGACGATCCGTCGCCCACATAGGAGTCCCACACCGAAAGAAATAAAATACAGATCGAGAGCCGACATGAGTTCCATCACCACCACCACTACCAGCGCGAGGGCCATGCTCCTCCTGGTCCTCCTCGGCCTGGCGACCTCCTCGGCATTGGCTTCGTCGTCGTGGTCTGGCCCTCGCCACCACATCCGGAGGCCCAACTACAAGATCCGCAAGCCGATCGGGAAGCCCGCGCAAGCGACGCACATCGAGTCCTCTGGCAACGCCGCCGTGAACGCCTTGGAGATAGGGATGGCCAACTCCCACTCCTCCAGCATTGCGGTCGGGTACGCGAGCCCGTCGTGGGCGGGGTCCTACAGCCAGAGCACGGGAGACAACATCGCGGAAAGCGAGAACTCCGGCACGGGTGAATTCTCGCCAGTGGCCGCGATGTCCATGCAGCACTCAAAACTCACGCCAGGAATGGTGCGGGGGTCCAATGCGTGGACCATGAAGAACGCCTACGCCGAAGTCCGCGGGCCCGTGTCGCCTCTCGTTCCGGCGTCCCCTGGCCAGCCAGGGATCCCGAGCGCCGGGATGCAGATGCCTCGCGGGCAGAAGGCCGGGGACACGACGTCGTTCGGTTCGCATGCCGACGGGAGAATGACAATCGCCACGGGCTCCCAGGTTTCCATCGCCAATGCCAACCCCTTTGACCGGGTTCCCAATGCCGTCCAGGGCGGCAAGGTGGAGGCCTTTGGCGGGGAGTTCGACAAGGTGCAGACCTTAGCCGTTGCCCTGCCGTTCCAGTACTTCGCGGTCAGACAAACCCGCGACAACGGCGACCCGTCGCACAACTGATAATTTCCCCCTCCCCTACGAAGCTTCCCTGCGAAGTTGTACCCATACCAAGAAGCCAAGTGTTTGCATGCCAAGTTTTCGTTTGCACCAAACGGTGATGCTATAATAATGAGTTTGTTTGATAATGAACTGGCTTAATATATAGATTACAACGATTTCCCTCCGTTATCCTTATCTTTATCTTGACTCATCAGGGTCCATCGCGAACAGCTTGTGGATCACGGGCAAGTCGCTCAGGCACTGGCCCCAACCCCTGTTCCTCGACAGGTACACGTGCATGGCGTTGATGCGTTGGATGTCTTTGGCCTGGACGAGGCACTGGATGTAAAGGAGAGCGCCTTCCTGACTCTGCACACCAGCTTCCTGCTGCTCTCCTCCCTGCCGTGCCGCAGGCACTCGTCCTCCCACATGTTCACCCTGAAGCCACCATTTTTGCCCGCCGAAAAGAACGGCTCGATCATCTCCAGAGCTTTCGCCCTCTTGTTGACGGCGTAGAGAGCGCGGGCCAGGGTGTACCTCGAGGGGGTAGTCCTTCTGGGCACCCAGCTCCTCCATTGCGGCGTCCAGGTCCTCCTGGGCTGCCAGGTCCCCGTCGTGGTAAGCCTTCACCAGCACCTTGAGCTTCGACGCGCGCAGTCGGTGCAGCGGCTCAAGCAACTTTGCGGACGAGTAGTCCACGGCCCTCTGGTACTCGGCTTGAGCCTCCCCGTGCTCCCCGAGCTTGTCAAAAACTTTTCCCAATCCAAGACACAGCCTCCAGTCGCTGTGTCGGCACTCCTTGAGCTCCTGGAAAGATCTCTTTGCAGTCAGCAGGGAATGCTTGTAGGCGTAAGAGTCCTTGTCCTGGTTGTACTCCGGGGGAACGTTCTGCACCGCGTCGTACATGCAGAGCGAAAGGAGGTCCAGCACACTCTCTCGAAGCTCCTTGGTGTCGCTCTCGCTTAGGAGAGTGTGAGCCACGATCAGAGATTTCCCGATCCTGTCCCGTAACGTCCGCGTCATTTGGAGATTCTCCACGCGCGAGGCCTTTGCCTTCTCCCCCTCAAGTGGTTGGGAGAAAAGAGCTTGGCCGCGTCGTTCTGTATCAGGTCTTTCGCCTGATCAAGGAAGATCCCAAGATTCAGCCAGCCCTCAACGTCCATGGGATTCATCAGGATGTGGTTCACGTAGGGCTTCGACCCCCTGCGGATGTCCTCGTGCCCCTCCGGCTTGATGGCGTGGCCCGCGTACAGCTTGCAGTCCTCGAGGATGGCCTCGTCTGGGGTGCACTCGATAAGGAGGCGGTAGATGTTTCTGAAGATAGAGGCGTCCTCGGGGTACATCCCTTGCAGCTCCCTATCCCTGCTCTTTTCGAGCCGCCTTGTCGCAGACCTCAGCCCCTCCTTGTCCTCCAGCACTGCCTCCAAATCCTTGAACACGTCCTGCAGGAAGTTCTCGCTCTTCAAGCCAGGCGGAACGTCAGAATAGTGCTTCAAAATGTTCTCGAAGCACAAATCCAGGGAATGGAGCTCCTTTTGACCGACTTGGGCAAAGTCGTAAACATGCTTCCAGGCGTCGCGGCAAGCTCTTCTGCAGCGGAAAGAGCACTCCCTGGGTGGTCCAAAACCTTCCTTCCGCAATCAAGGCCAAGATCGATCCCGTAGAGCGAGAAGATCATGAGCTTGGAAGAAGACTCAATGGCCCCCATGACGTCGCTCGCGTTCTGAGATTCCTTGCTGGCCAAGTCCCCGAGAACCTTCAGCTGATGCAACGCGAAATCCAGAAAGATGCCGTCCCTTATCCCGTGGGCCTGCACTTCCACGACAATGTTGTGCACCGAGCCAAAGAGCCGGACCACGTCGCTGAGCAAGCACTCCTTTGGCTGAGCGTCCCTGTCTGGTGGCTGGGCTTTCAGTTCCATCAGAGTTATGGCGCAAAGGCAGATGGAGGCATCAATCAACTGGTTTCTGCAAGAGTGCGGGTTCTCCAATTTGCTCGCTGGCTTCAGGGCGCCTTGCTTCACATACAAATCTCTGTAGCACTTGAGGAGGAGGCGCTTGAAGCAAGACTTGATGAACGAAACTCGACAGCCTGCCCCTCAGTAATGCCGTCTTCGCGGTCCACATTCATCAGGTTTGAGATGCCCGCAGCATCTCCTCCCTGCACGGACACGGGCAAGTCGGCTTCCGAGCCCGACGACGATCTGCGCCGAGCCCGCCATCACGGCATTCACGTCCGATCCGCTTCACGGCCAGGGCCTTCCATTCGAAAGTGCCCGTGCTGGCTCTCAAGCAGGCGACCATCTGGTCTGCATCTGGCCCGGTTCCGGAGAGGTACACGATCGTGCCCCTCCTCTCCTGCGTGCACAGAATGCTGCGCAATTCCTTGCCGACGCTGCTGAAGCGGATGGACCCCCCCTCGATCACCAAGTCGCTTCCCGCATCCTTCCTCGTGTTGATGTGCACCACCTTGGCCGCTAGGCTGATCTGCTCCCCCGTTCTCGCACGGATGACGTTCTCGTTCACGGCGATGCCACCCAAGTCCCCGCCGGGCCAGTGCTCCTTCGACTCAACCAGGTCATCCACATTCCTCTTGGACGCCGAGCGGTCGGATCTGTTGCGATCTTGCCCATCCCCCCTCCCTCTCTGACCTCCCTGACCGTGCCGAGACTTCCCCTCGGCTGTCCCCCAGACGTTACCCTTCCTCCCGGACCTCGCCACACCCGGCGACGTGTCGTAACCGCTTTCGCTCCCGAGGCCCATCAATGTGGAGCCGAGCCACGCCACGTTGACCAGCAAGAAGATGGCGTAGACGATCAGCTTGATCTTGCTCTCTTTCGAGAGCCTCGCTTTGACATGCCTGAAGAACTTTTTCAAGCTCCACATGATCTTGGAGAACTGGTTCACGCTGCCATAGCTGCCCTTGTGGTAGTGGTGCCCATTCCCATTGCTCGTTGTTGTTGTTGTTGGCAGCATCCTTCTCCAAGCTCTCGTGTTGGATCAGCGGAAACCAATCACGTTCTCACGACGCTTGGCCTGGGCTCAGACCACACCTGCCGCCCCCCACACACCGCAGGCCCTCCTTCCCTGTTCTTGCTTCACTCCGTTCTCGGTCACCGAGGAGGACCTTCATGAAACCCAAGGGATGGCAAAGAGAGAAGACCGATTCGGGATTGATGAGGATGCGTCCCAATCCTGAAATGGGTCAACGCCTCCGACTCTTTGCCCTCCTCACCGCCAGTGCCCCTCAGTCCCCTGCCTTGTTGACCTCTGTCAAACACCCAGAGGGAAGTCGCTCGTCAGTCTCCAGCTTCCTCAAAATGAAGTCAACCGCTTCAAGAGAGGTATCATTCGAAAGATCACGACGTGATGCTACGAGATGCGTAACTCCTCTGCCCCTTGCTTCGCCTCCCTCTCGCCTGTGCCATCAAACGCACCAACCTGGAATCCAGTGGAGTAAACAGGAAGCGAGATGATCATCATGTTCAGGTTTCAAGCTCAATACGACGCCATTTGTTTCGTGCGACGGCTCTATGGAAAGATATCGAGACATGAAATTCCTCCAAGCTGTTTCTTGACGTCATTACATCCGTCCTCGTCCTCCATATTGCGCTCAACTCACCTGACTTGTCCTTGGGATCAGCAGGCCTCTCCGCCGCTCACATTTGTCTTTGGGATGAGCAGCAGCCAGTGAGACAGAGAGGGCGGCCAAGGGGTGAAGCAGAGGGCTTAGCGAGATTATTTTGTGGACGATTACTCGCGTCGACGACGTCAGACAAAAAATCGTCGCGAGAGCTTTCCAAAGAGCCCTTGGTTGGCCAAATCGACGCTCGGAGTGGTCGAGGGATCGACGAAGAGGACAGAAAGTGAAGGAGAAACCATCCGAGTGGCTCACCTTATCGAGGACGGTGGCGGCGAGGAGAGCGACGAGAGGGGAAGGGGAAGGTGCCAAACGAAGAATGGACTCGCGGTAATTCGATTGGGTGGTCGCTTGTCTGGTTTCGAACGAATTGACGCTCGCAGGTTTGCTTTGAGAGAGGAAGGAGGCAGTGTGGCAGATGGCTACAGAGGAGGAGAGGGGAGGGATAGAGGAGTATGGAGGGGTGAAGGAGGACGGTGAATTTGTCAGGCGTCACCTCGAGGGTCTGGAGAGGGAGCATGTGGAGGTGAGGTCGAATGCTGGTGACGGGAAAGGGAAAGGCGTCTTCGCGAGGAGTATCATTGAGCAAGGTTATGTTGCTTTCGAGGACGAGCCTGTGATAAGTATGCAGCACTCTGCGAGCAAGGAAGCGTCTTGGGCATGCGACCGATGCATGAAGCGATTAGGTGAGTCGTCGCTGGTCTTCAGGATCGAAGAATCTTCTTTAGCACCAGCTGACCTTCTCTCTCTCTCTCTCTCTCTCTCTCTAACTTGTTCCCGTGGCGTCGTCGCTCTCGCTCGCGCGGTGCAGGTTCCTTGGGGGACAGGGATGCGTTTCTTGGCACGGCTGGGGGCAGGGTGTCGGGGTCATCATCGAGCTCACGGGTGGGCTCGGGAAGCGCTGTCGTCCGTTGCCGAGGCGGTTGCAGCGAGTGCTACTGCTGCACGAGCTGCGAAACGGTTGCGTGGCGGCACTACCATCACTTGCTGTGCTGCGGCCCTCTCGCGGGAGGGGATCGCGAAGGAGACGATCCCGGGAGGCACTACATGAGGGAGTTCAACGACCACGCCGACAGCACCAACGACATTTTCAGACTCGCTGCAAGGGTAAGGTGACTTACGGGTTTCGACGTCTCGATAGAAATGATGAGAAGTTCAGAGAGCTGACGACGCGCCCCTCTTCTCCTCGTTCACGCACGCACGCAGTTTTACGCGATGATTGTCGCTTCGTTGCTCAAGGACAAGGGGGAGGGAAGCAGCAAAACAGGAAGCGGGGCGGGGTCGGACTCGGCGGAGTCATCTGCCGCTTCTTTCTTGGATGCGATACGGTGCGGGTGGAAAGCTCCTTGGTGGTCTCAGGTGGCCCTTCCCCACGACGTGGAGGACGAGGACGAGTTCAGGTCCCAGCTGAAAGAGCTGGCAGGGGATTCCTTCGCTCTGCTTCGTGCTGCTCTGAAGAGTCGAATTGGAAACGTGAGCGAACGCGAGGAGGGCAGCTTGTTCAGCCTGGACGTGTACGGCTCCCTGGTTGGCATGTTTGAGCTGAACAATCTTGAGATCTTCTTGCACAACGGGGAATTGGAGGGAACCGGGTTCTACCCCCTGCACAGCATGATGAACCACAGCTGTGAACCGAACGTCTCCATGTTTTACGAAGCCGACGAGGAGGAGGGTGAGGAGGGAGACTACTCGCCTTGCTCCAAGGTCTACGCCTACGCTCTTCGCGACATCGAGGAGGGGGAGGAAATCACTTGCTCTTACCTCGACGCAGAGCAGCTCGAGCTCGAGACAGAGGAGAGGCAAGACCTCCTGCGGGACTACGGCTTCCGTTGCACGTGCTCGAGCTGCACTTGATCAATCCAAAGACCCTATCATGATATTTATTCTACAAATGGATTCATTTACTTTGTACAAATCGATGCCGGATCGCAGCTTGGGCCCGCTCATCCATCCATTGGCGCTGCCCTCCGCCGGTTACTGGCTTCGAATGATGGCGATTCCAACGCAAGAGGCGCGGCGTCGACTGACGACCTGCTGAGAGGAGAGACAAGGCAAAAACTAGGAAGGGAAGAGGGCTGTCAATGACTCCAAAGAAAGTAGTGCCCCACCGCCGTTCGTCGGATACTTTGTCATGATGATCATCGCAAGGCCTCATATAGATCCGTAACATGTTTTCATTCCTCAAAGCTTTTGGCTCAGCGTTGGTAGAGTGATATTGAACATGGTATAATCACCGGCCGAGGATCATCAATTATCATGTATGGTCTCCAAAACGGAAAGAAAAGGACTTTCATGTCCGCCATTCTTTCAAGAGTAGAGTCTATCGAAAGACAAAGACGCGATCTTTTGAAATGAACTCCCCCCCTCCTCGTCCCTCTTCGACCTCGTCGTCAATGTTTTGATCAAACTCACCTCACTGCCCCTCCCTCCCTCTCTCGGCCGCCGCCTTGATGCGAATGATGCTGATGCTGCAGTGAGAGAGAGAGAGAGAGAGAGAGAGAGAGGAAGGGGCGTTTCATGATGAGAGGACGACGGATCAAGGGCGCGGGAGGGACGAAGGGTGGTAGCGCACCTCTCGGACATTCCATGGCTACCTCACTTGCCCCGTGAAACAATTCGAGGCGAGAGTTGTTCGACGGAGGGAAGGGGCTTCCTCATGGAAAGGCGGGGAGGAGAGAGCGAGTACAGCTCGTTGTTCTTGTCCAACCTTTAAAGCCACTTGCTGCTTGCCATTGCATCCTTAGACGATACTTTACCATGGCAGCTCCTTTCCCAAACATCCATGGTGAGCCGAAGCAAAGCCGATGAGCAGCAAGTATTGTCGAGCGAGAGGACAACGTAAGAGGACAACGGAGCGGGAGGGAACGAAGAAAGAAACGAAGCTGCAAGCGCCAAGAGTGATGCTCCAAGAGTGATGCTCCAAGAGTGATGCTCCAAGAGTGATGTTCCAAGATCATCATCACGATCATCCTCGTCCTCGTCAAACACTGTGCTGTGCTGTGCTGTGCTGTGCTCTCCTCGGCTCTGGCCTCCGGTTTCCGTTCGCCCTCAACGACTCCAAAATATCCCGCACATTTCCCTGTACGAAACCCTTGTTAATCCGTCGCGAAAAACCCAAAGACGACGCATTCCTTGTACGACGTTCCACATCGGACCACGAAAGCCAACCCCAGCTTGAGAATACTACAGGACTCGTCCACTGCTGTGGTACGTCACGTAGCGAATACACCGAAAAGTCATTTCGGGGGGGAACGTCGTTTCGTGTAGAAATCCCGTGTTATCGTCGCATCACGCGGTTTCGAGACCAAAAGGAGCGAATTTCCTTGAGCCCATCGAGGTCCATCGAGGTCCATTGAGGAGCGAGGAGAGGCGTAACATTGGTTGGTCCCAGTAGGTCCCATACCGATTCATTTTTGCCAAGGGCGGTGTCATTCGATCGGGATACTCGCAACTTGGATCCGTGCCAAGTCTCGCGTCGTTTCATTCACTGCAAGTTGCTCGAAACTCCAAACCCAGTGGTTTAGATCACCAACCCGTCCATCCAGCCAAAGGGCAGGGAGAGGGAAAGCAAAGGGGGCAGAGCAAAAACGGGAGGCGCGTGTTTGAGCTGATCACTCGACATCATTTTTCATTGGGATTCGACACCATTGGATTCGTCTTGAGTTTCCCTTCCCTTGGGGGAGAGACTTGCTCGTACCTTTAGAGGCCGTTGAGACAACAGACAGATCAATTGATAATTGAGTCGTCTTCGTCTTCGTTGACACACAGAGACAGAGACAGAGACAGAGAGAGGCGTTGAGGTGACTGAAGGATTGGATTAGGATTTTGTGGCCGTCACCATGTCCCCTTACAGTTCCTTAAACAATACTGGGGTATATGATAACTTTGGTGCTGGGGGCAACAAGGCCACGGCTTTGGTCGGCGTTGGGTACGACAACGTGTCTCAGGTGGACAAGTGGCTGCACAACGTGGAGTACAACCTCGATCAGACGGAGCAAGCCGTGCAGAGGGCTAATCTTCCGGTGACCACTTCCAACATGTCCTCCTTGTCCTTAAGGAGGAAGGAGAACCCCTCGGAGGGTGCGGCGTACAACGCTGGACAGTACTCGGCAGCCGTGCGCAGCAACGATATCGAGAACATCAATGGAAAGGCTTCGACTTACATTGGAAACACCTTTGGCAGCCAGCAGAAGAACAAGAATGCTATACTCAGGAGCCAGTCCTCGAACGGTTCCTTGCAGAGGAGCCAGTCCCTTGGGCGCGGCCAGCTCGCGAGCAGCTTGGCGAACCTGAAAGCGAGGCTTGGATCGAGGGGAAGCAGCAGGGAGAGGATGCAGCAAAGGTTTGGATCGAGCGCTGTTCTGGCCACCAACGCCAATGGTTACTCGTCTTCTTTGCCATCGGGCCAGAACCTGCGGACGAGGCTCACCACTTCGAGGGAGAGGACGACGACGTCCGGGTACAGGAACGAGCAGAGGAGGACCGTCTTGAAGAGGACGGTGTCAGAACCTGTGGTGTCACACCAAAGTCACGGCCATTCCTGCGGTCAAGGCCACCATCACGGCAGCTACGGTCACCACGCGGCGGGTCCGAACGCGGCTTCGACGCATCGCAGCAAGTCTCCACAGAAGGTGCAGTTGTATCCTGCACCGGCGGCAAGCCACTCCAAGTACGACTTCTCCAACGTTTCCGAGGTGGATACGTTCAGCAGCGGAGCGAGCGAGGAGTCCACTGCGGTGCTGAGCCGGTGCCCGACGTGCGACCGTACCTTCAACCCCAAGGCCCTGGAGAAGCACATGAAGATATGCCAAAAGGTGTTCAAGTCCAAGAGGCCAAAGTTCTCGAGCCAGGATGCTAGAATGTCCGGGATGGAGAAGGTGGACGACGGCTTGGGGTCCTCCTCCTCCGGCGGTGGGAGTTACGGGCGTTACAACTCGAGGAAGAAGAAGGTCCAGGGGTCCAGGGGAGGAAAGTTCGGCCAGGACAGGCCCGTTGGGGGTTCCAAGCCAAAGTGGAAAGTCCAGAGCGAGCAGTTCAGGGCGGCCATGATGGCGGCAAGGGGGGTGAATGACGGCAGCAGCAGCTACGGGGGATTCGGAGGCTCGTCCTCCTCCTCCACGCCGGTGGACGACGGATTGATCCCTTGCCCGCACTGCGGCAGGACGTTCAACGAGACGGCTGCGGAGAGGCACATCGAGAGGTGCAAGGACATGAAGCACCGTCCGAAGACCCTCAAAGCCGGGGGCGGAAGGGGTGCGTACCAGATGAGGTCAAGCAGCAGGACGAATTCGTACAGCAGGTCGAGCTCCTCTTCCTCCATGTACCGGTTCTGATCAGTGGCGTGGGAGGAGAGTCGAGGGCGTCGAGGGCGCCTATGGTCGAGCGCACACACCCCTAGAACCAAACCAACTATATTGTAAGCAAACGTGGATTCTCGACCAATCATGTAGAAGAAAAGAATTATCATTATTATTATTATTATTATTATGTTTGTTCGTTCGTTCGTTTGCTGTTGACATGTGGATGACGATGAGCCAAGGCAAAGCAAAGCAAAAGCAAAGCCGTCATCAATGCTCTCCTCACCATGATCCATGTCACCATTCGTCCCATTCGTCCCAAGTGAGGGCTCTTTCGAAAGAGCAAGAGACAAGGCATCCATCCATCCATGATCCCTCCTCTCCCTCTCCCCCTCCCTCCACCATCACCCCCTCCTTCCACCATCATCATCATCATCATCACCTCTCTGTCTGTCTCCTTGCCATGATCCCTGTCACCATTCCTCCCAAGTGAGGGCTCTTTGGAAAGAGCAAGAGACAAGACATCCATCCATCCATGACCCCTCCTCTCCCCCTCTCTCCCCGTCCCTCCACCATCACCCCTCCTTCATCACCATCACCCCCTCCTTCATCACCATTCTCATCTAAAATGCTTGCCAGGGGGACCAGCAGCAGGAGCAGCAGCAGGAGCAGGAGGAGGAGGGGGGTCACCACCACTACCAGGGCGGCGTCCGCATGTCGACAGCATCACCACCACTATCACCGCCGTTGCATCCTTTCTCTCTCCTCCTTCCGGCTTCCCCTTGGACTTCGATGGAATGGGAGGGACGATGGGTCAGGGCCATGTATCTCGACCACCACCAGGGTGACGGTGGACACGTGGAGGGATCTCGCGGCTGTATGCGTCTCGGGGACATTAGGAATGACTCTCGAGAGGAGGGGGAACAGCTTCGTTAAGATGCTCTCCGCACCTTTGCTCGCCATGCTCGCGGGCCTCATCCTCACAAACACAGGTCAGCACCATCCTCCTCCTCTCTCTCTCTCTCTCTCTCTTTAGGGAGCAATAGGGAGCAAAAGTGTGCAAGTGGAGGGGATCATTGGAAAGAGAAAGAGTCGATGCATCCCAACCATCCACTCCCCTCCTCATCAGCACCATCACCATCACCATCACCACCATCATCACCATCACCATCACCACCATCATCACCATCACCATCATCACCACCATCATGATTCATCATCCATCATCCATCATGGAATTTGCTGACTCTCTCTCTCTCTCTCTCCCTCTCCTTGATTGTTTTGCTTTGCTTTCTTTGCTTGCTCCAGGTGTCACTCCTGCCACCAGTGAGGTGTACATTGTGGTCAACCGAGTGCTGCTTCCGTTGGCGGTGCCGTTACTGCTGATGCAAGCGGATCTGAAGAGGGTGATGAAGGAGACGAGGAGGCTGCTGGGAGTTTTCCTCCTGGGTTCTCTGTGCACGCTGTTGAGCACAATGGGATCCTTCTGGGTTCTCGGGAAGGGGCTCGTGGGGAGTTTGGGAGTTCATGACAGCTGGAAGGTGGCGAGCGCTCTGGCGAGCAGGCACATCGGTGGCGCGGTCAATTTCGTGGGCGTCAGTACTGCCCTGGAGGTCACCTCGGATACTGTGGTGGCCGCGTTGGCCGCAGACAATTTGATCTGCGCGCTCTACTTCATGGCGATCTTCTTCCTGGCGAAGGGCATCGGCCCCGAGGCCGCGGAGGGGGAGGGGGAGGGCGGCCCTTCCGAGACGGAGAGGGATCGGCGTCCGCCACGACGACGGGGTGCAATCGACGTCCACGAAGCTGGCTTGGCCATCGGGTTCTCTGCCATAATTTGTCTTGCCAGCTCCTTCCTCGCCACTCACGTGATCCGGAAGCCCGGAATGCTCGTGCCCCTGGCCACGCTGATCACCGTTACTGTGGCGACGGCCTTGCCCAAGAGACTGGAGACCATCTCGGACGCCGGGGAGGGCGTGGCTCTGCTCATCATGCAATTCTTCTTCGCCGCCGTGGGCTGCGGGGGCTCGGTGCACAAGGTCCTCGGCAAGGCCCCCCTGGTGTTCCTCTTCTCCTTCCTGCAGGTCTCCGCCCACCTTGGGCTCATCCTTGGAATTGGCAAGTTCTTCTTCAAGTTCTCGACCAAGGAGATCCTTCTGGCGAGCAACGCGAACGTCGGGGGACCCACAACCGCGGCTGCCATGTGCGCCGCAAAGTCTTGGCGCTCGTTTTACATTCCCGCCCTCCTTTCCGGAATCCTCGGCTACACCATCGCAACGTTCCTCTGCGTCGGCCTCGGGCTCGGTGTCCTCAAGCCCATCGCCCTTCGCTGGGCGGCGGGCGGTGGTGCTTGATACGCGCATCCTGGAAGATCGAGGGGGAGGGGGAGAGAGCATGCAAGCATGCATCGCTTGGGGTTGTGCTTGCTTGCTTGCTTGCCTGTTGTGTACATCCATCATTCGTGAACAAAAGTCTGAGAACAACTTTTTTTTTGTAGTACAAGTGTAACGTTTTATTCGATGAGGTCAAGCAGCAGGACGAATTCGTACAGCAGGTCGAGCTCCTCTTCCTCCATGTACCGGTTCTGATCAGTGGCGTGGGAGGAGAGTCGAGGGCGTCGAGGGCGCCTACGGTCGAGCGCACACACCCCTAGAACCAAACCAACTATATTGTAAGCAAACGTGGATTCTCGACCAATCATGTAGAAGAAAGTATCGTGGGGGGTGTGGGGAACCCCCATCATTAACAATTTGGTTTTTTGGGAGGGAAAATGGGTAATTCAAACCCCACCCGAGGGTAACGGGCCAGGCGCTCCGTAACGCAAAAGATCGAGGGACGATGGACGTCCGCAAGTACTCGAAGCGGCACAAGCCCACATTAGTAGCATTAGTACCTAAACCCAATTAAAATAGAATCGGAGGAGGAGGGAGAGAAACCCAAGCTCTTGGACTCGTGGGGACCCACCACCTGTTCTCCTTCTTCTTCTTCTCCTTCTGCTTCCATTGTCAGTCGTCCACCACACTCGAAGCCGTCCCCTCCCCTCCCTGTCATGATCTCATCTGTATAGTAATCATCTCCGTGTTCACTCTCGCTGCTCTCGTGCGAATCCTCGCCCACGTGATTCACTAAAATTTTGCCAAATTTTTCAAGAAATCGAAAAATGGTTTGCCATGGCAGAACGCTCCTAGAGTCTCGGAAGCTAGTAGAGACTTTCGTAACGCCCGTAACTGCCATTCTGAAGGACGATCCGTCGCCCACATAGGAGTCCCACACCGAAAGAAATAAAATACAGATCGAGAGCCGACATGAGTTCCATCACCACCACCACTACCAGCGCGAGGGCCATGCTCCTCCTGGTCCTCCTCGGCCTGGCGACCTCCTCGGCATTGGCTTCGTCGTCGTGGTCTGGCCCTCGCCACCACATCCGGAGGCCCAACTACAAGATCCGCAAGCCGATCGGGAAGCCCGCGCAAGCGACGCACATCGAGTCCTCTGGCAACGCCGCCGTGAACGCCTTGGAGATAGGGATGGCCAACTCCCACTCCTCCAGCATTGCGGTCGGGTACGCGAGCCCGTCGTGGGCGGGGTCCTACAGCCAGAGCACGGGAGACAACATCGCGGAAAGCGAGAACTCCGGCACGGGTGAATTCTCGCCAGTGGCCGCGATGTCCATGCAGCACTCAAAAACTCACGCCAGGAATGGTGCGGGGGGGTCCAATGCGTGGACCATGAAGAACGCCTACGCCGAAGTCCGCGGGCCCGTGTCGCCTCTCGTTCCGGCGTCCCCTGGCCAGCCAGGGATCCCGAGCGCCGGGATGCAGATGCCTCGCGGGCAGAAGGCCGGGGACACGACGTCGTTCGGTTCGCATGCCGACGGGAGAATGACAATCGCCACGGGCTCCCAGGTTTCCATCGCCAATGCCAACCCCTTTGACCGGGTTCCCAATGCCGTCCAGGGCGGCAAGGTGGAGGCCTTTGGCGGGGAGTTCGACAAGGTGCAGACCTTAGCCGTTGCCCTGCCGTTCCAGTACTTCGCGGTCAGACAAACCCGCGACAACGGCGACCCGTCGCACAACTGATAATTTCCCCCTCCCCTACGAAGCTTCCCTGCGAAGTTGTACCCATACCAAGAAGCCAAGTGTTTGCATGCCAAGTTTTCGTTTGCACCAAACGGTGATGCTATAATAATGAGTTTGTTTGATAATGAACTGGCTTAATATATAGATTACAACGATTTCCCTCCGTTATCCTTATCTTTATCTTGACTCATCAGGGTCCATCGCGAACAGCTTGTGGATCACGGGCAAGTCGCTCAGGCACTGGCCCCAACCCCTGTTCCTCGACAGGTACACGTGCATGGCGTTGATGCGTTGGATGTCTTTGGCCTGGACGAGGCACTGGATGTAAAGGGAGAGCGCCTTCCTGACTCTGCACACCAGCTTCCTGCTGCTCTCCTCCCTGCCGTGCCGCAGGCACTCGTCCTCCCACATGTTCACCCTGAAGCCACCATTTTTGCCCGCCGAAAAGAACGGCTCGATCATCTCCAGAGCTTTCGCCCTCTTGTTGACGGCGTAGAGAGCGCGGGCCAGGGTGTACCTCGAGGGGGGGTAGTCCTTCTGGGCACCCAGCTCCTCCATTGCGGCGTCCAGGTCCTCCTGGGCTGCCAGGTCCCCGTCGTGGTAAGCCTTCACCAGCACCTTGAGCTTCGACGCGCGCAGTCGGTGCAGCGGCTCAAGCAACTTTGCGGACGAGTAGTCCACGGCCCTCTGGTACTCGGCTTGAGCCTCCCCGTGCTCCCCGAGCTTGTCAAAAACTTTTCCCAATCCAAGACACAGCCTCCAGTCGCTGTGTCGGCACTCCTTGAGCTCCTGGAAAGATCTCTTTGCAGTCAGCAGGGAATGCTTGTAGGCGTAAGAGTCCTTGTCCTGGTTGTACTCCGGGGGAACGTTCTGCACCGCGTCGTACATGCAGAGCGAAAGGAGGTCCAGCACACTCTCTCGAAGCTCCTTGGTGTCGCTCTCGCTTAGGAGAGTGTGAGCCACGATCAGAGATTTCCCGATCCTGTCCCGTAACGTCCGCGTCATTTGGAGATTCTCCACGCGCGAGGCCTTTGCCTTCTCCCCCCTCAAGTGGTTGGGAGAAAAGAGCTTGGCCGCGTCGTTCTGTATCAGGTCTTTCGCCTGATCAAGGAAGATCCCAAGATTCAGCCAGCCCTCAACGTCCATGGGATTCATCAGGATGTGGTTCACGTAGGGCTTCGACCCCCTGCGGATGTCCTCGTGCCCCTCCGGCTTGATGGCGTGGCCCGCGTACAGCTTGCAGTCCTCGAGGATGGCCTCGTCTGGGGTGCACTCGATAAGGAGGCGGTAGATGTTTCTGAAGATAGAGGCGTCCTCGGGGTACATCCCTTGCAGCTCCCTATCCCTGCTCTTTTCGAGCCGCCTTGTCGCAGACCTCAGCCCCTCCTTGTCCTCCAGCACTGCCTCCAAATCCTTGAACACGTCCTGCAGGAAGTTCTCGCTCTTCAAGCCAGGCGGAACGTCAGAATAGTGCTTCAAAATGTTCTCGAAGCACAAATCCAGGGAATGGAGCTCCTTTTGACCGACTTGGGCAAAGTCGTAAACATGCTTCCAGGCGTCGCGGCAAGCTCTTCTGCAGCGGAAAGAGCACTCCCCTGGGTGGTCCAAAACCTTCCTTCCGCAATCAAGGCCAAGATCGATCCCGTAGAGCGAGAAGATCATGAGCTTGGAAGAAGACTCAATGGCCCCCATGACGTCGCTCGCGTTCTGAGATTCCTTGCTGGCCAAGTCCCCGAGAACCTTCAGCTGATGCAACGCGAAATCCAGAAAGATGCCGTCCCTTATCCCGTGGGCCTGCACTTCCACGACAATGTTGTGCACCGAGCCAAAGAGCCGGACCACGTCGCTGAGCAAGCACTCCTTTGGCTGAGCGTCCCTGTCTGGTGGCTGGGCTTTCAGTTCCATCAGAGTTATGGCGCAAAGGCAGATGGAGGCATCAATCAACTGGTTTCTGCAAGAGTGCGGGTTCTCCAATTTGCTCGCTGGCTTCAGGGCGCCTTGCTTCACATACAAATCTCTGTAGCACTTGAGGAGGAGGCGCTTGAAGCAAGACTTGATGAACTGCAGCTCCGAGAGAACTTTCGTAAAGTCGATCCCGTCTACGCGGTCCTCGTTCATCAGGTTTGCCAATATGTGCGCGCACTTCCTGACATTCCAGGACAGGGAGGTGGGAAGCAATGCAGTCATCTCGTCGTCCTCCGAGTTGCTCGCAAACACGGCCAGAAGAAGCCTCACGGCGCACAGGAGATCAATTCTGGAAGAATGCTTGGATTTCTGGCCCGCATCCATGAGCAGGGTCAACACGGAGTGGTTCAGCTTGTCATCCAGGACGTCATGCGTTTGCAGGGGCAAGAAAGTATTCTCCTCCATCTTGCGAATCACGCCACCCAGCTCAACGACTACCTCGGCAAACTTCTCTTCCTTGTACAGGGTTTTGCTCTTCTGCAGAGCCGAGTCCAGCATGTTGCCGCTGCACTGTGCCATCTGTTCGACGATAGCCACAGAGATCCGATTGTCATGCTTGTACCACGGAAAGTGCATCTTCTCTGCGCTGCCCCCTGCAGGATTATTCTCGCTATCGCTGGTTCCACGCAGCAGAATTCGTTTAAGTCTCGCAATGTACTCCTCCTGCAGCTTGCCAGTGTCCTTGACGACCTTCAGGAATCTGCTTTGGTTCCAATAGTAGCGAGCAAGGACTTCGGAATCCTTCTTGGCTTCCAAAAGCAGCTGCGTGCTGAGCCGATCTGCCAACGTACGCATGGAGCTTTCCAAACTGACTTTGGCACCCGTCTTGCTGTTGCTGTCATGTCTTGATCTTTTCGAAGGGCAAGATTTCTTCTGGTTCTCCTCGAGCATGCAGTCGAGGTAGACCTCCAGAAGGAGCATCACGGACTCCGCATGCAAATCGCAGTGCCTGAGAACAACGTACGAGTCCTTGAGGGCTTTGCGAACGCCCTCCTGTTGGATGACTGGCGCCAGGACCCCAGGGTTCTTCCCGGACGCAAGCGCAGTGACAAGACTGGCAATCGCGTCCTCCACTCCCCTTGGCCCGTGTTGACCCTCTGTGAACTCTCTCATGAAGCTTCTCTCTAACTTGTCCGAAGGTTTTGCCGCGGATTTGACGCTTTCGAGAACTTCAACATCCGTTTTCGAGTGTTGCTGAGAGATCTCATCGAGTCTCTTCATGCTTTCTTCGAGCTGAGACTTGTAGTCGTTGGGATTCGTCATTGTCACGATCTCTTCAGCCACTTTCTGCGCTTCAATCTTCTCTTGCTCCTCCTTCTCCTTCTGGAGCGTCTTGACCCTCCTTGATCTCCTCGCCCCAGGCTGTTCCGACTTGTCCTCCGCTTTTTTGCGCTTCTTGCCATTTTGGTTGTCTTCCTTGGCCTGATCTGTTTTGCCTCCCAATCCCTCCTTTCCCTCGGCCTCCTCTGTCGCCTTCGGCGGGCTCCCCTCGGAGGCGGGCGAGTCTTGGCCTTTCTCTCCAGTCTCCTTCTCTGGGGACCCTTCCGGAACTTCCTGCGTGTCCATCTCGACCGGGTGCTCCACGTCGTCGTCATCAAATTCAAGCTTCACGTACACCAATTGGCCGTTCAGCTTCTGGTTCACCTTCCAGACCTCCAGGAGCTTCCTCAGCACGTCCCCGACGGAGCCCTCGCTCGTTTTCACGACTTGGACATGGACTTCCTCGACAGGCAAGGATATGGCACTATCTCCGTTGTTGCTCTTCCCCTTGCCCTTCCCGCCGTCTTTCGACGGTGTCCCAACCTCTTCCATTTCCACGTCCTTTCCTCCTGCTTCAGTCCTCTCACCGCCGCGGACCAACCAAGAGAGGGCCGTTTCGTGCCTCGGGTTCACAGCCACGATGCGCTTTGCGGCAACAGTCGCGTTCACCTTGTCGCCCAGGACCGTGCACAAGCTCAAGTACTTGTCCAGCAGGAGGGGGTGGTTTGGGCTGAGGGAGAGGCCCCGGGAGAACGCAAACCGTGTCAGCACGAAGTTCCCCATCTCCAGAGCCAAGGAGCCCAGCCTGTGCCAAACGACGACGTCCTTGGCATCGTAGCCCACGGCGTCCACGTACAGATCGAGGGCCTTCTGCTTCAGCTGGAGGCCCTCTCCTTGTGCCTTCTTGCTCTCTTCCTCCAGCAGCTTGGCGAGGTTTCTTGCTGCGACAAATCTCAGCTGCTTGATCGTTTTGCTCGTGGACGGCCTCTCGTCTCTCGAGCCTTCCTCGCCGCCCTGCTTCTCGTGCTTCAGTTTCTCCCCAAGAACCTCCTCGAACGCCTCCTTCGCCTTGGCGAGCTCGCCGCTCCGGATGTGCTTGAACGCCTTCTCGACCTTGAGCCTGACCGCGCTCTCCTCCGCCTCCCTGGCCCAATTCGCTTCCTCGTCCTCCTCCTCAATCCTGTTCGCGTTCCTTCGAGAGACGCTCGCCACAAGCGTCCCTCCCTCCCCTCCCTCCGCGTGTTCCGCACTCGCCGGCACGACGCCTCCGCCCGCACGAGTGTTCAACGCAGCAAACCCTCCAAGGGAACCCAGGGCTCCTCCCTTCGTTTTGGAACACACCTTGCCCATCCCATTCCCGTCTTTCGACGATGACGGAGCACAAACCCCCTCCACACCTTCACTCCCTTCCTGCTGCGTCATGACCTCACCTTGGACGATGATGACGACGATGATGACGATGACGATGGCTCAACTACCACCACAAAGCACCGGGGAGAAAAGAATTCCAAACAAAAAAAATCTCCTCGAAAACGTAACGCTCGTTCTGCCGTTACATGAAGTACGTTCTCTGGTTTGGAACACACACACACACACACAGAGACAAAGGGAGAGAGAGAGAGGAAATGCATGCAGGGTGTTGTTAGAAGAAAAGTTTGTTTCGAGTCTCATCTCTCCAAAGATCCGCCAAAGCGTCGTTCGCTTCGTGCGAGTAATCGATCGAAAGATCAAGAGACAAACGATCGATCAAACGTAACCCTCGCTCCCCTCCTCCTCGTCCTTCTCGTCCTCCTCGTCCTCTCTCTTTCTCTGGAGAATGGGGATCATCGTACGCACCTCGTCCTCCCTTGGGTTCCAAATCCTCCACAGGACGCCAAAATCTTCAATCGAGGGCTTAAAAGAAAGATCGGGACAAGAAGCTTCCTTTTGCCGAACCCTTCGCCACCCTCCTCCTCGTCCTCGTCCTCCCTTCTCCCTCCTTCTCTCTCTCTCTCCCGACCGATCGATCGCTTCGGTTTTCTGTCGTAAAAATGGCGCGCCCTTCGTAGTCGTACAAAGAATAGTACTACAAGCAAATGTGAAACTAACAGGATAAAGCGCACGTGCGTCCGTCGGCGGTTGAAGAGTGAGTGAGTGAGTTTGTTACTGAGAGGCGCAGCGGTCGAGTTATTGGAGGAGAGACAGAGGGAGTCGTAGGATTCGATCCACCATCTCGAGATCTTTCCAACGACCTGTCGCATGCCTACCATCACTGGCTTTGTTTTTTTTTTTGTTGTTGTTGTTGACCGAATGGTCTCTTCTCTCTTCTTCTTTCCTCCATCACAAAACCCAACAGGAAGCAGTGAACCCACAAGCACCAACGCACAACGCACATCGAGGTACGTGTTCCCGAAGCGTTACGAAATGGAACATCCGCGTAACGCTCGAGCGCGAGACATGACTCATCCTCCCGTTTGTTCCCTTTTTTTCGCACAGGAAAAAAAAACTAAAAAGCGTTTTGTGTTGTTTGTTTCTGGTTTCATGCTTTGGCTCATGACTCAGCCAAGGAGGTTTCATCATTTGATTGAGGATGGCAGATGGATTGAATTGTCCGGAGGAGTTCAAGCTCAAGCCTCACTCCGTTTTGCCCAGGGGGAAGCCTTGCGTGGTTTGCATACTTGACGGGTTCGGGGAGAACAAGCACAAGGACCAGTACAACGCGGTGCATAGTGCGAGGACACCAAACGTGGATAAGCTTCGTGCCAATGCACAACGTTGCAGATTTGTTCAGGCTCATGGGACTTGGGTTGGGCTGCCCTCTGATGATGACATGGGCAACAGCGAGGTTGGCCACAACGCCATAGGTATGCCGTCGTCGTCGTCGTTGTCCTTTCTTAAACGATCTCTCTCCCAGACTCCACCCCACAGGCCTTCCGTGTTCTGACCCTCTTCCCTTCCCTTCTCTCTCTGTCTCTCTCTCTTTCTGTCTGTCTCCTCCCCCTCCTTTCAGGCTCTGGAAAGGTGTACAAGCAAGGCGCGAGCCTGGTGGATGCTGCGTTGGAGTCCGGCGATCTCTTCAAGGGCGACGGCTTTAACCACGTCAAGCAAGCTTTCGTTGCCGGAGGAACCCTTCACCTCATTGGGCTGCTGAGCAACGGAGGAGTTCACGCCCGGTACGAGCAGCTCAAGCAGCTTTTCCGAGGGTCCTTCGAGGCCGGGGCGAAGAGAATCAGGCTCCACGTTCTGACGGATGGAAGGGACGTGCCCGACGGAACGAGCATCGAGTTTGTCGGTCAGTTGGAGAAGGACTTGGAGGATCTCAGGGCCAAGGGCTGCGACGCTCTCATCGCTTCTGGTGGGGGGAGGATGCACGTCACCATGGACAGGTACGAGGCGGACTGGGGCATCGTGGAGAGGGGCTGGAAGGCCCACGTCCTCGGAGAGGCGCCGCACAAGTTCACCAGCGCCGTGGAAGCGGTGACCGAGCTCAGGAAGCTCCCAAAGGCGAACGACCAGTTCCTTGAGCCCTTTGTCATCGTGGACGAGAAGACCGGCGACGCGGTTGGAACGATCCAGGACAACGACGCCGTCGTGCTCTTCAACTACAGATCGGACAGGATGGTCGAGATCAGCAAGGCCTTTGAGTACGAGAACTTTACCAGTTTCGACCGAGTCCGCTACCCAAAGAACCTCAAGTTCGCCGGCATGCTGCAGTACGACGGCGACTTGAAGCTTCCCGCGAACTACCTCGTGCCTCCACCTTTCATCGAGAAGACGAGCGGCGAGTACATGGTGAAGAACGGCTTGTCGATTTTCGCGTGCAGCGAGACCCAGAAGTTCGGTCACGTCACATTCTTTTGGAACGGCAACAGGAGCGGCTATTTCGACGAGAAGAGGGAGACTTACGTGGAGATTCCCTCTGACAAGTGCCCCTTCAACGAGAAGCCGGACATGAAGACCAGGGAGATCACGGAGGCCGGCATCGCCGCGCTCAAGAGCGGCCGTTACGACCTCCTGAGGATCAACTATGCCAGCCCGGACATGGTCGGTCACACCGGGTCCCTCGAGGCTACGATCAGGGCTTGCGAGACCTGCGACAAGTGTCTCGGAGAGCTCCTCGCGGAGGTCGACAAGCTCGGGGGGGTTTACCTCGTTTGCAGTGACCACGGGAATGCGGACGACATGGTGCAGAGGAACAAGAAGACTGGGCAGCCCCTGACGGACGCGGATGGGAACAACATGGCCCTCACTTCCCACACCCTTGCTCCTGTGATGGTTGCTGTCGGAGGGGCCGGCTTGAAGGATAGCGTGAAGATGAGGGAGGACCTTCCAAAGGCGGGAATCGCCAGCATCACTGCGACTTTCATCAACCTTTGTGGCTACGAGGCTCCAAGCGATTACGAGCCAACCCTGATCGACGCTTGAGTGTTCAGCACACACACACACACACACACACACACGGACAAACAATAAGCTTAGAAGAGTTCACACTTTCATTCCAAGACACAGTCCACATCCGCCGGCTGGTCCGGCGTGTTCTCCCCCATCCAGAGTCAACAGAATCAAAAGCTACTTCTCCATCCCTCGTGCACTGCTCCATTCCTTTTAAGTGAATGCTCATTGGAAAGTTAAGACGATGAATCTTCCACCTGAACCACTCTCCACTCCATTACTCCCCTCCTTCACCAACGCACGCATCGCTCTCTCCTCTCTCTCTCTCTCTCTCTCTCAATCGCTCGTCTGCTTGCTGCCCTCAGATTTTGAGGAGAGCGAGGTCGAGGAAGGAAAAGGGCAAAGAGGTGAGTTACCAAAGGGCGTAGTCGGCGCCAAGGGAGATGCCAAGGGAAGGCGATGAGACCAAAAGATGCGTCTTCACATGATCTTTCGAACGACACCTCACTCGATCTGTTTCTCTCCCATTTGAGTCGAGTGCTGAGACTGAAAGCTTCCTCCATCATGGTTTCGTGTTTCGTTTGTTGCTGTTGATGCTGAATGGACAGAGGGATGGCGAGCCCTTCACCGAGTCCATCGTCAGGGAAAGACCTCGACGAGAAGGCACAGAGGGTGCGGTCACTCCTGGCATCGTACTATTCGCTAGACGGCGAGGACGGCGAAAGCGGAGGTGGTGAAGGTGATGGTTATGTTGGCCAAGGACAGAGAGAGAGGCCAAGTCATGCCAAGGGAAAGGTGAACTTGGATAGTGACAACTTCGATTGTTCGAGTTACTTTCATCGGTTGCTGGAGCAGACGCGATTGGACGAGCTTCTTGATCGGGAGGTGAAGCTTCAGAGTGAAGTGAAGCAATGTGATGGGGAACTGCAGTCGCTCGTGTACGAGAACTATTCCAAGTTCATCGCTGCGACGGACACGATAAGGAACATGAGAACCAAGGTAGACGGCATGGAGACGAAGATGAGCTTGGTGAAGGACAAGATCAAAACAATTGCGGAGAAGAATGCTGTTGTGGATGGGAAGATGGAGATGAGGCGTGCGAGGTTCGACGAGCTGAACACGGTGAGGGATGTCATGTCGAAGCTGAACGAGGTGTTCGAACTGCCTCAAAAGTGCAGGCTGAGTATGGAGAGGGGGGCTCTTGGCGTGGCAGTGAAGTACGTTTCGTCGTCGAAGCCTTTCCTGGAGATGCATGCGAATGAGGGGAATGCGGCGTTGTCGCAGGTGAAGGGTGAGATGGAGGATTGCCAGAAGGAGTTGGTGGGCCTGCTCAAGGAGAAGCTGAGGAGTGATCCCGACAACAACGTTGACGTGATCAACTTCCTGAGACAGCTAGGCGAGACGGTGACGGAGCTCGAGGACGCCTTCTTGTCTAGCTCGAAGGTTCAGCTGGAGGACATCGCTTCGAAAGCGACAAAGGTTTTGGAAGAATACGGCTGCATGGGGAACCTCCCTCAAACCGCCGAGCCGCCGGCGTCCGAGGTGGTAGAGTCATTCTCAACGTTGGAGGCTTCGTTCATTCCGTCCGCTCTTAAGCTGCAACAGCAGTACAGGGGCATGTTCTTGAGCGAAGGAGAGGGCATGGCAGTGGCTGTGGACAACGCCGGAAAATTTGACAAGATTTTGGAGACAGTTCTTTCGAGCGCAGTGGCGACGACGAAGAAGTTCGTGCTGACCCACCCCGTGAAGAGTTTGGTGAGCCCCAAAGTCTTGCTGGAAGTTTTGACGACGATCGACAAGACGTTTGAGACCGTTCAGAGGAACTTTAGGCAATTCGACGAGATTCATCAGGGAATACTTGGCAGCATCGAATGCTCGCTGAGGAATTACGTTGGCGGCAAGTTCATGGAGCTCGAGAAAGCGCTTATGGAGAGATCGACCAGCTTTGGGTCATCGGGTGAGGGCACGATGTCGTCCAACCTGCAGCGAGTGACAGACAGCCTGTGCAAGGCCGTGGAAAAGTTTTTGGTTGACATGCAGGGTCTTCAAAGGGACGGGTCCACTTTGATTGGGCACTGGCAGGATGCGTTTGTCATGCTCGTCGAAGAGGGCTGCAACCAGACCCTGCTGTCGATTGAGGCAGGCCTGAGGACTTTGGAATCTCCCGAGAGGAAGAGTGAGGAGGACTCCCTGTTCTTCTCTCGGTTAGCAACCAATTACGCCGACGTCCTCGTCCCTTACACGGAGAAGGTGCTGGGGAACGTCTTTGTTCGGGGCGGGCAGGCGAGCGAGCGGGACAGCAGAAGGCGGGCCTTGGTGGAGAGCTTCGCAAGCCTGTCCGACTTCCACCTGGAGAAGTACGTGGCGTTGAAGGGCAGAGGTCTGAGCCAACTGATCCGGATCAGCATGCTGGAGAAGTTCGACTGGCTGTCGTACGAGCACGAAGCGGAGGAGGTCTACCCGGTCTTCAAAAAGATTTGCGAGGACATCCGGGCCATCGAGGCGGTCGTCAGCCAAGTCATCAGCGAGGATAGTAGAAAGATGGCCCTCTCCAAGGAGCAGCACCAGAGAAACCCGTCTACGAGCAGGGTGGAAAGGAACGTGGATCGACTTTTTGCCGAGAAGATCCAGATCTTCGGCGCCAAGGTGGACGCCGAGAGAGGTGCGATCCTTTGCGGGATCACGAAGATTGCCATCAAGTCTCTCATCGAGTGCATCAGGCTGTCCTCCATGAACCTCAAGGCTCACAAGTTGATTCAGGTCTCGCTGGTGTACCTCAGGTCAGAGCTAAGGGAGAAAATATTGGGAGAGGACAACGTCGTGGAATTTCTTTTGGACGAGGCGCAGTCTGCGTTGGTCGACAGGTGCATCGAGGAAGTGTAACGGACGGCAACGACGATCGGATCTTAATCTTTAATATACACAACAACACACAACACGTTAGCAGAGAACAAGTCAAAGCCACGAGGAGAGCGGGTACGCGGCTCGCGTCAGTATCATCAGGACAAGGTCCTCGTTCAGGGAGATCCTGTCGGCAATGCAAAGAAGCGTTTGTGCAGCAAACTTGAGCTTTTTCGGAAAAAACTTTGCAGTCTCTCTTGAGAAATCAGGCTTGGTAATTGCCATCACCACAAAGCTTTGTCCCACAAGACCTTCCTCTGTCTCCCGCTTATCCACATGCTTGTGGACGAGCTCGTGCCAACTTCGTCCAGACCACGGCATCGTTTGAAGGATTGCGTTCAGGTCAAACCTTCCTCTTGAATTCACAATCCCTTGGAGAATGATCTCGACACAGTGCACATCGCCTCGAAGGCAAGCAGCATGAAGTGCCGTCGTTCTCAACTTTCCTGAGAGCAGAAACGAACAAGACAAGCCATCCGATCAGCAACACGGCACGAGGAATGACGATCCAATCCAATCGAATCCTTCAGCAAAAGTGAGAGACTAGCCACTCCATCCAATCCAACCATCCATCCATCCTCTGGCTAATGGTTGGTTTCTGGATTGGATGGATGGAAAGACGGTTGGAATCGAGTTCTCTTTCGTGATTCATTTTTATTTCCCTTACCGTAATCAACTGCCGCGATGTCGCAGCCATTATCGCAAAGCAGTTTCACAATCCTCCTTCCACCGTCATCATCCCTTCGAGCCGCTCTGCACAGCAATGGACTTCCCCACACATCGGAAGCATCGAGGTCAAGCTCATTTCCTTGAGAAAGGATGAGGTCCTCGACGGTTATGAAGTCTCCTTGGTCCACCGCACGAGCAAGGTCCTCCTGAGCATCCCTCTCGCTCCTCATCTCCTTCCCCTCCTCATGTCATCGACCACTCCCTCCGCTTCAGTGATGCCTTCTCTCTCTCTCTCTCTCGTCCTTCTCATCTCATCAGAGGAGGAGGGCTGGTGGATGATTGCGATGGAGGGGAGGGCATCATCATCACCATGTTCTCTTTCCCTTGCTCTTGCTCTTTCCAAAGAGTCCTCACTTGCTTGAGGGGGAGGAAGGTGGTGGGTGGTGGTGAAGAGCGGTTGACAGTGCTTTTGGGTAAATCAAGGTAATGTCTATCGTTACACGCATGGGATAGCCCGTTTCGTCCTCTGCTTGCTGCTTCCCTCTCTCTCTCTCTCTCTCTCTCTCCCCGTCCCTCTCTCAAGTGCACGTCTCCCGGATCAACCTTGCGGTCTCGTCGTCCCCCCCGCCCGTGTTGTCGATCCGCTGCTCGGTGAAGAAACTCCTTGCGGATGCCAAGCTCTCGAACCGCAGGGGGGCGTCCAAAGGCTGTATGCCCTGCATCGGCGACGGCATGCTGGTCTGCTGGTCCCCCATCGCCCTCCTAGCTTCGCCTTCCAGGCGTTCCAAGAGAGTTTTGCACTTGCAGACCTTCGTCTCATCGAGCTCCCCCAGGGAATCCATGCTCTGAAAGTTCGCCGGCAGAGTGATGATTCCCTTGCACTTCGCCTCGCTGATGGACTTGAAAGCCGCCCTGGACTTGGGGTCCACCTCCCCCCAACTGCTCTTCAGAAAGATTCCCAGCGGGCCTTTGTCGCACAAGCAGGTCGAGTAGCGGAGGAGAGTGTTCACGCTCGAGCAGCACGCCTCTCTCACAGACGCACTGGCGGCAATGAGGTCGTAAATATCAGGGGTAACGACATTCTCGCCCGGGTAAACGTATCCCGACACCAGGACTCCGAGATCAGGGATCACCAAATCTCGCCCCTCTTCCCTCATCATGTAGACCATGGCCTCCCTTAGCCTCCTTCCCAAATCGATTCCCACGGCGGCCAAAGCGGCTACGTCGTCGGTGGCCTCCTGCCCCACCCCCGCGATGCCGGGGCCGTTGAGCCCCTCTGGGTCCTCCGACACCCCTAGCACGACGGACCCCGGGCCAGCTTGCACCACCTCCGGGCCCATGGACCCGACCACCTCCGTGGACCTGTCCGAGAAGGAGGACACGGCCTTCTTCGGTTCGATGCTCGCCACGGAAAGCTGTCTCCTCATCTCCTCGAACAGGACCTCCCTCGGGACTCCCCCCTCCAGGAGGGCCTCCGCCAGGAGGTTGATGCTGCCTCTCACCGCCAGCATGTCGTCCCCAAGGGTGTCTATCTCCCAAGCGCAGTTGGACGTGGCGGCCAAGATGGCACTCGAGCACGGCGGGGAGGGCGAGAACCCTGACTGAAGAAAGTCCGTCGCCATCGTCGAGAATCTTTTGATGGAGCCCGCGTCAAACATGATGTTCTTCCCCTTTGTTTCGAAGACGAACTTGAACAGGACGTTCTCGCCGCCAGTCCGCTTCTTGGCTGGCGTCTTCCTGGCTGGCGTCTTCCTGGCTGGCGTCTTCCTGGCTGGCGTCTCCTCGACTGCCGCCTTCTTGTCCTGCTCCTGCTGCTGCTGCTGCTGCTGGGACAAGGCCTCCTCGGAGGGCTTGGGAGGACTTTGGCAAGCCACGAGATGCGGCGACGAGGCCGCGGCGACGAGTAAAACTACCAACAGGAGGCATACTCCAGCCTTAGAAGTCAACCTCATCGTTGCCGACGCCCGAGAACCTACGGTGTCCCCAATCCGCCCCAACGCTCTCTCGTACGTTACTTTTTGAGCGAGGTCGTCGAGCCTCGACCCTTCCCGGACGCCAAAAGGGTCAAGGGAGGGCTCTTTGGAAAGCTCTTGAGACGTAGTTTGGCGTGGTCCGGGTCCCTGCGCTTTTTGAACCCCCCTAAAGCGCAAGAAACGTCCTCCAAACTACGATGTACGCTTCCTCCTCCTCCGACCACACAAACAAACAATCCAAGGTTAAAAACAAAAGTTCAAATCTGAACTCGAGAAAAGCGTTTTTGTTTTTGAGAGAGAGAGAGAGAGAGAGAGGAGGAGGAGGGGAGGCGAGCGGAGGGGTAACGGGAGGAGAAGGATACGACAGGAGGAATCTTCGTCTCTTTATCTTTCTTTCGAGTGCTTGCTTGTAAGATTTGACCCAGTGGTGAGGATTTTCTTCTACGAAGAGCAAGTGGCTTTGAGGCCTTGTCTCGAGAAGAGGAGAGGCAGAGGGTGACGGTCCCGAGCGCAGGGTCTCAAGAGGGAGAGGGACGATCACGGCACGTGGAAGAGAAGCTTCCTGTCTTCACCTCATTCGTCTCTCGTTCCTTCCCTCGCATCGAAGTGAGACGGAGCGAAGCAGTTCACCATCATCATCATCATCAACAACAACAACATCATCATCATCATCTTGTCAGCATGAAGATGATGGCGGAGAGTCTTTCGAGCAGCAGCATGGATGCGGAGGAGGGAAAGAGCGAGGAGGCACCGGTGGGAACGCCACCGTCGTCGGATTCTTTTGTGCTCTCCAGCCGTCGGGGAAGCGTTTTGGGAAAAGGGACGATATTGAAGTCGGACCACTTTCCTGGAGCCCAGAACAAAAAGTTGAGGCCTATTATAGAAGGGGCGCCAAACTTCAGGCAGGTGGACGGGCTACCGGTGTACGGAGTGGCGATCCCGACGATTGACGGGATTTGTAACGTCCTGAAGCAGACGTTACGGGGGCCGAGTGATGTGGTGGGGGGTGGGGGTCCGACGACGGCGTCGTCGAGGAGGTCTTGCTGCTGTTGGCACAACATGAGGGAGGAACCCGTGTTGTACATCAATGGGAAGCCCTTCGTGCTTCGTGAGATAGAGCATCCTTTCGCAAACGTCGAGTAAGTGATTCTCCCATCGATCATCGATTGGCTTGAAGTTTTCGTTTTGCTGACTGACGACGCACCTTTTGTTCGTTCGTCCGCTTCCCCCTCGCCGTGTGGTGCAGGTACACGGGGATAACGTCCGCGAGGGTGGAGGACATGGAGCAGCGAATGAAGAGGGACGTGCTCAAGGAGGTCGGAAAGTTCGGGGGCATCATGGTGTGCGAGGAGACCGAGGAGGGTGACCTTGTGAACTCGTGGGAAGCTGTTGAGCCGGGCGACGTGCAGACGCCGAGGGAGGTATACGAGGACTGCAAGGCTTTTGGGTACAACGTGATGTATTTCAGAATTCCAGTGACGGACGAGAGAAGCCCCAAGGAGGTTGACTTCGACACCCTGACCCGGTACGTGATTGATGCGCCGGAGGACGCTGCCCTCATTTTCAATTGCCAGATGGGTCGGGGGAGGACGACGACCGCGATGATTGTGGCAAGCTTGCTGCAGGTGCGGCGGAGGGTGAGCTCGGAAGGCGACGTTCCGTTTTGGGCCACGGAGACCTTTTTGCAGCCTCCGGACGCTCTTTCGCCGTCCTCCCTGAGGGACGTGCAATCTCCTCTGGAAGTTGAGCTCGAGGACAGACTGAAGACTGGGGACTATCTCGTCATCAGAAGCCTGCTGAGAGTTCTGGAGAAGGGCACGATCAGCAAGATGCAAATAGACGCGGTGATCGACGCGTGCGCCGAGTTTCAGTCCCTGAGGGAAGGAATTGTTACTTACAGGGAAAGATTCCTCAACGCGGCTTCGGAGAAGCAGAGGAACAACCTGCAGAGGGTCGTCATTGATTATCTGGAGAGGTACTTCATGCTTATTACGTTCACGTCGTACCTGAACACGATGGACCCGGACAGGGGCGACCAGGGGGAGGGGACTTTAGGCGAGGCCGGCCTCTCGAGGAAAGATGCGACCTTCAAGGAATTCGTTTCTCAGAGGCCTGAGCTGCGTTCCATGAGGGAGAGGCTGCTGTGGCACAACCCTTTGACTGCGATGGAAGTGCACACGAGCGTGATTGAGGTGGACCAATTGAGCAAGGACAATAAGCAGGCCGAGGAGGACGAGAAGATCCTCTCCTTCATCGCGTTAAGGAACGGATCCGTGCTCGGGTCCCACACCATTCTCAAAGAGGACCACTACCCTGGATTGCAATCTCACATTCTGAAGAAACTGGATGGCTGCCCGAATTTCAGAAGGGCCAGCGACAAGCTTCCCGTCTACGGCATGGCGATTCCAACGGAGGAAGGGATCCGAAAAGTACTGAGCCACATCGGCATCACGCCATCTTCGAGTAGTGACGGCGGGGAAGGGGCAAGCCTGATCTGGTTCAACATGAGAGAAGAGCCGGTGATTTACCTGAATGGAAAGCCTCACGCCCTGAGAGAGCACGCCAGGCCTTTCAAGAACATGCAGGAGTACTCCAACATCAGTGCATCAAGGGTCGAGAGCATGGAAAAGAGGCTCAAGCAGGATGTTCTGAATGAGGCCAAGGAGAACGACAATGTTGTTTTGGTGACAAGGGAGATGGTAGACACCCACGGGGCCCGGGTGATCAATGAGGAGTGGGAGCAGGTAGATCCCTCCCACCCATCGAGCGTCCTTTCTCCTTTGGATATCTTCAAGTCCTTGCAGGCTGAGGGCTTTCCTATCGATTACGTCCGCATTCCTGTGACGGATGGCAAAGCTCCTCAACTCAGTGTGTTTGATGACATCGTGTCGCAAGCCGCCTTTGCGAACCCGAAGACAGCTTTGGTCTTTAATTGCCAGGGCGGGGCAGGGCGAACCACGACTGGGATGGTGATAGGGAGTCTGCTGCACCTCAGGGGGCAGAACAAACTTACGATGTTGCCTCACACGACGCTCTCGACCCTCTCGAGGAGGAGGAGCTCCAACGCTGCCCTTTTGGGCGAGAGCAGCGACTATGAGATATTCGATGTGGTGAGAGATCATGCAATGTTCAATGACGACGAGGGCCTTGGGAGCAGTGATGACGAGGTGGCGACGACGCCGAGGCTCCAATCTATCGAGGACACGTTAAAGGATGGGAATTACGCCGCCATTCAAAAGTTGGAGCACCTCTTGCATTACGGGGACGAGAGCAAAGCGATTGCCGACGTTGTGATCGACACCTGTGGCAAGCTAAAGAATTTGAGGAAAGCAATCTTCGCGTACAGGAAGCCAAGAAAGAAGTGGGGTCACTCGTGGGGAAGGGGGGATGAATCCCTCCAAGGCCGGCACGCTGCCTTCAAAAATGGCATCGAATACCTCGAAAGGTACTTCATCATCATCGCATTTGCGTCCTGGCTGGACAGCGACGGTTACAATCACGGGGTCGGTTCCTTCCACGAGTGGTTCAGCTCTCGTCTGGACCTGCAAGAGCTTATGAATACGATCAGGACGAACCCTGGGGCCGCTCTATCTGCGGGGTCAGTCTCGTCCCTGTTGAAGTCGGCAGCGAGCATGAAATCATTGCAGGTCGATGTCGTTTTGAGCCACGACCACAAGAGGTGCCTGTCCTCCAGGAGTGGCGTGATGCTAAAGCGAAACACGATCCTGAAAAGCTACCTGTTTCCAGAGATGCAGACAAAATCGCTCCAGCAAGTCTGCGGGGTCTTAAACTTCTTCCAGGCGGGGGACGTCCCCATCGCATCTGCGAGCGCGCCTTCTGTGGGTGGCATGCGGAGGCTCCTCAGCAAGTTCAAGGAGGAGTCGGCGGACTCGCACGTGGTCGTCATCGACTTGAGAGAGGAGCTGGTGACGTATGTCAAGGGGGTTCCTTACGTCTTGAGAGAGATTGATTTCGCGACAAAGAGTCTCAACTTGGCCGGGCTTTCCACTGATCAAGTCCTGCAGAGGGAAAGCCTGCTGAAGGAGGATCTGTTGCACGAGAGGGACACGCATCAAAATGAGATCCTGCTGCATCACGAGGTCTCTCGCCACATGGAAAGAGTCCCGAGCAAGGAGAACACCGCCACGGATGACACGGGCATATCCGTGGACGCCTCCAGGGCTTTTGATGTCAGGGCCGATGCGCAAAGGCGGTACCTGAGGCTGGAGGCTTTCTGGGAGGAGACGCGGCCGGAGGACGTGAATTCCCCGGACCTCGGCATTTGCACGCCGAGCGAGATCAGCAAGCACCTTCGGGAAGAAGGCTTCTCCATGACTTACTTCCGCTTCCCGTGGTCGAGGGAGAGGCGGCCGACCGCCAGCGACGTGGAGTGTCTGCATTCCAGGGTGAAGTCCTACCACGGCGAGAAGGCGCCCAAGCTCCGGTTCCTCTTCTTGTCTCACACGGGAATCGGCATGGGTGTCAGGCACATACCCGTGCTGGTGAGCTGCTTTTACTTGACTCGAGCCGGCTACGGGAACGAGAGCGACAAGGGCAAGGCGGAGGAGAGCGGAGCGCCGAGGGGGGCGGAAAACGAGGCGGACGAGAACAGGGGGATCCTTGCGCTTACCAGGGTGATCCCCGATGGTCCAAAGTGCAAGAGCATCGTGGACCGCTCCATCTCGTTCTTCTCGGCTGTGGGGGACATGAGAGTGGACATCGACAAGTGCAAGAGGCTGTGCGAGAGCTACGTGAAGGAAGACAAGTCCCAGTTCGACGAGAGCTTTGTTGCCACCCGACTTCTCGGCTTGAACTACCTCCAGAGGTACTTTTACAGCATCCTTTACGTTTGCTACCTCCGCTGTGGCACTTCCCTTCCTTTTGTGGACTGGTTCAACGAGCGGAGGGAGCTGAAGCACCTGTTAGAGAACTTGAGCTTTTGAAGGGAAGAAAAATAGTTCTAATGATCATAACATAATGAATATTATATAAATTAAATCATAACTATCACAGCACCAATGAAAAACAGACTTGCTGGGGACCAATCTTCCCCAAGTTCCCAAGCGTTGCGCGTATTCCTTCCAAAAGCCAAAAGGTTTCGTGCGGACGATGCCACGGAATGAGATCCGAGATTAAAAAGGACTCCAGTCAAGAAAACCCGTCTATTCACAAATTGTCAATAGTTCATCATCCGTCATCCCCTCCAAAAGCTTGAACTTGATTAACTTCACTTCACTTCACTTCACTTCTTTCAGAGATTGATGTTTTGAACTTTCTCTTCGGATACTACAGGCTGGCGGCAGGGGGAGCACGAGGGAACACTTGAGGAGCAACAAGATCCAAGGGGAAGAGAAGAGTAAACCTTTTACTTTTCTTTCTCTTTTGGTGTCCCTCCTCCAGACACAACCCAAAGCACAAACGCACCAAGAACTTGGTGCGTTTGCGAAAAGCTCTCTCAAAGTCTCAAGAGGTTGAGTTGTCCCTTGAAAAGACAAAAAAAAAAAGCGACACCTTTGCTTGACTTGGCAACAAGCGACAACACCTTGGTGACCAAGTACTTGGTTTTAGGTCTCTTTCCTCCTGCCAAGCTTTGACCTTGGTCCCCTCCCTGGAAGCAAGGGCCAACCAAGAGGAGGAAGACAGGAGTGGACACACACAAGCGAAGACATACACACACACAACCACACACACACGTCCAAGGTTTACCTCAGACTCCCTCCCTTGTGAGACCAAGGCAACGCACGTGAGGCACACACACACACACACACATACATACACAAGCCGAACTGCTTCGGTGCTCCGTTGCTTGGTTATCCCCCAAAGCCTAGAACTTCGTTTCTGTGTCTTGGTTTGTTGGGATGAGTCAGCAAGGAGGCATGAGTCATCCAAGTAAGAAGAGTAAGTTGTTAGAGGCTGACGAGTATTTGAGGTCTCAGGAGGTGAAGAAGCCTAGAGTGGATTGCCAGGAGGAAGAGAGTGAAGCATGTTGCTTGTCCAAGCTTCCAGAGGGATTATGGTATGAGGTGGCCAAGAGGCTGGAGCGGTACGACCAGTTGGCCTTCTCTATGACTTGTACCAAGTTCCAAAAAGCCTTATCGGTGGCGGTGCCGAAAGAGGAGAGAACCTGCACCAACTTGACGAGAAAAGTGCTGCATGCCAAGTCACCGAACTTCACCCCGGCATGGTACGTTTGGGTCGCGGACACTTTCCTTAGCGCGAACGCGGACACAGCTCCGTACTCTTGGAGAGCCGGTATGCCGTCGGAGAAGATGTACAAGAGTGACTTGATGTACGTCGCCGCTTTCCAGGGTTCCCAGGAGGCCGCCCGCAGGCTCATCACCAAGGGTTTCCCCTTGAGCATCAACGAGTGGAGGTGCGCCCCAAGGGCAGCCGCCGCCGGGGGCCAGCTCGGGTTCCTCGAGTACCTGAAGAAGCACGACTGCCCGTTCCATGACTTCAGCATATGCGCCAGTGCGGCTCTTGGTGGCCACGTCGAAGTCCTGAAGTGGCTGAGGAACGAGCTTTCTCCCTTTGACGAGTATTCCTGCGAAAGTGCTGCCCGGGCCGGTCACCTCACCGCCCTGCAGTGGTTGAGAAGCAAGGGTTGCGCGTGGGACGAAGACACGTGCAACTCGGCGGCCGAGGGCGGGCACCTGGAGTTGCTTATGTGGGCCAGAAGCCAAGGGTGCGACTGGAGCTCTGACACGTGCGCAGCGGCGGCACGAGGAGGGTGCCTGAGAGCACTGCAGTGGCTGAGGAGCGAGGGGTGCGCGTGGAACGACGACACGTGCACTTGGGCAGCTGACAGAGGCCACCTTCAGGTGTTGCAGTGGGCCCACGAGCAAGGCTGCGAATGGAACGAGAACACATGTGCATATGCCGCCAAGGGGGGGCACCTGGAGTGCATAAAGTGGCTGAGGAGCGAGGGGTGCCACTGGGACGAGCTTACCTGCGCCCGGGCCGCCAAGGCGGGTCATTTCGAGCTCCTCAAGTGGTCAAGGAGGAATGGCTGCCCCTGGGACTCCCGGGCAACCGCTTGCGCTGCCTATGGAGGTCACCTCCACATTCTCAAGTGGCTCAGGAGTGAGGGCTGCGAATGGACGTCGCATGTATGCAAGTACGCAACCAAGAGCAAGCACTCGCACATTCTAAAGTGGGCGAGGAACCAAGACCCTCCCTGCCCGTGGGAGGAAGACGACACCTCTGCTTCAAGTGGAAGCAGAAGTCCTCAGCAGTCCTCCAGTCAAGTAAGAAAGTCGTCGAACGGCAGACAAGAGGCCGCCACCCCACCTGGAGATAACCCATGGGACGACACCTCGGACCTCTTCTCGGAGAACAGGTAAAGAGCCGATGTTATTTGTTATTTACGAAGAAATAAGGTTGTTTCTCCTTTATTATGATTATTAGTTTATTACTCTACTGCTATGATTCTCTCCGGCAACATCTTTGAATGACTGAGCCAAACAAGGCCAAGCCTTTTCTCTCATTGTGCTATACAAATGAGAACAAACAGAACGCACCTCAACTTTCCCAACGACGAACTGAATGAACCTTTTCGAGTCAAAGAATTTAATCATCAGTATCTGATACGCGCCATCGATCGCGAACGTCTATATCTTATTTACATTTCATGAAGTCAACAGCTGAATGCCTCCGTGATACCGATACCGATACCCATTCCCATCCATTGGTCTGAACGTCCGTTAGTAACAGAGATAGTAGGCACTTAAAAAATGAAAACAAAAACACCACGATAAACAGCACCCTCAACTCTCCGATCAAGATAATGTTTCAAAATGAGTTAAAATAGAACTTAATTTGTGTCATAAGACATAGGTCCAGGAAAAAATATAAACGTGCGTGTATATTCAATCCGCTTCGCGATGTATATTATTATATTCTTGTCTTGGTAAGGCTTTACATTTCCAGCAAAATAATTTAATTGAATTATATTGCTTTAAAAGAAAACTCTTTGCGTCTTGTATATGTGGTCTCGCATGAGTGGTCTAAGTAGTTGCGCTTGATGCCATACTCAAATTGGAGGATAATCACTGTCATATTTATGCTAACAAATGATTGTACGTGCGATGCCTGGGAAATGAAATATTAAATATTAAATACCGCGAAGTCTTTTCGACTTTTTGTTTACTATGTTGTGAAACTGATGTTCGTTTTAAAGACCAGAATCAGTTTCTACATTTCGCAATATATTTCTTGCTAAAAGAGAATACACAAAAGGAAGCATCCTTTTCTCAAAAATAATGTTCTCATTCCTAAATTTTCTTGATTGATTGTTGTCTTTGCCTTGCACCTATAGCGTGAAGATGTAACTTGTAAAAATGTTCGCAAACATGACAAGGATGGAGAACGAAAAGAATGCAATAATGCTGCAATATCTTTTGAGCCATTAGCATTGGAGAAAAGGCAAAGCCATATCGTATTATTTTTTCCTGCTGCAAAGGTATTACAAGTGTTTTGCGGCTAACGCGGGCAAACGCGTGGAGCAAAATAATGAGTTTCACTTGACGTCTCCGTCATCGCAAGGGCGCAACTTAATTCGGTTATTGTTCTGAGATGTATAATATTTTTCTTTAATATGTAATGATATACGCATACCATCATTTTCCATGGACCACAGCGCTCTATGTCCGCTCCTGGATCATATCAACAGCGTGTCTTGTCGTGCCGTTGTGGCTAAAATCCCTTTTCGTTGATTTGAATTGTCACCAATAATTCCCTTTGCGAAGTAATTCGCAATCGTTGTCCTTGTTTTGTTTGTTTATGGCGCGAATTATCTGCATCTTGAATTCAAGAAAGAAGTTCAACATGATGGAAATGCGAAAGCATGCAGAAAACTCACAAAATTCCTGTGATTGTTTCGATTGATGAGAAAAAACAATATAAAATATACAATATAATGTAATAGAAACGCAAAAGAAAAAATATCACATCACATTCGGTTTATGAAAGCAAGATACGGTTTTGTCCGACCTTTGTTTTATTCTGTTGTTGCGCGCTTTTGCAGAGAGCGTGACGAGAACGCGCGATGCTTCATTCCACTTGCCTCATTTCATTGATGTAATGAAGACGCGTGTCGCTTGAGCCGAATTAGCATCTTAAGGATGATTTAATAATGTTGAAGAAAATATATTTCAAGGATTTGCGGGCGACCCTTGTAGTTTCAGCGTCTTTTTCAAGTTTTTGAAGGAATATTTTGATGGGTTGGAGGTGGCCCCAGTTTTGTTTACGTCTCTCGACCAGCGTGGCATGTTGATGCCACTCTCCTCGTCACATTGGAAATCCAAGAAGGACCCCGTTTGCGTTTGCGTTTTCTTTTTTGTTTATCGTTTCTGAAAAAGGAATGAGTTTAATTTAATACATGGAGTGTTGTCGTGTCTCACTGCTTTACTTTTGCACTTGTTTCATGTTACTTCTACTCCGTAGGAGTCCAAGTTCGCCGAGTCGCCGTATGAGACAGTGAAATTCACTCCCACGTCGCCCAGCGGGACTACGTTTGAGATCGCAAGCTTTGTCCCGAATGGTCTCCACGTATACCCGCTGTTGAGGGTCACCGTGAACAGCGTGCTGGTCTCATCGGGGACGCCCCGGTTCAGATCAATCAAATGGTTTGACAGGGTCGCCATCAGACCCTCCGTGTTCGCTTTGTAATCCTCCCACTGCAAGCTCGTGTCGTAACCGACAGGTCTGCGGTACTCGAGCCACAGCGAGTACTCATCTGAAACCACCAGGGCTGCCCTGTACCGCGCGTTTAAGGCGCTCGAGATCGGCCCAATCTGAAAGTCCCCCGTCTTGTTGACGACGAGGATGTCCTCTCGATTGAGAAAGTGGAGGTTGTACCTCTCATGGGCCGGCAGCTCCAGCGCTGCTCCTGCCCCCCCGACCAAGGAGAACTCGTTGCCGTACTCCCTGTGCCTGCACTCCCTAAAGTCCGTGGCGTTCTCGTCGCACTTTCTCGCAGAGCTGTGCCAGTAGATGCCAAAAAGGTGTATGAGCTCATGGGTCTCCACGAGGTTGGACTCGTTGAGGGGGTGATCCCAGTTCTCGGGCTTCGTTTGGTTGATGTACCTTGGCTCCACGTTGCCGATGTTGTGGTCGTAAGAGACGCAGTTCTCCCCACTGCCATCGCAGCGCTCGTGCGGCCCCAGGTGGGACATGGAGATGGCCCTCAGCCTCTTCATCTCGCCGTCGATCCAGATGTTGAAAACGGAATTGAAGAGCCCCGCGCCTCCGCACCCCTTGGCGCTGTAGGTGAGGAAGATCGTGCCGAAATAGTTCTCTGACCTCCAGCCAGGAATGCAACTGATATTCGTGGCCATGTCGAAGCTCGAGTAAGCACCAGACATGACGTTAGGAGAGATGTAAGTGCAGCCCCTCATGCCGCAGCCTCCCCCCTCTCTCACCAAGACGCCATTCTCAGCCTTCTCCCCCACGCAGAAGGTTATCTCTTCCTCGGGCTCCCCGATGTCATAGAACTCGTTCACGTTGATGTTCACCGGCCCGAACGTGTCAAACTCCATCTCCTTCATCCTTCCGTAGCTCTGCCCCTCCCAGTACTTTTCCATTTTCTCGCTCGCGTAAAGCCTCTTCATTAGCTCCATGTCGATGGTCCCGGGGTTCGTGTCATTCCAGTGCAAGACCACCAGAGCGAGCTTCAGCGGGGTCTCGTACGCCTTGGAGACGCAGTCCGAAAAATTCTTGTACAGCTGGCACGGCGTAACGTCCGCCCACCTCGGCGCGATCGACCTGGAAACTCCGTCCACCTTGCCGTCATCTTCGTACATCGTCCACAGGGTCAAGTTCGACTCGTGCGTGCCTGGAAAAAAAACGGTTCCCATCTCGTAGTACACCCAGTCCGTCTCATTCATCCACAGCGACTCCAGGGACCCGTCGTTGTAAAAGTAAGCGATCAGATTCGTGTCCTTCACCGTGCTGATGATCCCAGTCTCCGAGTCGTACTTCCTGTAGTCCCTTCCGCAAGCCAGCTCGTTCTGGAACCACCCGGTCTCGTCCTCCCCGCCAAAAGCGGCGACGGCGGGGTAGTAGGTGTGATCCGTGATCGCACAAGGCGGCTTGGTCCAATCCAACGAGAGGGGGTCGTTCAAAAGGGTGCTCTCATTCCCTGACTTTGTCCTTATGGTGTCCAAGATCTCGTTCTTCTGGCGCATGGATTCCACGAACTCCAGAAAGGTGCTGGAATACGGAATCACTTCATCGGGATCGCAGACAGCCACGACGTCGGTGGAGGTGCTGTTCTCCTCGTCGGTGGAGGTGGTGGAGTTTCCCGAAGGACTGCCCGGCGGAGGAGCTTCGCCATCGGTCGCAGTCGTGGAGTTGTCCTCCTTGAGCCGCTGCTGCTCCAAGTAATTTTCGTACATCTCGTCGTACTTGCTCTTCCCCTCCGATGGCGCCGAGGCGTCCTTTTTCAGGGACAGGCCTGACATGATCGTGGTGCCGTTGTTGCTTCCCCCCAGACCCTGAGTCACCGTCGTTGCGGACACGCCCAAAAATTGGATCACCTGGTTCTGCACGAGGGCCAAGTGGAGCGCCTCGCTCTCGAACGTCATCGCGAGCTTGTCCTCCAAGGTGTACACGTCGCTCTGCGACGCCCCGATGTCCAAGATGATCCTCGCCCCGACTTTCCGCACGAGAAACTTTCCCGCGACATCCGCAGATGACTGGAGGTGGAGCCTCCTCCGCAGGAGCCTCCTGCCAGGGGAAGGGGAAGGTGCCGCCACCTTTTCCTTCACGCAGTACCTCCCCGATTGGGCCGAAGCCACGAGACCTGGCAGGCTCTCCATGTCCACGCTGGCCTCCACCACCGAGCCTCCACCTTGGGCGGTTGCGGTGGCGTTGGAGACCAAGATTTGCGTCACGTCTGCTCCCGAGGAGGAGGAGGAGAAGGAGCACTGATCCAAGAAAACGACCTCCTCGCTGGTTGAGTTCCCGAAATCCAGCGAGGTCGCGTCCAGCCCCACCTTGCTGAACTGGGCGTAGTAGCCCACCGTGGTAGCGTTGTCCGCCACGACAAAGTTCTCCAAAGATTCCTCGATGTTCCCCCTGAGCGCCTCGATGGCCCCGGAGATCGCCCCGACGCTCGTCAGCGACTTTCGGTTCAGCGTCACCTCGAACTCGAGCGTTACGACGTGGCTGTTAATGATGCTGCTGCCCGCGATGATGCCCGACTCCGAATGATTCGATCCCTCTGCGAACTGGGATTGGAAGGCAAAGTACGTCCCGGCCCCAGCGCCCCCGAGCAGCAGAAAGACTGCCAGGAAGAGTCGCCACCGAACCACAGAAAGCCTCCTCTTCCTTTCCTTGACTGTGATTGGTGTAGTGGTGGTGGTGGTGCCGCCACCATCATCATCACCACTATTATTATTATTAGAGGAGGAGGAGGAGGAGGATGGCGAGGAGGAGGAGTCTTTGTTTTGAGCCACGGGCACCGCAGGCAAGCTCATCCTCTTCTTCTGCTGACGAGTGGCAGTGTTTGTCGTCGTCGGAAGACTCGCTCGGTGATGGTGGCGCCGAGTGTTGCTGCTGTTGTTGCTGCTGTTGTTGCTGCTGGTCCGCGCGGCCCGAATCGCTTCCGCCGCGGGCTGGTTACACAAAGGATCCAGCTTTCTCGGCGTGGGAAGCGTGTCCCAGAACAAGTTGTCCGAGGTGGTGGTGGCGGTGGTGGTGGACGCCGGGTCCACGGTCTTGCTGCTCTTCTTCTTCATCACCACCATGTTATGCTATAATATGATATGTTCTTCAAGGGGAGAATAAAACAATCTGCTATTCACTTCACTTGCCTATGGTGGTGGTGGTGGTGGTGGTGCGTGCGTTTGATTGATTGATTGATTGATTGATTGATTGATTGATTGATTGATTGATTGATTGATTGGATACAGCAGCATGCTGAAGGAACAGGAGCAGGAACACACGCAAGCAACCAAGCTAGCAAGGAAGGATGATAGATTGATGGATTGATTGACGATCCTTGGGCTGGTTGGAACAGCAGCAGCAGCAGAAGAAGAAGAAGAAGAAGAAGAAGAAGAAGAAGAAGAAGAGTCAGCAAGTGGTGATGGTCAGTCCCAACGATGATCCTCGAGTCATCAAACAAACAAAACTACAAGTGGCGGTAGTGATGATGATCAGGTGGTGGTGATCAGGCGATCAGACGATTCTTCGTCCTCGTCATGGGAGGAAGGAAGAGTGGCTTTGGAATGGAAAATGGAAAACAATACCAAAACACCAAGACCAAAAGCGGTGGTGTTTGTGGGTGGTCCAATCGAACGTACGCACGTTTTCAAGAGCCAAACCAAGACCTTTGATGCGTGATCAGGGGATAATGATGATGATCGGGCGGTGATCAGACCAAAATCGTCCCCGTCCTCGTTCCCAGCAAGCGAGCAAGCGAACGAGCGAGCAAGCAAGCGAGCGAGCGAGAGAGAGAGCTCTGTTGATTGATTGAGGATCAGGCTTGATCTCCAATTGGAGGAACAGAAAAACACGAAAGCACACGAAAGCACAAGAAACAACGAGAACATCGAAGGAGATAATAGCGAGTAAAGGACAAGAGGTGGACACGGTGAGAAACTACACCTCGCGAGCTTTCCATTGATACCTTACTTGATCCATTTGGCTCTCGGTGTGATCGAGGAATTGACTTTTCTTCCAAAAAGGGAAGGAGAAACCACCCGAGTGGCCCACCTTGTCGAGGACGGTGGCGGCGAGGACGGCGACGAGAGAGAAAGCGGAAGGTTTCCCACGAGGCGTTGACTCTCGATCTTGTCATCTGCAGTTTGTCTCTCGCTGGAACGGACTGGGGAGTCCATCACGAACCAAATAATCCGACGCGACGACGAAGGATGTTGTTGTTGACGGAGAGGCAAGGTTGTTGCTCGATGGCGCGAGGGCTTCATCGGCGTCCGCTCGCTCGGGCGTCGGCGACCCACCGCGAGGAGCAGCAGGTGCTGCGCTCGCTCATCGCGGGAACGAGGCGAGGGGCCGGGGCCACGGCCGAGCAGGCCAAGTCCATCGACGAGCAGTGCAGGGTGCTGGAGGGTTTTCTCTTGGAGGACGAAAGGGTGGACCCTTGGTCCACGGGGGAGGTGAGCGGCAGGTGGAACGTCCTGTACACGACCGAGAAGGACACGAAGAGCCTCGATCCCTTCCTCTCGAGGGAGGAGGATCATCCCATCTTTCAGGTCGTCGACACGGAGGCCGGGACCATCGTGAACACCATACGAATGAGGGCGGGCCTCTCCCTGAGCGCGGAGGCTCCCCTGGAGCTCGTCCGGCCGAACCGCATCAAGTACTTTTTCGAGTTCTTTGACGTGGCGCTGCTCGGCGGTCTGCTGAAGTTGCCGAGGATCCCGGTGGGCAGCAGGAGGATCGGCGGCTGGAGCGACACCGTGTATTATTGTATGAATATGAGTATGAATGATACGAAGGAGGAGGCGGGGGAGGCAGGGGAGGAGACGCTACGAATCCTGCGAAACTTTCGGAAGGACTTGATCGTGCTGGAAAGAGAGAATGGAGCATCATCATAATATATAGATATAGATATAGATATAGATATGTGTACAATCGTTGGATGAAGCAAAGTGAAGTCAAGCGAAGCGAAGCGAGTGGGTTTCATTTCACGACGACGACTGCTGCTGCTGATCTATTTTCATGTGGAGCTCCCTCTCCAGCCAAGCGAGGCGAGTGGATTTCATTTCACGACGACGATGACGACAACTGCTACTGCTGCTGCTGATCTCTTTTCATGTGGAGCTCCCTCTCCAGCCACGCCAGCTCGTCCTTGGAGAGGGAGAGCTCAGGCGCCACCGCGGACAGAGGGTGGTCGCCGACTCGGTCAACGAGGGCCTCCCCCAAGCCGTTCATCCTCGACCCCGAGAGGACCTCCAGCCTCTTGCAGATCTGGAACAGAACGGAGGCGTCCTTTGCGCTGAGCGCGTTCCTGGCCACCAGGCTCGTCAGGCTCTCCTCGTCGTCCCTGAGCTGGTGGCCGGCCGGGGGGCCGACGTCCAGCAGCCTCCTGGACCGGTACAAGAGGTCCTTGAGCTTGAGCTTGGCCTTCAGGGGGAGCGGCCTGCTTGGCTTGGTGGACTGCTCCGGGGCGCCGAGGGGGCGCCGAGGGGACGACGTGAACACCTCGTAGAACAGTATCGCGGCCGCGTGGCTCAAGTTCAGCGAGCTGTTGACGTGCTCAGAGGTGCTCCTGTTCTTCGTCTTGCTCGGCACGCTGGTCTGAATGTTAATGGTGTGGCTGCAAAGGCTGACCTCCTCCCTGGACAGGCCAAACCTCTCGTTCCCCAGGACGAGGGCCACCTTGGTCCCCTCGGCGACCGCCTCCGCGATGACCCCCTCGGCCGCACCCCTCGGGCTCAGCGCCTGCAATCCCTTCCTGGACGTCGCCCCCGTTCCCAGCACGAGCCCGCAGTCCCCCAATGCCTCCCTGAGGCTTCCGAAGGTCCTGGCTTGGTCCAGGACATCCTCAGCGAACACCGCATACGGCACAGCCTCCGCGTCCCACGCCTCCGTCACCGTCCGCATCGGGGAAACGATCCTGAGATCCGACAGACCGAAGTTTGCCATGCTTCTCGCCACCGCTCCCACGTTCCTCGCGCCCTGCGGACGGCACAGCACGACGGCAATAAGTTGATGAGGATGAGGATGATGATGATTGGAGGAGGAGCAGGCGGTTGGTTGGAGGCGGGAGGAGACGGAGACAACGAGCCCGTGTCGCCGTGCTCCGTGCTGCTTCCAAGTGAACCTTGGTGGTGATGGTGATGATGATGATGATGATGTTTGTGGTGGTGGTGGTGAAAGTGTTGGTGGCATCATCTTCAACTTCATCTTCAACTTCAACTTTGTCCACTTCATCGTGAAGGAAAGAGAGAGAGAGAAGAGAGAGAGAGCTGCTGCTGCTGAGGTCAATGGATGAATGGCTTGCTGGAGGAGTGAACGGATGAGGACTAACCTGCACCAGCACGGACAAGAAACGGAGGACCGGGTGTCTTTGGTGCTGCTGGGCTCGCTGCCTGTCTGTGTCTGTGTCTGTGAGAGAGATGATGATTGAGGAGGAGAGGAGAGGAGACCATACTGGAGGAGGAAGCACCGGATTAGGAGGAAGAAGCACTGCAGAAGAGAGAGAGAGAGAGAGAGAGAGAGAGACTAGACAGCTCGATGATACAAGTTGTTGCTACAAGCGAGCGAGCGTGTTAGGGCAAAGTGTTAGGATAAAGCCCAGGATTCTTGAGGATGGACGGCGTGCGTTAGGAAGGAATCCTGAAATCGGTTACAGGATGGGTTTAGGAACTTAGGAATCGTGTGTTTGTTTGTTTAGAGGATGGCATTAGGATCGGATTAGGCGCACCCTGCTGCTCCTCACTCAGGGGTGGCATTTCTTGAGTGGGAAAGCTCGAACGAAGGATGAGGAGGCAAGGTTAACTTGAGAACTTTCTTTCTCTCTTGATTGGGTCTTTCATTGGTGTTTTATCTTCCTCTCGAGTGGTGAGGACTCGAAAGGACGAACGAGTGGTGGTTTTAGGAATGATCTTTAGGATCGGCTTAGGTTTTAGGATGGGTGTTTAGGATGGGTGTTTAGGTTTTAGGATGGGTGTTTAGGATCGATCTTAGGATTAGGATGGGTGTTTAGGATCGGCTAGGATCGCTAAGGATCGCTAAGGATTAGGGCTCACCTTTAGGATAGTTAGGAGCCGCATAGGATTAGGATCGATCTTTAGGATCGATCTTTAGGATTGATCTTTAGGATCGATCGGCTTAGGATCGTCGTTTTCATTTTTTTTTTTAGGAATGGAATTCGCAGAGTTCTGCGGCTTTGGGGAGTATGGAATTTTCTTGTGCTCCTTTATTCTTCCTTCTAAAGCCTGCAACGTGGTCGCCGTCGTCGTCGTCGACGACTTCTTGTTTCCTCCTACTTTTTTCTTCGTCCTCTTCCTCCATATTCATATTCATATTCCCGCGCTCGATCATCATCATCAGCTTCGATCCTCTCGACGACGACAAAAGGCAGCAAAAAGGCAGCAAAGGGTATATATTAATACACACACTGAGACTGAGCGTGCTCGACGGTTCTTCTTCTCCTTCTTCCCCTGCTTCTCAGAGACAGAGAGAGAGAGAGAGAGAGTCTACATGATTGATTTAGGTGCACGACGTTCAGCTTCAAGTCGTTCATTTTTTTCGTCCTCCTAATCCTCCTCCTCCTCACTTCATTTCAGCTCCCTGAAGAAGGGGTGGGCCATGGCCTCCTTGGCGGAGATCCTCTCCTTGGGGTCGTACACCAGGCACCTCTTCAGCAGGTCGAGGCCCTCCGGCTCGAGGGTCGGGAAGAACGTCTTGAGGTTCTGGGGCTTCCACTGGGGGAACTCGTGCCAGTCCTTGAGCTTGGACACCCCGGGCCACACGCTCTCGTCCGGCGTCCCCAGGATCTTGAAGATGTGCAGGAGCTGCTGGACCTCGGACTCGCCTGGGAAGAGCGGAGTCTTCCTCACGAGCTCGGCGAAGATGCAACCGATGGACCACATGTCCACAGGCGTGGAGTACAGCGAGGAACCCAAGAGAATCTCGGGAGCCCTGTACCACAGGGTGACGATCTCGTGGGTGTACGACTTGAGGGGGATGCTGAACGCCCTCCCCAGACCCAAGTCCGCGATCTTGAGCTCCAGCTTGCTCCGGTCCACCAGGAGGTTCTGGGGCTTGAGGTCCCTGTGAAGCACGCCGTGCTGGTGGCAGTGCGTGATCCCCTTGACGAGGTGGAACATCAGCCGCTTCACGATGTCCATCGGCACGGGCGTCGCGTTCGGACCCTTGCCGGTGAGGTCCATGTACTTCTTCAAGTCCGTGTCCAGGTACTCGAACACCAAGTACAGCACCGGCTTGTTATTCTCCTCCACCTGCTCGACGGAAAGAAGCTTCACCACGTAGTCCGACTCCGACAGCATGTGCAGCAGGGAGATCTGAAGAAGAAGAGGATTGAAGGAAGGAAAATCGGGAATGAATGGGGTCAGTGACAGATAGAAGGAGGATGTAGAAGAAGAAGCTTGTTCGTGTTTGGATACGGAGGATCGCTTACCTCTCTGAGTGCGGTGGAGGGGACGCCCTCCTCCTCCATCTCGAGGCGGGTCTTCTTCAGGGCGACGACCCTGCCGTTGCGGAGGTCCTTGGCGCGGTACACCTTGCCGTAAGTGCCCTCCCCGACCTTCTCCAGCTTCATGTAGTCGTCCATCTTCTTGACGTTTTTCACGTTTTTCTCTTTTTTTGGTGGCGGTGGGAGCAGGATGGGAAGGATGGATGAAAATGGAATGGAGTTAGTTTTTTGTTTGTTTGTTTGTTTGTTTGTTTTTGTGGGTGGATTCAAAAAAAGAGAGAATGATGGAGGAAGGAGGAGGTCGTGGTGGGTCGTCGTGGTTCCCCTCGACGCCCGTTGATCTTTTCCTCGTTGGATGGTTCTTCTTCTTCTTCTTCTTGCACCGTCGTTGGTGTTGTCGCTTGTTTTGGTTTGCTTTTGATTCAAAAACAAAACAAAACAAGCGACCCAAGGCGAACAAGGAGCGACGAGCGACGAGCGACGAGGGATGGTGCTCGTCGTCCTCGTCGTTGCTGATGTTGTCGTTGCTTACCCTCGTGTCGTGTCGTGTCGTGTCGTGTCGGTGAAGTGTCGGTGAAGTGTTGGTGTCGTGCAGCCGCTCCGGCGGTCGTCGCGTTCTGTTCTGTCTGTCGACGGCTGGGGAGTTTGAATGAGGAGCCGTTAAGATGATTTACGACGGGTGACGTTTAGGTCCGACAGAGGAATGGACAGAAAGGGAGACGTCTCTCGAAGGACAAAGGGATTTTCAAAACAGGGAAGTTGGGCGGGGAGAGGGGGGACGCCGGACTTGAGCGTATATAGACAAATTTGCAAATTTTGGAACGTGCACAGAGTGGAAAATCCACTCTGAGAGCACCTGCTGTCTTGTCCGAGTGGTTAAGGAGATCGACTAGAACTGGGTACAGTATGTACACTTGAGATCGATTGGAGTCTCTCCGCGTAGGTTCGAATCCTGCAGACAGCGTTTTTTTGCTCCGTGAGCGAAGGATTCGGTGAGAGACGTTACTTGTACAAGGATCGTAACGATGTAACGGCCGAGGCCACGAGGGCGAACGACGAGACGAGAGAGAGAGAAAGAAAGGAACGAGGACGGGAGCGCGCGGAGGAGGAAGAGAGGGAGAGGCGGAGGCCCAAACAGAAGGAAGCGTCTTCTCTCGCTCGTTCGTCTCATCTGAGGAGCACGGACGTGAAGACGGTGAGGACGATGGACATCGACCTGGACGAGGAGGTTTGGGTGGAAAAAAATCCAATGCTCCTGCTGGACGAGAACAATATGGAGGTGGATACGGAGCAAGCGAAACCAGGGGAGGAGTCGGAGGAGGACATCTAAAACTGAGTGAGCTCGAAGCCAGGATCCGCCATGTGATTGGGACTGGGGACTTGTTATGAGGCAACTCGAAAAGGAGGTCACACACCTCCTCGTGCTGGGCTGGACGTCAAACGCCATGTACACCTTCCTGTTCCTGTTCGTCACCCACTTGATCGACTTGATCAGCTTCCTCTGCTCGAGAAACTTGAGGATCTTCGCGACCTGCGGCTGCTGCAGCCCGGCCTTCGTCCTCAAGTCCTTGGTCCAGATCCCCATATCGCTCGAACTTTGGATGATCTGGTTACACCAGCAGGCAGGTCCTCCCTCCCCAACCCCTCGAGCTTCCTCTGCTCCTCCTGCCTGTTCAGCTTGAGCTGAATCATAACGGGCGAGTACGAAACGGATGAACATGAAGTCGGATGGAAGTTGTCTTGCAATTACAATGTTGTGACCCCCCTTGCCCCCAACCCCCTAAAACCAATCCAAAACACACACAACCTTTAACTGATGTACCTCACCCTCCTAAAGTCCCCCTCGTCCCTCTCCAGGAACTCCCTGTCGATGAGGCTCTCGATCCTCTGCTTGACCATGCCGACCTCCGGCCTAAACGTGCCCTTCACCAACCCAATGACCTCGCCCACCAGGACGCTGACCTGCATCACTCGCCTGGACTTCATGACCCTCACGATGGCGGCCTCGATCTGGGGCTTGCGGTCCTCCTCCACCATCTTCCTCGCTCCCCCCAAACCGCCGCCGACCCCCCCCGTCACCCCCACCCCGCCCCTCTCCTCTCGTTCATCAACCCCCCTGATCTGCTGGATCTTGATCCTGTACAGCTTGCTCCGGAACCCCACATTCCACTCGAACACATCGGCGTCCCCGATGTCCCGGCCCAAGGGGGTCTTCACCAGGACGTTCTTGCCCTTGACGCACGCCAGACTCTGCAGGGTGCGCTTGAGCTCCGCCTCCGGGAGGTCCGGGCCCAGCCTCCGCCGGATGTCCCCGTACCCGATCGGCCCGCCCCCGTCCTCCCCGTCGAAGAGCATGAGGACGCAGATCTGCACCGTGGTCACGCACAGCTCGTGCTTCTTGCCGTCCTCGAACCCCCCCGCCCTGAGCTCCCCGTAGCCCATGTTGGTCTGCCACGCCAGCTTCCTCCCCGAGTGGGTCTTGAGGTAAAAGTCCTCAAAGGACGTGCAGCACTCCTGGAGCTCCTTGGGGATCGGGACCCGGAACTGGCTCGGCCTGTCGATGGGCCAGGACCCCGTGGTCAGGACCTGCACGCTGAGGTCGATGGGCGACGGCCTTCCCTCTTCCCCCCCGCCGTCCGTCGCCGCCAGGTGGTGGTTCTTGTAGTCCTGCATGATGTCCTGGGACGTCCTGATGTCGTTGAACATGGACTCGAGCTTGGACGTGAACTGGTACCCGCACTCCGTCTTGAGCTTGAGGATCACCGTCCTCTCGTGGTCCTCCATCGAGAGCTTCCCGGACAGCAGCCTCTTGGCCAGGTGCTGCTTGTAGTACTTCTCGAACACGTCCTTCTCGTGCAGGTACCGGAAGAGGGTCATCACCCGGTCGATGATGGCCTCGGCCTCCTCGTCCGCCTTGCCCTTGAGGTCCTTCCTCAGGTTGGCGTCCAGGTACACGGACAGGTACTCCGGGGTCGCCGGGTTGCTGTTCAGGACCTTCTCAAAGCACAGCTGGATGGCGTTGGAGAAGGCCTTGTCCCCGTGGAGAGACTCCCTGATGACCGTGTCGTACAAGGCCCGCTCCTCGATGAGCTGGTTCACCACCTGCATCGAGTCCGAGGACGTGGAGACCCTCTGCTGGATGATCTTGGTCCCGGTCTCCGTGATGTTGTCCCTCAGCACCGCGATCGCGGCGGGCAGGCCGTTCGGGGACCTCTTGAGCATCGAGTACATCAGCTCCAGCTCCCCGTAGTGCCTCCCCTTGAGCTGGTGCAGGAGGCCCGAGCCCTCCATGTTGATCATGACGTCGACCTGGTTCTGGATCATCTCCTCTTCCACCTTGCTTATGACCTTGGACTTGCTCCCCTCGAAGAGGTACATGTCCACCATCCTGGACTCGTCCTCCAGGCACCTCCTCAGGCTCCTGAGGTACTCGGGGCAGGACTTCTCCGAGATCGCCTGCTGGCTGAAGGCCCGGTAGAAGGCCTGGGTGTCCTGCTGAATCGGGGCCTCCACGACCTCCTCGTAAACCTTTGGGCCGATGTCCATGGCCATCTTCGCCACGGCGGAGATGAGCTTGTTCTCCTGGTGGTTGCCCGCCCCCCCGCCCCCGCTCTCGGCGCTGGCCTGGCAGCTCTCCCGGAACTTCAAGATGGCCTCCGAGATGACCTGCCTCAGGATGCTGCGGACCAGGGGCCTCTGAAGCAGGTTCTCGTTCCACAGCTTGTTCCCGAGCTCGTGCACCGGAGTCTTGTTGTGCTGCTTCACGAAAGTCTTGTTCATGTACATCAAGATGTCCCTGATGTTCTGCATGGCTCTCGTGTAGTCGGACCACGAGTGCACGAGCTGCTGCAAGAACGCTTGCCCGGACTCGCTCTCGACTTCCCTGCCGACAACCTCCAACCTCGCTGAGATCGTCCTCACCACGTTCTCGTACAAGTAAGAGCCAAACTTGTGCAGAACCATGTTGTACGCGCACCGGTACAGCTCCTCGAAACTCAGCTTGCTCGGGTTGTGGTCGAAGATATCCCTCATCGCGCTCTCCAGCCGCTTCCACGTCTTCTCCTTGTAGTCAGGCTCCAAGTCCACCCTGTGCCTGAAGGGCTCGATCCGGTACCTCTCCTTCTTGAACATAGTCCTCGTTGTCCTCGTTGTCCTCGTTGTCTTCGTTTCAAACCCGAAAACGATTCTGAAACCAAAAGGAACCCGTAAAAACAAACAAGTCCACGCCTTCCGAAAGGAGGAGGGAGTTCTAACGCTCGTAACGCCTCCTCTTCCTCTTCTACGACAACTCACCTTCAAACAAAAACAAAGAAGAAGAAACAAGAGAAAGAAAAGAGAACGTTTCAGACCTTGAACGACGATTGCCCATTCGTTTCTCTTTCCTCAAGGGGAGGGGGAGGAGACCATCGACATCGACGTCGAGAGAGAGAGAGAGAGAGAGAGAGAGCAAGAGTGGGCTCCTTCGAAAGCTCACGATCAAAACTTTTCGCCTCTTGTCCTTCCCCTTCCCTCCCTTCCCCCTCTGCGTCCCTCCTCCCGTCATGAAACACTCCACTCCACTCACCTCCTCCCTCCTCTCCTCTCTCTCTCACGATCGATCGCGAGAAGGTCTTCAACCTTCGGCGGCGATCGATCGATCGAAGAAGAGGAAGGAAGTGATCGAGTGATCGCGATCGATCGCGAAGAAGAAGGCGAAGAAGTGGAGGAGCGCGAGGTGACCGCTACGGAGTCAAACTCTTTTGCACCCAATCACTTCCACCAAACTTGCTCTTTGCTTTTTCATTCCTTTTCTTTTTTCATTCATTCTTCCTCACTCGGACGGAAAGAAAAAAAGAAAACCATTCATTCAAACGACGACGACGACGACGACGACGACGAAGCTTTCCGTGGGTTCATTCCTTGTCGGAGTTGCGTTTGGACTTTGAGCTTCACTTCACTTCATTGGTTCTCAGTTGCTCTGAGTTTGTGTGAAGCATTTCATTCATTCACCGTTCACCCAACATCATCATCATCATCATCATCATCATCATCATGGCAGCAGCAGCAGCAACAACAGGAGCAGAGACGATGGAGAAGAACTCCGCCACGACGACGACGACGACGACAACGACGGAAGACCCAAAGTTGTCCTCGTCCTCGTCCTCCTCATCCTCCTCGTCCTCGGAAGGAACGCAACACCAACAAAACCAGCAGCAGCAGCAGCAGAGGATCCAAATCTGTTTCAGTGGACCCATGGTGTGTCACGGTCACTCTCGTCCCATCGTGGACTTGCAGTACTCTCCGGTGACCAAGGACGGCGTGTTCATCGTGAGTGCGAGCAAGGACGGGAAGCCGATGTTGAGGAATGGGACGACTGGGGATTGGATAGGAACGTTTGAGGGGCACAAGGGAGCGGTGTGGAGTGCTTGCTTGAACGCTCCGGCGACGCTGGCGGCGACGGGATCTGCGGACTTCACCGCCAAGGTGTGGGACGGCCTCACGGGGGATCAGGTGTACGAGTTCGGGCACAAGCACATCGTGCGTTGCGTGTCTTTCTCGCCGGATTCGGCCAAGCTTTGCACGGGAGGGTTCGAGAAGCAGCTGAGGATCTACGACCTGACCAAGCCGGAGGCGGATCCCGTGTCTCTGCCAAAGCAGAGCTCCGCTGTGAAGTGCGCCAAGTGGTCCACCGAGAACGAGAACTTGATCTACACGTCCCTCGCCGGCGAGGGCGGGGTTGCCGTCTGGGACGTGAGAGACACGACGAGCAAGGCTGCCTTCTGCTTCGACACGGGCAAGGACGTTGTCACCTCCATCGAGCTGTCGTCTCGCGACGTGGTGACGACGGCGAGCGGCAACCAGGTCAGCTTCTGGAAGGCCGAGACGGGGGACAAGGTCAAGGACTCGTGCACGATCCCTTTCACGGTGGAGAGCGCCTCCCTGTGCGAGGAGAAGGGCTACTTTGCGGCGGGCGGAGAGGACATGTGGGTCCACCTCTACGACTACAAGACTGGCAAGGAGATTGCCCAGAACAAGGGGCACCACGGGCCCGTTCACTGCGTCAGGTTTGCCCCGGGAGGCGATTCGTATGCCTCTGGATCGGAGGACGGCACCATCAGAATCTGGAGCACGCCCTCGTCCGAGCCCTCGGGCTCGGAAGTCTCGGCGGGAACGACCGCCGCGTCCGCAGAGGCGGAGGGGTCCGAAGAATCATCCTGAGAGAGAGAGAGAGAGAGAGAGGCCTGCCCCGAACAGCAAGGAAGAAGAAGAACGAACGAACGAACGAAAAAGGAAACGAAAAAGGCGTGCGTGGTGCATCGTAAAGAAGTTAAAGGGGTTTCCTCGCACAAATAATTCTTAGGGATTCTTATAATGCATCATCTCCTGATTTTCTTTCCCTTCTTCCCGCTGCTGCTAGACTTGTTCGCAGTCCCCCACCGCGTCGTACAACGCGGTAGTGTTCGCCTTCGCCATCGACCTCAAGGGACCCCAAGATCCAGTTCTCGTTGCACAAGCTCCACCTCGGAACTTTCATCAACAACTATAACCGCTGTTCACGCACGCACGCATGCATGCATGTGTCTCACAGGCAGGCACACCGCCTTAGATATATTAGATGATTTTTGTTTTGTTTCCCTTCTTCCCTCTTCCTCAACTCAATCAATCGTCTTCCAGATCGAAAACGACGACGTTCTGCTTCGCGTCCTGGATGTAAGCCGTCCCCCTGTTCTTGCTCACCGCGAAATGCTCGACGTGCGTTCCCCCCAGCGCCCTCGACCTCACGTGGGCCCCCTCCGTGACGCAGATGCTGGTGTCCTCCACCGCCCCCTCCTTCCTGTTCATGATCACCATGCTGGCCTCCCCGCCGTCCGCGTCGCTGCTGCCCACGATCCAGGTGAGGTAAGGCCACTTGTAAAACGAGAAGCTGGAGATCTCCCCCTCTTCGAAGGACAAGTCCTTCTTCCCGGTGACACCGGAGCTGGCCACGGTGTAGATTTTCGCCCAGCTGCCCAGCACCCGGTAGACGACTACGTTCCAAAAGTCTTGCTCGGCTTCCACCTCCCCTGAGGTCACCAAGTCCGCGGCCACCCGATACTGGTTGTCCCCCCCATTCTGATTCTGATTCTGATTCTGCTTGCTCACCGCCTCGACCTCTTCCATGACATCCAAAGCGCCGACCTTCACCCTCTCCGAGAACAGCTTGCACGGGGAAACGATGCAGTTGCCGAAGCAGTAAGCGAGGGAAGCGATCTGCTCCTGAAAGTCCTCCAAGATCCCAGCGAGGGAGGTCCAGTCCATGTAAGCGGCCTCCGCGCCCTTCCCCGCCCCCGGCTCTCGGCTTCCCAGGATGGCTCCGCTCATCCTTTCGCTTTGGAGCAAGGCCTTGATCTGGGAGTGCGGCAGCTCCTCCTTGTCCAGCGAGAGCTGGCTGCTGTGGAGCCAAGCAAAGTACTCCCTCGCCTGCCTCGAGCAAGCCAAGATCGAGGGCTGCAGGCTCTGCGCCAGCAAGATCGCTTCGGACGTGTACTGGAACATCTCCCCCATCAAGTTCGTCTCCCCGTCGAGACTCTTGCTCTTCTCGAAGAAGCCGGCGTTCCAAAAAGAGCTCCTGCTGGCGTAACCCTGCAGGTGCTGGTACACGGCCTCCAGCTGGGGCAGAAAGTCGTACGTGAGCACTTGGTACAGCTTGGCGAGGGCCTTGTCGATCTCCACCGCGGACGCCTTGCAGGACTTTTGCACGACCATCGAGTTGGCGACGGACGAGTACCCGAGGAGGAGGGACTTGTTCAGCTTGGAGAGGGTCATCTGGTACTTGGACCCGTTCCCCTCGGCCCCGCCGTCCTGGGAGATCCAAGGGTAGTTCTGATTGAGGTGCGAGAGCTGCGGCCTGAGCGACTTCATGGTCGCCCTGAGCTTGGACACGTCCCCCTCCAGCATGGAGATGTAATCCGCCCAGTGCCAGATGTCGGACCTCATGTCGCTCAGGGCGCTCGTGTCCAGCAGGGCCGACATCAGCACCTTCTTCCCCGCCGACTCGAGGGAGAAGGAGACGAGGACTTGGGTGAAGCCGCTGTTTGCCGACAGGGCGAGGGGGGCAAGCCCGATCGGCGCCTGTTCGTCCGAGTCCGAGGGGGGCAGGGCCTCCTCGACCTGCTTCTTGATGTCCACCTTCGCCAGGGGAATGAGCCCGTGGGCGCTCACTTGGAGCATCATCTCAGCGTCGCAGCTGCACAGCAGGGAGAAGCCGCCCGAGACCCTGCCCACCTCCGCCTTGGCCTTGACCTCAGCCCGCGTCACCGGCACCCAGTCGTTGGCGTCCTGCCAGTGCAAGAGCTTTATCGGGCTCGACCTCGTACCCGAGGAGGACAACTCCATCGCACACGCGTGGGCATCCCCCGTCTCCGTCTCCACCAGGGAGATGCTCCCATCCTCGTACCCGAGGGCGAGCCACGTCCCGTCCGGCTTCCACGTCAACGCCGTCGCCCTTCTCTTCCCCTGGATGCTCCAAAGCCTCTTCAAGTTCATGTGATACAAGTCCACGTGCGTTACGTCCTCGTACGTCACGACGAACACGTCCATCGTCGGCGACCACGACGATACCTTCACCGTGTTCCCGAACTCCACCTCTCCCAGGATGGGAATGTCACACTCAGACGAACAGGACGAGGATTCGGATTCGGAATCGGATGAAGATGATGATGCGTCGTCGTCGTCGTCGTCATTGTCGTGAGCCATCACCGACGAGGACGACGGGGAACGACGAGGATCCACGAGCATCGTCATTCCGTAACGCACGTGTGTGTGTGTGTGTGTGTGTGTGCGCGCGCGCGTGCGTTACGAACGTGTCGTCGCCTCCGTACCCAAGAACAAGCCAAAGGAGCTTGGTCTCTCTCTCTCTCTCTCTGTCCCTTTCCCTTCAATGGTATTTGGAATGAAACCACCTGTGTGTCGAGAAAGAGAGAGAGAATGTGTGTGTGTGTGTGTTTGTGTAACGGTTGTAACGCTCGGTTCCTTCTCTCGCCCCCTGGAGGAGGAGGAAGGGGAAGAATGAAGCAACGAACGACGCTCAAGAGCAGTGCAGTTCTGAAGAAGAACCACCTTCAAGAGCTGGGGGGGGATTTTCAAACCCAAACCACTTTACACTCGAAAAGGACGAAAGGGATAACACATGAGTGTACTATGCATAAAAGTGGTGTAACGAGGTCATGGTACACTTTTGAATACACACGTTACATTCGAAAAGGACGAAAGGGATAACACATGAGTGTACTATGCATAAAAGTGGTGTAACGAGGTCATTGTACACTTTTGAATACACACGTTACATTCCAAAAGGACGAAAGGGATAACACATGAGTGTACTATGCATAAAAGTGGTGTAACGAGGTCATGGTACACTTTTGAATACACACGTTACATTCCAAAAGGACGAAAGGGATAACACATGAGTGTACAAGGCACAAAAGTGGTGTAACGAGGTCATTGTACACTTATTCCTACACACGTTACACTCGTCTATGTTGTTTTTCTTCCCCGTGGTTTGGAGCGGCGGCGTCAAGTCGCGTTTTCTACGAAATTCCGTTTTCCCTCATTTTTCGGTCTGCAAAAACCAACGGAGGGAGAGCGCGAACGAATTGATCCGGGTTGTGTGCGAGGTGGAGGGGTACGTTCTTCGCCGAACGGAGGACGGCGCGGAGAACAAAAGCGAAAGTGGTTCACACGAAACGATAGAACATCTCTTGCTCTTTCCAACGAACTCTCTCTTGGGCGAAACGGGTGACGGGAAAGGGGTCTAGACGAACTCGAACACGTTTTGGTGTCTCGTAGTTTTGTGTTCTCATCATCCCAAGGAGAGGTGAGGTGTACGACGAGGAGGAGAACGAGGAGGAGAGCGAGGTTCATGCCGAACGAAGTGTTACGTCTCGCTCTTTCCAACGAACCCTCACACGAAAAAAGCGCCTCCCTCGTGAAGAAGATGAACACAACAAACGCTGACAAGCTTTGTGTCCTTTCCTTTTTTTTTTTTTTTTTTTGATGCATGCCCAATGGATTTTGTGCAGCAGGAGCATCGCATCGAGGAGCATCGCATCGAGGAGACGACTCTCAACGTAACTTGAACCAGCTGCGTCTTCTTTCTTTCTTTTTTGCCGTAACAGAATAAAGGAGAGAGACAGAGAGACAGAGAGACAGAGAGACAGAGAGACAGAGAGAGAGAAGAACTGGACTGGCGGACTTGCCCCACAGAAGCACGGACGCTTCCTTTCCTTTCCTTTCCTTGGTTTGGCTTGGCGTCACACCACTGGAGACCTCGACCTAGATCCTTGGAAGTGCCAGACCCTAAAAAGGAGAGGGAAAAAAAACATAGCAGCAGCAACAACAACACACCAAAAGACTTTTCATTTTTGTGTGTGTGTGTGTGTGTGCTGCTACTGCTACTCGAGAAGAAGGAGGAGGAAAGATGATGATGATGCCACGTCCCAGACCTGACGTGGTTCTTTGACAGGCCTGCTGCTGTTCTGCGTTGAAAGTGGCGTGGCTTTCGTGCATTTGGAAAATACAACCGCCGCTAGCGACGGAGTATTCTTTCTACTTGAGAGTGTCGAAGGAACAACAACCCAACCTCTAGTGAGAGAGAGAGAGAGAGACAACATCATCAACAACAACAACAACAACGACTTGAAGAAGAAGATGTCGAAGACGTCTGAGAAACTAGTGGAAGCGAACGAGGAGACGGAGCCCATCCCCGTGGAGACGGACCCGACGGGGAGGTACCACCGGTACGACGACGTCCTGGGGCGGGGGGCGTACAAGACGGTGTACAAGGGCTTTGACGGGGAGGAGGGCATCGAGGTGGCGTGGAACCAGATTAGGGTGAACAAGATCGTGAAGACCGAGGAGGAGAAGGAGAGGCTCTTCCAGGAGGTGGACCTCCTGAAGGAGCTGAGCCACAAGAGCATCATCAAGTTTTACGCCTCGTGGATCGACGAGGAGACCCAGGACGTGAACTTCATCACGGAGATGTTCACCTCGGGCACCCTGAGGCAGTACAGGAAGAGGCACAAGAAGCTGGACGAGAAGGTCATCAAGTCTTGGACCAGGCAGATCCTGAGGGGGCTGCTCTACCTCCACGGCCACGACCCGCCGATCATCCACAGGGACCTCAAGGCCGACAACATCTTTGTGAACGGCAACCAAGGCGAGCTCAAGATCGGAGACTTGGGCCTCGCCACACTGCTGAGGACGACGCAGGGCGCCACCAGCGTCCTCGGCACCCCGGAGTTCATGGCGCCGGAGCTGTATGAGGAGGACTACGATGAGAGGGTGGACATCTACGCCCTCGGCATGTGCCTGCTGGAGCTGGTGACGTTCGAGTACCCTTACCAGGAGTGCGAGAACGCGGCCCAGATCTACAAGAAGGTCAGCAGGGGCATAAGGCCCGCCGCCCTTGAGAGGGTGGAGAAGGAGAACCTCAAGGACTTTATCACGTCCTGCATCTCTGACATCGAGAACAGGCCGAGCGCGAGGGAGCTCCTGGACAGCGAGTATTTGTACAAGCCAGAGCCGGAGAAGAAGCCGAGCGTGAAGGCCAGCGCCTCCTTCAAGGCCTTGGACGATGCCCAAAAGGAGAAGCAGAAGCTGGAAAAGAAGGAGCTGGAGGCGAAGCAGCAGATGCAGGTGCATGCTGTGGAGGGCAACGGCGCGGACGGAAGCAGGCGGGGGGACGAGAGCCTCTCCCCCGACAACTCGGACTCCGAGGCCAAGTCCAGCAGCAGAGGCTCCACCAAGGACGACGCGAGTGCGAGGGGGCTGCCGCACTCGCTGAGCAACGGGAGCTTCACCAACAGCGTGCGGGAAGCGGAGGGGCTGAACGGGGATGTGGGCCCGTCCATGGCTTCCTTGGCCCCGGAGTTTCGAGTGAGGGGCAAGGTCAGCGAGGAGAACGAGAACGTGCTTTACATGAAGCTGAAGATCAAAGCAGAGGGGGGAGTCTGCAACACGGTCTCGTTCCTGTTTGACTGCACATCGGACTCGGCGGCGAGCGTGGCCGCGGAGATGGTCCAGGAGTTCAGCTGGACCCCAGAAGACCAGGACGTGATCGAGGCGGCGATCCAGGAGGAGGTCAAGAAGCTCACGAATGACGACGCGGTGGACCCGCCAAAGGCGGGAAGCCCCGAGGGCGTCCACCACGACCCCTCGGCGGAGATCACGGTCATCGAGCACGAGATCGAGGAGCTGTGCAGGCAGCAGAAGGAGGAAGAGATCAAGATGAAGCGGAGACACGAGGATGCCCTCCAGAAGGTGAAGCACAGGCTGGAGGAGACCAAGCTCCGGTGCGGAGTCATGAGCCCAAGGCACGCGAGCGCCCAGAATGGCTTCAAAGCGAACGTGTCGCAAAAGCCGCAGACGCAGGAGAAGATTATGCAGATGCAGGCCAAGGCTCTGGAAGGGCTGGGAGGGCTGGGGATGAACGGGGACGGCAAGACTGGGAGCAAACCGAATGGCGTCAAGCCAACTCAAGGAGGCTTAAAGAGCTAATTATTATATGATTACAATTTTTCATCCGAAAAAAAACATGTCGCGTCGTCGTTCAACTTAGCAGTAGTGCCAACAGCGGGGGGGCGCGGATGTCTCAGACTGCCGTGACTCTCTTCGGCTCTCCCCTCGCCACCCTCCTCCTCCCCTGCGTCGTGTGATCCCCCCCTCCCCCTTCCATCTTCCACTCCGTGTCGTAGTAGGAAGAGGGAGGATACCTTAAACAGAGGGTCTCCTCCTGTGAAGCCTCCTTGAACACAGATTTCCAGTACGTGTTCGCGTTGGTCTCCCCTTTCTGGTACGCCAAGCCGCGTCGGTAGCGCTTCAGGAGGCAGATCTCCAGAATTCCGTCGGTGACGTACCAAGTGCTCTCGTCGCACTTGATCTCCCTGTAGAGCGTCCCGGACATGATCGTCTCCTGACCCTTTGACGTGACGCGCAGCTTCTGGGGCTCCAACGAGACCTCGACCTGAGAGTTTTTTCCAAAGGAAGAGTAGCGACTGAATGGCTGCGGGGGGAGCTTGACGTAGACCAAGACCTGGGCCTGGGTCTGGGTCCACTTGTAGGCCCCGCAGTCCAGGCCGAGATCCGGGTCCACTCGGATCGAGGTCCACGACTTGTCCTCGATGGTCGCGACCTTGGCGCTCTCCAAAAGCCGGGCCTCCTCCTTCTCCTTCATCTTCTTCAGGTCTTCGGGGGTGTAAGACGGGGGGAGGGGCTTTGGATCTGCTCGGCCGTACATCGAGCTCATCACCTCCTCCCTCGTCGTCCCATTGCAAGCTTGGCCAGCCCTCTCCAAGCGATCCACCTCGTCGTCCTGGCGGTTTTTGAGAAAGATTGTTTCGACAACAAGTGGAAGAAGAAACGGAAGCGGCAGTGCGTGTCAGGCTTCGGGCCCAAGCTTAACAGAGATCGCGAACCCGGAAACGGAGGTCTCTCACCTTGAGCACGGCGATCTTGCCGTGTTTTCTCATCCACGAAGCAAACTTTGGCTCCGAGCCCTCCAAGGCATCCGCAAAGTCGTTGCGCCTGCACACCGACTTGTGAAACGGCCAGTACTGCTTCTGGCAGCTCACGGAGCAGAACCAGGCCTGGTGGCATCGACTGCACTTGAGCAAGTTCTGGTTTGGGTTGGAGAGAGAGAGAGAGAGAGGAGGAGACTCCAGTCAGTCAGTTGCTGTTTCGAACAACAACTTGCTCCTTGTCGTCGTCCCGGCACCGCGTTTCGAAAAAAGAAGATCAAAGCTGCCACAACACACACACACACACACACAGCACAAAAACTCACCGCCGTTGCTCCACAGTTCGCACACGCTTTGCCCGAACTCATCATCATGGCCCCCTCATCCGTGACCCCGATGCAACTCCTTTGGTTTCCTGCTGCTGCCACTTCCATCTCAACAACAACGAATCACTGGAGAAAAAGAAAAAGAAAACCGGAAGAGATGCTTCCCGTGCTGAGCTCCAAAAAAAAAAAGATACTCCTCCGCTGTCGAGTGCCTCAATCTCTCTCTCTCTCTCTCTCTGTCTCCTCTCCTCTGTGCTGAGTCAATGAGTCAGTTGTCAGGAAAAACGATCCGACCGACCGACGGGTCATTCGAAAGAGAATGAGAAGAGGACGATAACTACGTAGGTTTGATGATCTCCTTCGTCACCGCTCTCTAGTTACCCTCCGTCGTCGAAAGTGAACTCACCTCCTTCACCATGCCAAAAACCAAAGTCAGTCAAGGGGGGTTCCATTCAATGTTCTTCACCAAAATCCTCGGTGAAATCTTTCGAGTGAGGGGTCGTTCGAAAGATCTCGACAAGACGCTTGTCCCTATGTCGTCTCCTGTCGACTCAGATTCCGTCGTCACACCTCAAATCCGCCGAAAAACTCACCTCTTCTTCCCTCTCCCTCGGACGAGATCGTGGGCGTTTCTTTTGGCGCCGTGCGTTTCCGGTCTACGACGGAGTGTACGGTGTATATTCGAGTGTACGTCGTCGACGTTCTTCTCAAGACGTCACCTCTTTGTCATATTACCGTAATCACGAGCAAGGCAGAGAAGCATCCCGTGGAACTTCGTGGAAAGAATGAACGGTCGTCGTATAGCTTATGATTCGTTATGTGTCGTTCCTCTTGTTTACGGACTTTCATGGTCCCATAGAAGGTCCCACTACATTAGAATGAATACAAACGTTCTCGTTTTTCGAACGTCACATGGCGCAAGATTCAAAACCGAGCCCCCAAGGGGTGCAGCCGAGGGGGGAAGGCGTAAGGTTGACCTTCCAGCGCGGAGGAGCGCCAAGGAGGAGGAGGAGGGATACAAGGGACACAAGGAGAAAGGGGAAGGCAAAGTGTTTGTGAAAGATAAGAACAAGAAAGAAAGAAAAATAATCCTAAGAAACCCTTTCAAAGCCCTTCACTCTTTGACTCCACCTCCACTTTGGAGTCGAAAGGAAATTAAGGGATGAGGTAACTCTCTCTCTAAGCTAAGCATTTGCCATTTCCCAAAGGCATTCGATTCCATTGCAGTGCAAGGTTTGAGGGATTCCTTAACTTGACTTTGGGGAAAGTTTTCTTATTTTATTTTGTGAAGCCACTTGCGTTGAGTTGCATTCATGTCGAGGTTGCTGGACAAGTTGGGAGCGGAGGGAGGCTCAAGCATGGAGAACACGACTGCTGTGACAGGTTTCTTGAATGAACCTGGAAAGTGGTCTCAAAGTTACTTGAAGCCGGGGACGGCAGGGAATGGAAAGAGCAAGAATGGAAGCAGCGGAGGAGGGATGAAGCATGGAGGTCCCGGGAACGGAGGATACGCCAAAGGGTTCAGCTCTAAAATGGCTGTCGCTGAATTGTCCGAAGATTTGAAAGATATCAGCCACCACTTTTCTCGCAAGAGGACGGTGGCCGGAAGCAAGAGGAGGACGCATGCGAAGAAGGGGAAGGCATTGGATGGCATGCCGCTTCCCACGACGCCTGCGGTGACTTTGCCCTCGTTGGAGGACACCGCCACCTCCGCGGAGGAGGAGAAGGAGAAGGTCGTGGTGGAGGAGCCCGCGGGCGTGGAGTCAACCCTCGTGGTGAACCACGGAGGATCCTCGGACGACGACAGTGACGTGGACCCAGAGGTAGCGAACATCAAGACCAGCAAGGACGTGATCGATTACTACATCAGGCACGGGCACAACGCTCAGATCAAGCTGTTTCATTGCAACACTATGCCGCAAGGGGACAACTTCAACCCCTACCAGTTGGAGGTGGTGGACAGGCAGAAGGTGAACATGGAGCACTTCACCATTAGCTCAAGCGGCGTGGTTCACGTCCAGAGCGCCACTCACGCCGAGTTCACGCCGCTTGGCGAGTGGATCAGAGAGCAATCGATCTTCAACCTGTTGACGCAGATGAAATTCTTCAAGTACTACATCGTGAACAAGATGTTCAAGAGCTGGTGGTCCAAGGTGAGGCACACCTTGTACAGGCAAGTGAGAGAGAGGCTGAAGAAGAAGCTCTTCTTGGCCAAGCCGACATTCTGTCCGACGCTCATGGAAGTGTACGGCTTCGTCACGGACGTGTCCAACACGGCGCTGAGCAACATCTCCCACAACCACTGCTACAACATCGACGAGTTCGCGGAGCAGCAGCAGCAGCACAGGATCCAAAAGGCGATTCCTGCGATCGAGGGCTTCGTGGAAAGAATCCAGCGGGTGCTGGAGAAGGTGGCGAGGGAGGTGATCACGCAAGAGAGGCAGTACAGGGCGAGCGTGGAGAAGGAGATTGGGGACAGGACGGGAATCAGCCTGCTTCCTGGAAACGTTAGCAAGACCAAGTCCATGGTCGCTGTCAAGCAGGAGAAGATCGAGAGGGCCCGGACTTACAAGAGGGTCGTGGAGGAGGCCAAGATGCTTGGAGCCTTCATCAGGCTGGTGGACAACATGCTCGTGGAAGCGATCGTCGGCTCAGCGATCGGTACCGTGGAGCACTTGCTTGGAATTTTGCAGAACCCCAGCAGGGCCAAGGGCTTCTTCTCTTGCACCGTCGGGTTCGCCAGCGAGGGAATGTCCTTCAACCCACCGGAGTCTCACGTCTTGAAGAACATCGACGTGATCATCGAAGGAATCATTTCTTGCGTGAACGGAATCCCAAGGCTTCTCTTCATGCGCTCCTTCTCCTCTTTCTTCGAGGACAGGCTGACGGGCCCGAACCCCGTGCAGATCGTGCAGAACACGCCCAAGTTCTCCCAGCTCCGGGTGTCTTGCGGCGACGCCATCTCCGCGTCTTTTGGCGAAGCGACCGAGTACGCCACAATCTTCGAGAACCACAGACCAGTCTTCGAGTTCGGCCAGTCGTGGGACGCCGATGCTTACGACAAGAAGGAGAGCACCGTCCAGGAGTTCAGGCAGGACATGTCCATGCAAAGGGAGTGGAGGAACGAGCTCGAGAGGTCGATGAAGATCAGCAACGTTGTTGGCGTGCTTTACATCGATTCCCGTACGCTTCGTGAGGAGTTGAAGCAAGTCACTTCGAACGCCTTGGATTCCATGAAGATGAGGCTTCTCGTCGTGGCCAGGGAGCACTGCACCAAGGCGAACGAGGGCTTTGCCAAGAGGGTCAACGACCTTTCTCAGCGCCCTCCAGTCCTCGATGGTTTCGTGACGTGTCTCGAGATCCACAACCAGACCATGAAGACCAGGAAGCAGATTCTGGCGGAGAGCAACATGATCGACGACATGTACGACATGCTGAACCTCTACGAGATGAAGATCCCAATGAAGGACCAGGTGGCTTTGGATGACCTGCACGAGAACGTCTCTGCCTTCAAGACGGCCCTTGATGACGTCGCCGAGTTCATCGAGGAGAACAAGGCGAACAACATCACGACGCTGAACGACGAGATCGTCGAGATGAACGAATCCCTCTTGGCCATGCTCGCAGAGCTCCACGGAGGCAGCTACATCGACCCCGAGTCGGAGCCAGAGACTGTGCTGAAGGACCTTGCGGAGGTCGCCGCCGCGATTGACGAGCGAAGCCGCAGGGCGGAAACGTTCAGGCACTACCAGGCGCTGTTCCAGATGCCACAGGACGACTTCAGTAACGTGTCCTTGACTCAGAAGGAGCTTGACAGCAGGAGGAACACCTGGAACGCGCTCTTTGTGTGGGAGAACAACGTTTACAGCTGGCTGGACGAGCGCTTTGATGTCCAGAACCCGTTGGATATCGAGGACATCGAAACGACCGTGGACGATGCCGTGAGGAGCGCGCACAAGATGGCAAAGGCCAACAAGGAGGATAGGGTGGTGTACAGGCTGAAGGACGAGATCGACAGCTTCAAGGAGTACCTTCCTTTGCTGAGGGAGCTGGCCAACCCCGCGCTTCAGCCAAGGCACTGGGAGCAAATTTTCACGGTGATCAACAAGCCGTACCACCAGGACGTGAACTTCAGCATCCGCAAGCTGATCGAGTACGGTATCTTGGACCACATGGAGGCCGTCGAGAACATCAGTGGCGTTGCCTCCAAGGAGTGGTCCATGCTTAAGACGCTCCAGAAGATGAACAAGGAGTGGGACGGAAAGGAGTTCATGTGCATGGCGTACAAGGACTCAGGAACGTTCATTCTGGCGTCGACTGACGACATTCAGGCCATTCTGGACGACCAGATCGTGAAGATCCAGGCCATGAGCGCCAGCCCATTCGCCAAGCCATTCAAGGACCAGGTGAACGACCTCGAGACTATGATGCAGACGCTCCAAGATCTGATCGACAACTGGCTCAAGTGCCAGCAGACTTGGCTCTACTTGGAGCCAATTTTCAGCAGCGAGGATATCGTGAAGCAGATGCCAGAGGAGGGCTCCAAGTTCCAGGAAGTCGATATTATCTGGAGGGAGCTTATGGCAAAGACTCAGGAGACCCCCGTCGTGGTCACGATCGCCAAGGACGCCGAGAACCTGGAGCAACTGATCAGGTGCAACGAGTTGCTCGATTCGGTCCAAAAGGGTCTGGCGGCTTACTTGGAGAAGAAGCGTCTCTTCTTCCCAAGGTTCTTCTTCCTGAGTAACGACGAGATGCTTGAGATCCTGAGTGAGACCAAGGATCCCACCAGGGTGCAGCCTCACATGAAGAAGTGCTTCGAAGGAATCGACAAGCTCGTCTTCGAGGGGGACAAGATGGAAATCACGGGAATGACGAGTGTGGAGAAGGAGACCGTGCCGTTCAAGAACAAGGTGGAGCCGGCAAAGGCGAACGGATCAGTCGAGAAGTGGCTCGTTGAGGTCGAGGCCGCCATGTTTGAATCCGTCCACGATGTCGCCGGACGTGGAATCGAGGCTTACTCCCAAACTCCTCGTATCGACTGGATTGTCCAGTGGCCAGGAATGGTTGTCCTGGTCGTCACTGCCATCTTCTGGACCAAGGGCGTGACCCAGGCCATCACGGACGGCAAGGTCACCGAATACGGCAAGCAACTGACCAGCGACCTGCTCGAGGTTGTGGGCAAGGTCAGGGGACAGCTCACCAAGCTCGAGCGCCAGACCTTGGGCGCTCTGGTGGTCATGGACGTTCACGCTAGGGACGTCGTTGACAACATGAGCAAGTCCAACGTGAGCTCCCCAGAAGACTTTGACTGGGCTGCTCAGCTCCGTACCTACTGGGAGCCGAGGCCAGATGCCGAGGCTGGAACGCCGGAGGCAGAGGAGAAGACGGCCATGCTGAGAATGATGAGCGCCGAGGTCGAGTACGGGTACGAGTACCTTGGAAACAGTTCCCGACTCGTCATCACTCCTCTCACCGACAGAGCCTACAGGACTTTGATCGGGGCCATTCACATGACCTTGGGCGGAGCCCCAGAGGGACCCGCCGGAACCGGAAAGACGGAGACCACCAAGGATTTGGCCCGTGCCCTGGCCAGGCAGTGCGTGGTGTTCAACTGCAGTGACTCTTTGGATTACATTGCCATGGGCAAGTTCTTCAAGGGTCTCGCCTCCGCGGGCGCCTGGGCCTGCTTCGACGAGTTCAACAGAATTGATTTGGAGGTCCTGAGTGTCGTGGCCCAGCAAGTTCTTGACTTGCAGAGGGCCATCGGTGCCAAGGTGGAGACCTTCATGTTCGAGGGAACTGAGCTGAGGCTGAAGTGCTCTGCGTGGTGCTCCATCACAATGAACCCTGGTTACGCAGGCCGTTCGGAGCTCCCAGATAACCTCAAGGCCCTCTTCAGAACTGTCGCTATGATGGTTCCAGACTACGCTCTTATTGCGGAGATCATTCTGTTCAGTAACGGGTACCTCTCCGCCCGCGAGTGTTCCAAGAAGATCGTGCAGTGCTACAAACTTTGCAGTGAGCAGCTGAGTAGTCAGGATCACTATGACTACGGAATGCGTGCTGTCATTGCCGTGCTTCGCGCTGCTGCGAACTTGAAGAGAGCTTTCCCAGAAGAGGATGAGCTGGTGCTGATCCTCCGATCCATCATTGACGTCAACTTGTGCAAGTTTCTTTCCCACGACTTGCCCCTGTTCAAGGGTATCACGAATGACTTGTTCCCTGGCGTCGTTCTGCCAAAGCCAGATTATGACCAGCTCGAGGAGCACATGAGGAAGGCGTGCGTGAAGTTCAACCTGGAGGAGACGCCTTACTTTTTCAGGAAGACGATTGAGCTCTACGAGATGATTCAAGTGAGGCACGGCCTCATGCTGGTCGGCCTCCCGATGGGAGGCAAGAGTGGTAGCTACAAAGTCCTCGCGGAGGCTCTCACCACGATCAGGGAGTCCGGTGACGAGAGCCAGGAGAAGGTTAACTATCATTGCATCAACCCCAAATCGATCACGATCGGGCAGCTCTACGGTCAATTCGACCCCATCACACACGAGTGGACGGACGGAGTCCTCGCGGTCACTTTCCGTTCCTGTGCGAGCGAGTTCAACGCCGGCATCTCGACCAACAGGAGGTGGCTGGTCCTCGATGGACCTGTCGACGCGATCTGGATTGAGAACATGAACACCGTCCTGGACGACAACAAGAAGCTTTGTTTGAACTCCGGTGAGATAATTTCGATGTCCAGGGTGATGACCATGATTTTCGAGGTGAATGATCTCGCTGTCGCGAGTCCTGCCACTGTTTCGAGGTGCGGAATGGTCTACCTCGAGCCGAGCGAGCTGGGCTGGCAGCCCATCCTGGAATCCTGGCTTCGCGAAGACCTCCCAAAGTCCACCGGTGGAAGGGTCCCTGGCCTTGCCAGCTACCTTCGACAGATATTCACTCTTGTGCTCCCCGAGTCCTTGAGGTTCCTCAGGCGTGAGATCAAGGAGATTGCTCCAACGTCCGACTCCAACGTCGCTTGCAGCATGATGGCGACGTTGGCCAGTACCCTTCACCAGATCCAAGCCGCCTTCGCTGACCACGCGATCAAGGAGGAAGTGAAGGAGGAGGAGGAAGAGGCCGAGGAGAAGGAGAGCGGCGAAGGAGAGGGAGAGGCAGAGGCAGAGGAAGCGAAAGAAGGCGCCGAGGAGAAGGAGAAGCAGGCGAGCCCTGTCAAGAAACCCGTGGAAGAGGAGCCCCCCGAAGCCCTCGCTGACGAATTGCGACAGATTGTTGACAACTATTTCTTGTTCGCCTTGACTTGGAGTGTGGGCGGAACTGCTGGAAACCTCGAGGGCAGGAAACATTTCACAGAGATGGTCATGAACCTCATCATGCTCAAGAAGACCACGTACACCAGCAGGGGCGGCGAAAACTACACCTTTGGTGTCGAGGAGAACTCGCCCAAGCTTCCAAAGTTCACCTTGTCCAAGAATGACATCACCCTCCAGACCATTGAGGCGGGTGATGAAGCCAAGGACAGCTTCTCCTCCCTGATTTCGCTGCACGACTTTGTGTACGACGGGGCTACGAACACCTGGTCCAAGTGGGAGTCGAGGATCGACCTGGATGAATTCATGAAGAATGCCGTCTCGAGCAACGAGATTATCATTCCAACCATCGATACCGTCCGTTACACTTACCTCCTGCAGTCCGCTCTGGAGAGAGGAGTCCGGGCGGAGGGCAAAGGCTGCGCGATGAGTATGCCTCTTTTGCTGGTGGGACCAACAGGAACGGGAAAGAGTGTCTACTTGCAAAAAGCGTTGAGGGTTCTTGATGCCGCTGAGTGGGCCCCGGCAGTGAATGTCAACTTTTCTGCCCGTACCTCTGCCAACATCACGCAGACCATGATTGATATCAAGCTTGACAAGAGGAGGAAGGGTATTTACGGCCCCCCGCCCGGAAAGCATTGCGTGATCTTCATCGATGATCTCAACATGCCGCAGCTTGAGACCTACGGTGCCCAGCCCCCAATCGAGCTTGTCAGACAGTTTGCTGACCATGGCGGCTGGTACGAAGGGCTTGCGGGAGAATGGACCTTCAGGAACATGATTGACGTGATTCTCTGCTCGGCCATGGGGCCTCCAGGCGGTGGAAGAAACCCTGTCACCGGGAGGTTCCTGAGGCACTTTGCTGTCACCGGCATCTTGGAATTCACTGCTGCTACGCTGATGACAGTTTTCAACTCCATCTTAACTCTCGGTTTCGAGAACGTCTCGTCCACGATCAAGGTGGAGATTCCAAAGGTGGTTCAAGCGACAAATGCTGTCTACAACGAAGTCATGGCGAAGCTCTTGCCGACACCTTCCAAGTCGCACTACGTGTTCAACCTGAGAGATTTTGCCCGGGTTGTCCGTGGGGTCATGCTTATCGCGCCGAAGGGGAAGAACAAGAAGTCGTCCATCGAAGAGAGCGACGACATCAAGTCGAGTTTCATCAGGCTTTGGGGTCACGAAATTCTTCGAGTGTTCTACGACAGACTTGTCGACGACAATGACAGGGACTGGTTCATCGGCTTCCTCAGGGAAGTCGTCGCAAAGGACTTCTCCGTGAACCTGGACGAGCTGTTCGAGCACATTGCGAATGACGGGAAAGTCGATCAGGAGTCTCTGAGGAACTGCTTCTTTGGCGATTACATGACTTCTGATGATTTTGACAGGGCGGATCTGAAGACTGAGGGCAAGTTGACTTACGTCGAGAACCAAGATTCCTTGGCCATCATCGAGAGGATGGAGATGTACCTCAAGGAGTACAACGCCTTGTCCAAGTCTCAGATGAACCTCGCCATGTTCCTGTACGCGATCGAGCACACGAGTCGAATTTGCCGTGTCTTGAAGCAGCCTGGAGCTCACATGCTGAACGTCGGCGTGGGTGGTTCCGGTCGCCAGTCCCTCAGTCGATTGGCAGCGTACATTTGCGCCATCGAGACTTTCCAGATTGCTGTCTCCAAATCGTACGGCCTGGAGGAGTGGAAGGAGGATCTCAGAAAGCTCATCCGCAGAGCCGGAGGCGACGGCGTGGAGATGATGTTCCTGTTTAGTGACACCCAAATCAACGACGAAGTCTTCGTGGAGGACATCAACAACCTGCTGAACACTGGAGAAGTTCCAAATCTTTTCCCCCAAGACGAGAAGCCTGCTGTGATGGAGCAAGCGAGGCTCTTGGCAAAGAAGCTGAAAGATCCAGCGGCCAACGGGGAGTCGCCACAAGAGCTGTGGGACTTCTTCGTGAAGATGACCAAGCAGAACTTGCATGTGGTCCTCTGCATGAGTCCTGTTGGAGATGCTTTCCGTGAGAGACTGAGGCAGTTCCCAAGTCTTGTCAACTGCTGCACGATTGACTGGTTCCAGCAGTGGCCCGCTGATGCCTTGGAGGCAGTCGCAAGGACGAAGTTGAACGCTATTGACGAGCTCTTGAAATCTGTCGCCGCGAGCGAGGAGGTGGCGAAGCAGCAAAGGCTCGAGCTGATCAAAATTTGCAAGATGTTCCATGCGGACACGAGGAACACGAGCTACGAGTTCAAGGAGAAGACCGGGCGCATTTCCTATGTCACCCCAACAAGTTACTTGGAGCTGCTCAGCACCTTGGCAACAATTCTGAAGAAGAAGAACAACGAGCTCGAAACCTCAAGAAAACGTTATGTTGTCGGTCTGGATAAGTTGAACTTCACGGCAACACAAGTGGGGGCCATGCAGGACGAGCTAACTGCGCTCAAGCCAAACCTTGAGAAGACGGTGAAGGAAACGGAGGAGCTGATGGAGAGGATCAAGGTGGAGAAGGCCGAGGTTGTGGAGCCCAAAGCAGCAGTGGTTGACAGGGAGGTGGCGGAGGCGCAGACGAAGGGAGACCAAGCCAACGCCATCAAGATGGAGTGCGAGGAGGCCCTCGCCGAGGCCATTCCGGCGCTTGAGGCCGCTATGGCAGCCCTCGACACGATCAAGGCCGCTGATATCAACCTGGTCAAGAACTTCAAGAACCCTCCTGCTGCCGTGAAGCTCGTTTTGGAAGCTGTCTGCGTGTGCTTGGACGTGAAGCCCGCGAGAATCGCTGATCCAGCTGGAAGCGGCAAGAAGATTGAGGACTACTGGGAGCCGAGCAAGGGTCTGCTGAGTGACAAGGGGTTCATTGATCGCCTGAAGACTTATGACAAGGACAATGTCCCAGTCAAGGTCATTGATAAGGTTCGATCCCAGTACACGAGCAACCCTGACTTCACTCCCGCAAACGCGGCAAAGGGTGCCTCCGCCGCGGAAGGTCTCTGCAAGTGGGTGTTCGCCATCGACTCCTATGACAGGGTTGCAAAGATTGTTGCGCCTAAGAAGAAAGCCCTTGCTGAGGCAGAGGCAGAGTACAATGAAGTCATGGTGGGCCTGAAAGTCAAGCAAGCCGAGCTCCAGGAGCTCCAGGACAAGCTCGCCCTCCTCGAGAACCAGCTCGAGGAGTCTATCACAGAGAAGCAGAGACTCGAGAATGAAGTCGAGCTCTGTGCTCAGAAGTTGGAAAGGGCAGAGAAGCTCATTGGCGGTCTCGGAGGAGAGCGTCAGAGATGGAGCGAAGCTGCCCAAGACCTTGCCGAGCAGCAGCAGAACGTTCTTGGAGATGTTCTCATCGCCGCGGGATTCATCTCTTACCTCGGCGTGTTCACCATGCCGTTCAGGGAAGGCTTGACCAAGAAATGGACGGCCGAGTGCAAGAAGCGAGGCATTCCATGCAGTGACGTCTTCACCATGCAACAGTGCCTCGGCGATCCCGTGAAAATTCGTGAGTGGAGTATCGCTGGCCTGCCAAACGACCAGCTGAGTATCGACAACGCCATTGTCGTCGCGAATGCGAGGAGATGGCCCCTGTTCATTGATCCCCAGAACCAAGCCAACAAGTGGGTGAAGAAGATGGAGCAGTCGAACAACGTCCAGGTGATTAAGTTCACGGACTCTGACTACATGAGAACCCTGGAGAATGCCGTCCAATTTGGTCTCCCAGTTGTCCTGGAGAACGTCGGCGAAGAAATCGAGCCTTCGCTTGAGCCCTTGCTCCTGAACCAGACCTTCAAGCAAGGAGGCGTCATCTGCATCAAGCTCGGAGAAAGCGTGATCGAGTTCTCGAACGATTTCAGGTTCTACATCACGACGGCACTCCGTAACCCTCACTACCTTCCAGAGGTTTCAGTGAAAGTTACTCTGCTTAACTTCATGATTACGCCTCATGGTTTGGCAGATCAGCTCCTTGGTGTCGTTGTGGCTGAGGAGAGGCCCGATCTTGAAGAGCAGCACCAGCAGCTCGTCATCGAGTCTGCAGAGAACAAGAGGAAGCTGACTGAGATTGAGAACAAGATTCTTCACGTCTTGTCCTCGAGTGAAGGCAACATTCTGGAGGACACTACTGCCATCCAAATCCTTTCCGAGGCCAAGGTCGTGTCCAGAGAGATCGAGGAGAAGCAGGCCATCGGCGAAGAGACGCAAAAGATGATCGAGGAGACGCGTACCGGATACAAGTCCTGTGGCGAGTACAACGCCATGCTCTACTTCTGTGTGGCAGACTTTGCGAACATCGACCCTATGTACCAGTACTCGTTGAGTTGGTTCATTGCTTTGTTCGTTCGCGCCATTCACAGCAGTAAGAAGTCGGACAAGGATGCTTCAGAGGAGTCCAGTCTAGAGACCCGCCTCGATGACATCAACAGCTACTTCACGTACTCGCTGTACTGCAACATTTGCCGCTCTCTGTTTGTCAAGGACAAGCTCTTGTTCGCCTTTGTGCTTTCCTTGAAAATTTTGGAAACCAAGGGAGAGTTCACCGCAGCGGAGCAGCAGTTCTTGCTCACCGGTGGAATCGGAGCCGAGAGCAAGTACGACGCGAGCAAGAATCCTGTTAGCGACCTGATCGAGGACAGAGTGTGGGAGAGCGTTTGCAAACTGTCTGGTGCATGCCCCAAGCCGTTTGCGACGCTGCCAGAGCACGTCGAGAGGAACTCAACGGACTGGCAGGAGCTCTTTGAGACCGCGGATCCGTTCCTCATGAATCTGCCTCCACCTTACTGCAAGGGGGACCCGAATGAGCCTACGCCTGCGCAGAAGCTTCTTCTGATCCGGTCGATGAGGCCGGACAAATTCGTCCCCGCCGTCTCTTCCTTCGTGGAGAGCTCGATGGGTAGAAAGTTCACGGAACCCCCCACGTTTGACTTGGAACTGAGTTACAACGAGAGTTCGTGCATTTGTCCACTGATTTTCGTCCTCAGTATTGGATCGGATCCAACTGCGGCTCTTCTCAAGTACGCCGAGGACCGGGACATGGCCTCCAAGCTGAGCGTCATTTCCATGGGACAAGGGCAGGGGCCCAAGGCTGCCAAGCTGATTGAGCAAGGAATTGAGTCCGGCGGTTGGGTCTTGTTGCAGAACTGCCACCTTGCCGCTTCCTGGATGCCCACGCTGGAGAAGATTTATGAGGGCATCAAGCCAGAGACATGCGAGCCGGACTTCAGGCTGTGGGTGACCAGCATGCCGAGCAAGGCCTTCCCCCTGAGCATTTTGCAGAACGGGGTGAAGATGACGAACGAGCCCCCAAGTGGCGTCCGCGCGAACCTCAAGAGGAGCCTGGGGCTCGATCCCATCTCCGATGAAGAGTTCTTCGAATCTTGCCCCAAGAGCAGGGACTTCAAGAGGCTTCTCTTTGGCCTGTGCTTCATCCACGCCTTTGTCCAGGAGAGGAAGAAGTTCGGACCCATCGGCTGGAACATTCCTTACAGTTTCAATGACTCTGACCTGAGGATCAGTGTCCGCCAGCTTCACATGTATGTAGGAAAGTCGGGAGATGAGCTGCCATTTGCTGCCCTCAAGTACACGATCGGTGAGTGCAACTACGGTGGCAGGGTCACGGATGACAAGGACAGGAGGCTCCTTTCCACGCTTCTGGACTTGATCTACGACGAGAAGATCACTGGAGAGGAGTTCAATTTGAGTTCCAGCGGCGTGTACAGAATTCCCAAGAACAACACCTTGCAGGCCTATGTAGAGTATGTAGACGCCCTGCCCACGATCCCCAGACCTGAGGTCTTCGGGCTCCACGACAACGCAGACATCACGAAGGATTTGAATGACACGAACCAGATGATCGCCACCCTGATCACGACGATGGGTGAGGCTGGTGGCGGAGGAGACTCCGGGGGCCAAGAGCAGGTTGTCCGAGCCATGTGCAGCGACATTCTCGAGCGGTTGCCGCCTAACTTTGACATCGAGAAGGTTCAAAAAGCATTCCCTGTGCTTTACGAACAGTCTCTGAACCAGGTCTTGACCCAGGAAATGCTGAGGTACAACAGGCTCACGACAATCGTCAGGAATTCTTTGGTCAACGTGATCAAGGCTATCGATGGTACGATTGTGATGTCTTCCGACCTCGAGAAGGTGTACAACAGCTTGTCGATTGGCAAGGTCCCCCCCATGTGGATGAGCAAGTCGTATCCCAGCATGAAGCCAGCCGCGGCGTACGTGGAAGACTTCTTCGGTAGGCTGAACATGCTTCAGTCTTGGTACGAAGCGGGAGCCCCGCCAAGCGCTTTCTGGCTCCCTGGCTTCTTCTTTACCCCAAGTTTCTGCACGGCTGTCTTGCAGAACTACGCCAGAAAGAACAAGCTGGCGATTGACACCATCGCGTTCGATTTCGAGATGCTCGACATGGATCCAGAGATCTACAAGAACGGAGAGTCGCCAACGAACGGAGTGTATGTCTATGGAATGTACCTTGAGGGCTGTGGATGGGACATCGCGAGCAGGACGCTGAGCGAGTCCAGACCAAGAGTATTGTTCGAGCCCTCGCCCGTGATTTGGTTCAAACCTGTGCAGACGAAAGACCTCAAGGAGAGGCCTTGTTACGCCTGCCCTGTGTATAGAACGGCGGACAGGAGAGGTGTCCTCGCGACGACGGGTCACTCGACCAACTTTTTGATGTTCTTGAACATGCCCACTGATAAGCCAGAGCACCACTGGACAATGAGAGGTGTTTGCATGCTGTTGTCTCTGTCCTACTAAAGAGACGCGTGGAGCAGACGACGACGATTGATGTTCGCAAACACAGAGCAAAGGCCCCTTCAACATATCATTCTTTGGAACTTGAAAACAAAACCAAACAAACAAACATTATATATTGTAATTACAAAAACTCTTTTCATTAAGCATTCGCTCGGACTTCATACAAAACACTTTTATACTTTTATCGTACACACACGTCGTTGGGCTTCAGAACGCCGCTCCCGTTGGCGCCGCGGTCATATCTGCTACGGGCACCACAGCAGGTTCAACGTGAAAGATCTTGAAGCAATCGAAGTACACGAACAGCCCAAAAGTGTTCACCGCTGCAACTGGTGCTACCATGGCCCCCACGACAACTGCAGCCTCTAGCATATCGATTCAGGCAAGCAAGATTGTGCTGGCACCAGCAATCCAGTTCAATAATCTTAAGAGTGGGCTTGCTTTGACGAGTGCAAAGGCCTCAACTTGGCACAATCTGGATAATCAGAACGGACAATGGGGTGATCAGAAGTCTAGCCTTCTCTCTGGGGATGCCCAACAAGGTCGACACGTTCCCATCAGTTACTGATCACCATGATCGGGTCATGATCATGATGATCATGCAGCAAAAATGCAAAAATTTCATCTCGCTGATCCAAATCGACGCGGCCCTCGGGCCGAAGAAATGTCCACAATGCGTGTACACCATGTAAACCTATTGTCTTAATTACATGCGAAGCGTTGTATCAGTGTACCCAATGTTTCCAAACTTCAATTCTAATTTCATGGCGTTCACATATTACATCAGATTCCACCAGGGCTTCACCACGGCCTGCGCTGCGTCTACGTTTGCTTCTCATCATTTGATTACACGATACCATCACGCAAAAGTTGATTACTCCCATCAGGTACCTTCGATTGTATTCTATGCGGCCCGGCCCCAGCGAATCGAAACGCCTTGAATGGAGCGGCCACTCCGAAGAGGAAGGAGCTGTCCCGAGTGCTCACCCCGGCGGTGGCGAGGCTTGGTTGGTTGGCTGTTTCAGAATCAAGAGTCTTGAAACAGGCACGCAAGGCTGCTCCTTTCATCGTCCACAACCAATCACCCCGCCGATGCCAGGACTGTCGAGCTCGCACGCTCTTTGAGTCTTCGAGCTGTGGCCTCGACTATGGGGGCGCTAAACAAAAACGAGAACCTCTCAGTCTCGACTAATCAAGCGCAGCTTCTTCATGGCTGGGCACACCATGGTGATGGGCACACGGCGTCGCCAAGGGAAGTGCTGGTCGCTCGGGCAGGCCGGTCGCTCAGGCCGGTCGCTCGGGCAAGCGACCGGCCTGGTGCGACGACGGACTCTCACAACTGAGGGTGAGGGTCGTGGTCTCCGATGACACTTTCAAAATTTCCACGACCACAGCCACAACCACAGCCACAGCCACAGCCACAGCCACAGCCACAGAGGAGGGGGGCTGGGCACTTCCACATTAACTCTACTTCGACACCATGACCTCCGACGGCCCTTCGACCTCACGTCCTACTGCCAAGCGTCTACGTGGTTCGCGTTCTCCTCGCCGATCCCATTCAAAGAGGAGGAAGGGGAAGAAGGAGAAGGAGAAGGAGAAGTGTTGGTTGTTTTACAAGAAGGGGGATAGACATGCACACATTTTTGCCAGCGGCCGGCCGGGCGAGAGGATGGAGACCACTCGACTCGACTCTCGTCGCTTCCCAGTCCGATGTAATATGGAGATGAGAAAGGAGGAGAGTCTGGAGCTGGAGGGATACAATGATGATGATGATGTGATGATGTATGCATAAGAATAAGAATAATGCAATGAAGAAGGGTTGTTTGGTTCCTTCTCTCCCCCTGTGGCTCTCCTGCTACTGCTGCTGCTGCTGCTGCTGCACGGACGACGTGGTGCCGATGATGTGGCTCGTGAGGTGGTAGAGCTCCTTTGTGATCTCCTGGACCCCTGCCCCCGTCCTGCTGCTGCACATGTGAATCCGGTGCACCGCGTTCGGGAGCCTCTTGATCTCCTCGTTGACGTGCCACCACCGCTTGGCCAGGTCGGATGGCTTGCAGGCATCCGTCTTGTTCATCACGACTTGAAACTTCACCTTTGCTTTACTTAGCATGTGCATTTTCCACGTTGCGGTATTTTGAAATTTGAAGTTTTCGAGGGCAAAGGGGAGAAAGGGGAGAAAGGAGGACGAGGAGGAGGAGGAGGACGAGGAGGAGGAGCTTGGCTTGGATGGAGTGATGGGATGAGGTCTTCCCCCCTTGACATCCTCACCACCTTGCTCTTGAACCTTTCCTTTTCTTGATTCTTGAAAACCATAAAGCCAGACAGAGACAGAGAGACAGAGACCCAACCCCTTGTGTGTACTTTGTTCCCAACCATTGATGGAGACTTGAAGGAAAGGTTCTGCTTTGGAGTTTGGTGTCTTCAAGAAAGTCTCTAGAGCGTTACAAATCGGGAGGATTGCCAACGGTTGGCATTCTTGATCTTGACCTTTTGGATTGATTGCCTCCTCCCAGCCTGTGTGTCTGGAGACTGGAGAGGGACCCAGAGAGAAGTGTTGTGTTGTTGCCAGCCACCGATTGGATTCTCTTTTGTCCAAGTGATAGGGTATTGGGTGAAGGAGGAGAGAGGCTACTGCTTGGCACACACGATTGCAGGAATCAGGGTGATACCTAACTTGGACGACTTGCACCCTTGTGCAGCGAGGAGAGAGAGAGAGAGAGAGAGACTGGTGCGGTGCTTGGCAAGAAAGACAGGGACAGAGACAGAGACACGGAGAGAGAGAGAGAGAGAGCTTGGTGGTGTTTTGTTTTGGGAACAGCAGCAAGAATTTGAAGTGAGGAAAGATGTTGAACACACCAGGGATACCTTCAGTGATACGAAAGAGGGCACAAACGCCTCCACATCTCAAGTCAGTGGCTCACAAGCCGAGCGGTGGCGCTGGCGCTGGAAACAGGAAGGGCGAGGCCAAAGGTAAAGAGGAGCAGAGCAGCATGGAGACTATCTATCACGCAGGTGACATCTTGGAGGCCGCAAAGATGTTGGACTTGAACATCTTGAGGGATACGGCCCTGCTTTGGATTGCCGAAGAGTTCTGGCTGAGCCCCTTGCCGGATCACTGGGAGGAGGCCATCACGGTAAGTTCTCGCGAGCAAGCGAACAACAAGGCTATCGGGGGGCTCAAGGAGTCTAACAACGCTACGTTTCACCTCTCTCTCCCGTAACGGTAACGCTTGCTGCTTGGCAATGAGCAGGACGAGGACCACGTGTATTATGTGAATGGCAAGACGGGCGTCACGCAGTGGGAGCATCCCCTGGAGCAGTACTACAAGGGGCTGATATACATGAAGAAAGGTTGTCAGGGGAAGGTGGACAAAGCCAAGATGGCGAACCCTCCGACGGAGACTGAAGTGAAGGAGATGGCCGCCTACTTTGAGGTCGACTTGGATTCGGAGCCCCATTGCAGGCACTTGCTTGAGGAAGCAGTTTGCATGCCCCTTCCACCAGGTTGGAAGGACGACGAAGAGACCGAGAACTTTGTCCACGAGGAGAAGGGTCTGTCCACGTCAAACCATCCCTTGGACCCCTACTTTGTCGAGAGCATCCGAAGGATGAGGTTGAGCGTGCTCAGAAGGACGCAACCACAAAACCTGACGAGCGAGGAGCAGACCAAAGCCATCGCCATGCTCCTTGGCGCAAAGGCTGATGGGAAGTCTCCTCTCGAGGTTCTCGGGCTCCATCCTTCGGCCAGCAAGGCGGAGATACGAAAGCGGTTCAGGTACCTCTCCCTCCTCGTTCATCCTGACAAGAACCCCTCGTCGAACGCAGCGGAAGCTTTCAAGATTTTGGCGGACGCCTTCAAGTCTGCGTGAACAAAAAGACAGCACCCTGGTCTTTCCATATATACTTGTACTTCTAGCAAATAGCATAATTTTACATCCCACCGCGCGTGTTTGTGGGCTTCGTCACGTGCTTCCCTCATTCTCCAGCACAGGATTCCTGTCACGCAGAACGTTCATGACTTTACTCAGCTTCTTGCACGCCCTCCCCGCGATTTGCTTCACCAGGTGAGGTTCCAGACCTTCGAAGTTGCTTGTCTTGGTGACCACCTCGTCGTATTCCTCCACGATGAAATCCAGGCACTCTCTCTGCAAGCAGGGAGCGCACCCAACCTCATCGGCGACGGTCAGAAGCTCGACGCAGTTCTCCACGCTTATCAGGGTCTCAAGCCACGCCTCCTGAAACCTGCAAAGCTTGGCGCAGTTCACGTAGGTGCCAAGTTGCAAGGTGTCGATGATCGTTCTCGTTGGAACGTCCTGCAGCTCCTGCTTGGTCTCCAAAAACCTTGAGGTTTCTTCATGGGAGTCCCCGAGACCAAGAAAGACCCCCTTGCCGTACAGGAAGTCCACAAAGAGCTGGCAGGCCTGAAAGGAGAAGTTCTCAGGTATCTCCAGCTCGTTGGCCCTGGCATCCTTCATGGGACTCGTGAATTGCGCTTTGAAGAGCTTGCACGTCCCCGCAAGAAGGTGCTTGTGGCACGGGATCCCGTGAGGAATCCTCTTTCCTATGATCAAACAATCGTAATGATTGTCACTTGGAGCAGCGGCGTGCTGCTCTTCTTCCTCAAAGCAGTGATCTTCATCCATGCCGCCATCGGATTCCTGCGACGAGGACGTGTCCACCCGCCTCAAGAGATCTATCTCCCTCTTCTTGTCGAGCTCCAGCGTGCGTATGACCACCTCGGCGTCCGTCGGCACCACCAGCGTCCCGAATCTGACGTTCGAGACCACTTCCATTCGCATCTTACCTCCTCCCTCCTTATTGTAAAGCTGCAGCTCCGAGCCGCAGGGGACGATCAGCTTCCCGTCCTCCCTCAGAAGATTCAGGAGACTCGGCACTCTGGACCTTGGGCACGTCCCCGCCACGTTTATCCTATCGTACAGCCTTCCCTTCGGATCAGGAAGAAAGACGTTGTGCTTTTCGAACGTCACCTCGCAGGCGGTGAGAGCAAACTCTGGGCAGTCTGCCTTGATGGAGGCAAGGTTTTTCTCCGCTATTGCAAGAGCATCGTCATTGATTTCGATTCCCACGACTGAGCCCGTCTTCCCCACGATGTAGGCCCCCAAGCAAGTCACCAGGCCGCAACCTAGAGACGACAAAGGAAAAGAGTCTTGTGAGCAGAAGGGAAAGAAAAGAAAACGAGGGTGGTGTGGCGGAGGGCGGAGCGCGCTCGCTGACACAGTACCTGATCCGACGTCCAAGAAACGGTGCCCCGGCTCCAAGCAAAGTTTCTCCAAGCAAGTGGCGTGTATGTGCGGGGCGCTGATATTGAAACCAAGCTGCGGCACAGCCAACGGGCAGTCCAAATACGCTTCTCCCCTTTGCTCCTCCGGCACAAAGGAGCCTCTCGGAATGAGCTCCATCGCTCTGCTCACTCTCTGATCCAACAAAACCCTCGCTCTCTTCAAGGACTGAATCAGCTCATCGTGGGTCGTGGGCTCTGGGCCAAGGCTGGCGGGGTCCCCCACAAGTATACGCCACAAGGCGCGCTGGACGTGCCTGGGCATGCCCTCGTCCCCCGTCGTCGCACCTCTCTCAGCCTCGGCCCCCGCCTCGTCCTCGTCCTCGCTAACCAGGTCGTCGCCCGACATCTCCTCGAGATCCTCCTCCTCTGAGACGGACGTCTCGTCCTCCTCGTGAGCGTCCATGCGAACCTCGATCAGGTTTCCCTCCTCTTCGTCCGCCATATCAGAAGGGAATGGATGGATTGCCAACCAACCCGAAACCCGTTTCAGTTGTCCAGTACTCCTACGAGAGAGAGAGAGAGAGAGAGGCGGAGGGGGAGGAGCGTGTCAGTTTACGAGGGAGAGATCACCCACGACAAAGGAGAAGACTGATGGAACGGAGTGGAGTGGAATGAACCATCCAACACAACAACAATCCAGCCACCAGACGAACAAAAAAATTGGTTCTCTCATCTCTTCTCTCTCTCTCTCTCTCTCATCTCTTCGTTGCGTGCGCTCCATCGAGGAAGGGAGAAGCGTCATGTTCGGGTTTCGAGACATCGTGATGAGATGCACCTCGCCAACTCGTAACGTCTCGCTCTCTTCCTCGTAACGCACGCCGAAAACGAAAACTCACCTGACACTCCAGTAGGTGTCTCCTCGTCCTTGCCTTGGAAGAATCTTTCGACCAACTTGGTATTTCTCGCGTCAGACGAGACGTCCGAGAGTTCGTTCGAAAGATCTCGACACGAATCTTCCCCTTGTGATGCTCTCCCCCCTCAATACCCTCGATCTCCTCCCCTTCTCTTCCCTTTCCTTGTTGGCGATGCACACTCGAACTTCCTGAAACACGAAATCACGAATTCACGTGGACCTTGCTCGAACATGAACCAAAATGGACGAGCGAGAGTTCGTTCGAAAGATCTCGAGATGAATATTCAATCTATGGAGACCTTCTACCACCAAAGAGACCCTCCAGTGGGTCAAAACACGCCGCGGAATGCCTCGCCTTCTCCCTCTCTCTCTGGGCGCGATGGATCTCTCGGCGATTTTGATCTCTTTCGGCTTTCCTATTACACTCGTGACACGTTCTTTCTCTCACATTACCTAGTAACAATTGTTCTATTACATCACACTGAACAGATCTACACGTAGTGGTAAATCTCTTCATAATGACTAGATGTCTCTTAAAGAACAGAAATGTTTCCAGTACTTCAAATGTGAATTACGTGTAGAGTAGATCTTCCCTTGTTTTAATTTGGAATTTAATTTTGGAAATGTTCTCCCTTGCGGAGATCAAGAGGACGCGGAGAACGTCTCGAGAGAGAGGGATTGAGGAGCGCATTGAGGGCAAGAGGTACGTGACGACCACGGAAGCATCCATCCCCTTCGTCCTTACCCTAAACCATTCCCTCTGGTGATCTCTGACTTCTTCTTCTTCTTCGTTTTCTTCATCGCATCGCATCGCATCGCTTCTCTCTCTCTCGCTTGTCCTTTGGCATGGCAACAGACCAGCACCATCCACGGGTAAGAAGACGACGAGGAGGAGGAGGAGGAGGAGGGATGTGTTCCTTCATTTAGTAACGGACGAGAGTGCGTTACTGAAACTCTTGTCCCGTGTTTTGCTCTGACGACAGGAACAGAATTCAACTTTCATCATCTTCATCAACAAGAAGAACATCATTTCATTCCATTTCATAGAGGGAGAGGCATTGAAAGAGGTAAGACACGGTGGTGCTGGAGGAGGAGGAGGAGGATGTGTGTTTCAAAATCTTCGCTAGCTAACGGACGAGAGTGCGTTACCAAAGTGCTCCGAGAGTTCAGTTCAGTTCAACCCACGACGGGACACAGTAGAGAGAGAGAGAGAGAGGCCTGTTGAAGTAGAAGATTTGGTTGTGTGTGTGTTTTGAGGTTTAGATAGCGTCGTCGTGATGGGAGTTGGTGCATCCTCAGAGAAGCAGCTTCTTGATCAGATCTTCAACCTGAAGTTCACGAGCAAGCAACTGACCCGGTCGGCGAACAAGTGTGTCAAGGACGAGAAGAGCGAGAAGCTTAAGGTGAAGAAAGCGATTGAGAAGGGGAACATCGATGGTGCAAGGATTTACGCCCAGAACGCGATCAGGAAGCACACGGAGCAGCTGAATTACTTGAAGCTCGCCAGCAGACTTGATGCTGTGGTGTCCAAGCTTGAGACTCAGTCCAAGATGAACACGGTGAACAAGAGCATGGCTGGCATTGTCAAGGCTCTGGACAGGGCGCTCCAGTCGAACAACTTGGAGCAGGTCAGCCAGGTGAGTGATGAGGAGAACAACTCGCTCGCTCGCTCGCTCGTGGATTGGATGGTAGGGTTTCTTCTTGCTGACGACGAGACTTTGATCTTTTTGTTTCCCTCCCCACCCCCCACCCCCGGCGGCTAGACCATGGACCAGTTCGAGAAGCAGTTCGAGAGCTTAGACGTGCAGTCGGAGTGCGTGCAGGAAGCCATGGGCAACCAGCAGGCCATGTCTACGCCGGAGGACGAGGTCAACAACCTGATGATGCAGGTCGCGGACGAGCACGGTCTGGAGACGGGTATGCTGATGCCGAACGCCGGCGTCGGCACCGTCCAGCCCCAGGGAGTGACGCAGCAGCAGAACGAGGAGGACGACTTGGCGAACAGGCTCGCCAACTTGAGAGGAGCCTAAAGTGTCTGCTTCGGCGGTCGGGCCAAACAATGTGTGAACGTAAAAAGAATAACCTAACCTAACCTAACCGGCGTCTGGTTCATTTTGTACAGTATTTAGACTAGTCGTACACAACACGCGTCGTCGTCGTCGTCGTTGTCGTCGTCGTCTTGACTCGTTGACGACGTGAGTCGTAGTGGGCAGATGCAGATCCCGTCCATCACGAGCTCTTGCCCCTCATCGCAGCTTGAGCCGCGAGAGGGTAGAGTTGCTTGGGCAAGTTCTGGTTCGGTCTCGGCGGCTTTGCCGGCCAGATCTCTCCCTCCCTGTCCACGTACTCTATCACGGCCATCTTCGCCCCGTCCTTCTGCCTCGCCGGCAAATGCATCAGCCTCGTGTAACCCCCCTCCCTGAGCTTGTAACGCTCCGCCATCTCCGTGAACACCCTATGCAACGCATCGTCCGTCCTCAAGAACGACGCCGCCTTCTTCCTCGCCTCTATCGTCCCTCTCTTCCCCAGCGACACCATCTTCTCCGCGATTGGTTTCAACTCCTTCGCCTTCGCCAAAGTCGTCCGAATCCTCTGGTGCTCCACCAACTGATTCGCCATCGTCCTCAGCATTGCCAGCCTGTGGCTCGTTTTTCTCCCGAGCCTCCTCCCTCCTCCTCTCATCCTCAACCCAACTCAACCCTCTGCTTTCAAACTCAATGCCTTCTCCGTCGATGGAAGCGACTGATTCGGAACCCGAAACCAGTCGAGTGACCACTCCCTAGAAAGCTCGTGAGATGATCTTTCGAACGACGCGTCTCTCGATCCCCTCTGCTTCACCCCCTCTCCTCCCTTTCCCTCCGAAACGGGGAACGGAATGGACCCTCTGCTTTCAAACTCAATGCCTTCTCCGTCGATGGAAGCGACTGATTCGGAACCCAAAACCAGTCAAGTAAGGTATCAATGGAAAGCTCGTGAGATGATCTTTCGAATGATGCGTCTCTCGATCCCCTCTTCTTCAACCCCTCTCCTCCCTTTCCCTCCGAAAACCTTCCTCCTCAGTCGTCCTTGTCGTCCACACGAGTGATCTCATCCTCCACACGAGAAATCGCCGCATTTCCCTCCTTCCCTCTTAAGACGTTACCCTGAGGCTACCTCAACGTGTACACATCTACTTAAATGGGTAACGTCCGTAATCGAATGTGTAGGCATGAGTGTAGTAACCCTAGTTTACACTCGTTATGCTCCTTGAGAAAACCAAACCCTAACCCTAAAAAGTGACTCCATCATTTTTCACGAACGAAACCCAAAAAGGAGGTGAGTTTGGAGTGAGTCACTTTTGAGGAGGATTTTCGTTACGAGGGCGTCGGTTACGGGGGAAAGAGACCGGGAAGATGTCTTCCTCGTCTCGAGATCTTTCCATCGACCTCCTCCATCGACGATTTTGACGCCATTCACGACAAGCTTGAGTACGAAACGTGAGAGTGAAGCTTGGTTCGAGGTGTGCTGGAGTGAGTCACTTTTGAGGAGGATTTTCGTTACGAGGGCGTCGATTACGGGAAAGAGATGGCGCAGCTGTCTTCCATGCCTCGAGATCTTTCCATCGACCCCTTGTAACGGTTTTTTTTCGAGCGTTACGAGGAGCTGAAAGCGGATTTTCTTTCGATCTCTTCAGCCATCAAAGCAGAGAACCCAAGACACGAAGACCAGAGGAAGAGGATGACGTTTCAGTTGCCGAGCTTGAATTACGGATATGAGGCATTGGAGCCTCACATCGATGGAACGACGATGACGATCCACCACACGAAGCATCACAACACTTACGTGACGAAGATGAACGCGGCTGTGGGCGCGTGTCCTGAGCTTGGGTCCATGGACTTGCTCACCCTGAACCAGAAGATCGGAACGAGTGAGATACCAGCGGATCAGATGACGAATGTGAGGAACAACGGAGGTGGTCACTGGAATCACTCCTTCTTCTGGACGGTTCTCGCCCCTCCGTCGTCCACGAACGGGCCCTCGAGCGAGCTCAAGGCCGCCATCGATGGCGCCTTCGGGTCCATGGACGAGATGAAATCCAAGTTCAACGCCGCGGCTGCGGGGAGGTTCGGGTCCGGATGGGCCTGGCTCGGCGTGGAAGAGGGTGGCAAGCTCACTATCACTTCGACGGCGAACCAGGACAACCCTCTGATGGCGAACGTCGTCGATCAAGCGTGCATCCCTGTCTTGGGCTTGGACGTCTGGGAACACGGTGAGTAGGAAAAATCCACAAGTCCAGGAGGCGTGCCTCTCCTAACACAAACACCTCTCTTCTCTTGGCTTGCCTCCTGTGCGCTCTTCACCCCATTTTGTTCGTTCGCAGCGTACTACCTCAAGTACCAGAACAAGAGACCCGAGTACATCCAGAACTTCTGGTCGGTCGTCAACTGGGAGGCCGTGAACGGCTACTACGCGGAGGCCACGCAGGGAAAAGCCCCAAAGTTGTAGAGCGGCAAAACTCGATACGCACGCACATACACGCACGCACACTTTCGAAAGAGAAAAAAGAAAGAAATTGAGCAAGCGCAAGCAAACCAACCAAAAAAAGAACGTGTAAGAATTTTCTCATTCCAGGCCTTGTTTTGTGTTTATTTTTTTTCACTTCCGTCCCTCAATGTTATTGCTTGAGCCCGAAGTTCAAAGCCAGGTCCCTCTCCATCCTCCTCGTCATGGTCGCTTTCGCCTTCTCTCCCCTCAGCGTCTTGCCCTTGGCGAGAGGCGTCATCTTCTTCAAGCTCTTCTTGGCGGTGTGGAACGCGAGCGAATCTGGGTCCTCCAGGATGATTCTCTGCATCTCGACCTTGTCAAAGTGTTCGGACGCGTCGAGAAGTTCGTTCTCCTCGTCCGCTTGCACAGAAAGGCTGTTCATCTTGGCTAAGAGCTCGTCCCTGGACACCACATTCGCCATGGTCCTTGGGTACCAGTCGTTGAAACGCTTGTAGAGGTCCACCTTGGCAGCAACGACATCCCTCGAGCACGTTTGCACTTGCAACTGCGAGTCCCTGACCTTCTGATAAACTTCCCTGTAGTTTCTCTTCGCGGTCTTTAGGCTCTGCATGTACTTGTATTGCTCCTCGTCCACCACGTCTTGGTCCCCCTCGGACTTGGTCCCTTCCCTGTTCTTCAGAGCGTGGGTCAGCGAATCGATCTCCTCCTTGCCCGAATTCAGTTCCATGGTCTGGTCTCTCAAGTTGTGCCTCAAGTCAGTCAGCCTCTTTTTCCTCTCCTTGAGGATCATGCTCAGGTTCCTTCCCTCCTCCACCTCGTACTTGAAAAGGTCAAAGGCCGTGGACTTGTCTATCGACCCGCTCATGCTCGTGCCGAGGGCAGGAGAAAGGTCCAACGGCATCGGAGCGCTGACGTCTTGGTACGTGTCCGCCAAATCCTCTTGGTTCTGCATGGAAGCGACTGGAGTCCCCGCCCCGCGGTCTGGCCTGGCATCCGAAGGAGCGTTCCCCACGTGAAACCCACTGGGCTTGTCCGACTCCCCAACGGCCGCGCTCGCCGCCTCGTCCGACGCCGCCTTGCCCTCATCCGCCTTGCTCGCCGCCTCCACCTTGGTAGCATCGCTTCCAAACTGCTTCAGCTTCGTCTCCAGCTCCAGCATCGCGCTGGCGTGCTTGTTTCCGAGCTCGCTCTTCTGCTCATCCGCGCACTGCTTCACCTGCATGAACAGCTCTCGGATGTAATTCAACGAGTGCAGCGTCACGTCCTCGATCGGGGTCTCCCCGTTTAACATCTTCCTCGCGATCCTCTTGATCTCCTGCTTCTCCGCTTCGCTGAACGACCCGTACCTGGACGACAGCCTGTTGCTCGTGCCGCTCAAAGCATCCCGCATCGCGAGCTCCTGCTTCAAGTTAGCCACTTGACGCTCGTACTTCTTGACCAGGAATTCGGGATCCCTCCTCTCGTTGACCACGGCATTGGTGGTGAGCTGCCTCACCCTCGAAGCAAACCTCAGCGTCGAGATGGTTTCCTCCAGGTGCCTGTCCTCCGGCCAGATGTTCCCGATCATCACTGTCTTGCAGTTACCGCCCAACGCGTCCTTGAGAACGCTCGTGAGCTTGCTTTGCCTGAAGGGCACAAAGGCGTTGCCCTGGTCGGAAGAGGCCGAGGTTCCATCCTCCCCCAGCACCCTTCGACCTCCAGACGATGCACCGCGGGAGTGAGAGGCCTTGGACAAGGCGTTGACCGTCTGCTCCAAGAAACTAAGTGACTTGTTGATGAACATGGCCTCCTTCAGCGTCTGACCAGAGGCGTGGGTCTTCTTGGTGCGCTCGCTTCCTGCCAAGTCAACGCAAGTGAGCTTGGACTGAAGGCCCTTCATGCCCAGAGAGTCGGAGCCCTGCTTGGTCTCCAGGTACAGGGTAAAGATGCAATGACTCCTGCTCGAGTTCGAGTTCAGGGCGTGCTTGCTTGTGGACCTGATGGATTCTCCAGCGAAGAACAGGGCCAAGGCCTCCTCCTCTGTGTTCGCGACCCTCTTCACCAATCCCTTCACCTCAGCGTCCACCACGTGGAGAGTGTCCTTCTTGTAAGAACTCCCCAGAAAGTGACCGCTGTACGGGTCGCCGACGGCGGTTCCCTTGTGGTGCCCCTTCTTGGACCCACCCATCGCATCACGGTGGTTAATGCCGTACTGCTCGGACGATTGCCCGTAGCCGTCCATCGAGGAGGCCCCCGTGGAAGGCACCAAGGTGTCAAAGTGGTCCGCCAGCAGGTCATACATCACCTCGTTGTATATCTCCAAGTAACTCGCCCTCACCACAACCTCTTGGTCCACCCTCATGTCAATCTCCTTGAAGATCTGGTGGATGGCACGCGGAACGATTCCTCTCTGCTGGTACGACTGCGTGTCTCCGCTCATCGTGTAAGTCTTCCCAGCTCCAGTCTGTCCATACGCAAAGATGGTCCCATTATATCCTCGCAATACATGGTCAACCACGTCTTGTGCACAAGTGCTGTAGACGGTCTCCTGGCTGGCCTTGGGAAGAATTCCGTCGTACTTGAACAGCAAGTGCTCAAGCTGGTTGTTGATCAGTCCCGCTTCCGCATTTTTCGGCAAAAGCATCTTGATGGTCTTCCCATCTTGCTGCACAGAGAGGGAGGAACTTCCTGCGCTCGTCGGCCTCGTCCTGAGGTAAACGTGGACGGCACTTCTCACCATTTTTGTGATCAAAGAATCCGATCAAGGTATGATGATGATCAATCCACCTCAATCCCCTTTTCCTCCACTCCTCCTCTCTCTGCTCTCTTCTCTCTTTCCTCTCTCTCCCCTCTTCTCAGGAGAATGGAAAGGTCCTTTGGCCCTCTTGCTCCCCCCCTCAGCAGCCTTTCGGTCAGCGCATTTCACAAATTCTTTCATAGACGTTCGACAACACAACACAACACACCACCCACAACAAGCGTAATCTATAAGAACGACCGAAACATGCAGTCTCTTAGCGGACGTCTTGAAATGAATGTTCCGCCAGTGACGTTCCACAGCACACCACAGCAGGAAACGACGATCATCATCATCATCATCATGTCGTCAAGCGTTCCCGATCAAGGATCTCCTCGAACCCGAGGACTGCAGGTCGCGGACTTCGCTTTCCCTGGAAGCCCACCCCCGCCCCGGTGATACCAAAGAAAGCTTCCGCTGCATTGCTCCCACTCCCGGACAGGAACGGGAAGGGCTCGTGGAGAGAGTCTTCCTTGTCTTTCACGCTGCTTCCCAGTGGTGGAGGAGGAGCAGGAGGAGCAGGAGGAGGAGGCTCCAAAGAAAGAAAGCGTTCACAATGCTGCTGCACACAGTGCTGAGGGAGGAGACGGCTACAAGGGGAAGACAGAACTCCGAGTCTAAGGGGAAGGGCTCGTGGAGAGAGTCTTCCTTGTCTTTCACACTGCTTCCCGGTGGTGGAGGAGGAGCAGGAGGAGCAGGAGGAGCAGGAGGAGGAGGCTCCAAAGAAAGAAAGCGTCCACAATGCTGCTGCACACAATGCTGAGGGAGGAGACAGTCACAAGGGGAAGAAGAAAAGTCTCATTCATCCGTGTGTGTGTGTTTTGGTGTAAACGAAAGAAGGGTGATTTCCTCCCAAAAAATATCAATAATCACAACAAAAGAGGTTTCGTCGACCTCTAAAAAGTCAGGTGAGTTCTGGACCGAATTTCGTCACGAGGACGGCATCGAGTGCGTCCAGGACCCAGATCAATGGAAGCGTTACGAAATTCTCTTTCCATCGACCTCTGGAACGAAGCGAATGGCGTGCTGGTGAAGATTTTGAAGCACTGAAAGGCACGTGCCCTCGTTCTGTTTTCTTTCGCACGAGTCAGGTGAGTTCTGGACCGAATTTCGGCACGAGGACGGCGTCGAGGGCGGCGAGGACCCATGGAGGTGGAAGCATTACGAAATTCTCTTTCCATCGACCTCTGGAACGAAGCGAATGGCGAAGATGATTGGATAGAGAGACTCATCCGACGACACACGTTCTTCTTCCTTGTTTGCTCATGTTTCATTCCATCACCAACGCAAGAGGAGGAGGGAGGACGAGGAGGACGAATCGGAGTTGCGTCGATCCCCTTGGCTTCGCATCGATCCTTTCTTTGTTCTTTCATCGAGACGAGCTTCAGGCACCACCACCGCTTATCGTCATGGCCTCCGTGGCGAACCAGGTCAAGCAGTTTTGGAACCACCCGGCGGGACCGAAGACCAGTGAGTTTGTTGCTCGTGGGATCTTTCCCTCGCCATTCCCCTGACACACGCACACACTTGCACGCTCTCTCTCTCTCTCTGTCTCTGTCTCTCTGGTGGTTGTTCTTCACCTTTCCTTTGCCTGTCCAAAGTTCACTTTTGGGCGCCAACTTTCAAGTGGGGCATCTCGGCCGCGAATATCGCGGACTTTAGCAGTCCTGTCGAGAAGGTGTCCGTCCCACAGCAGTGCGGTACGTCCAACGAGGCTGCCTTGGCCCTTGTTCCATCTCATCAAGCTGACAAGACGAGATCATTCGTTCTTTTCCTGTCTTTCTTTGGTTTCCTCCCCCGCCTCGGCAGCCGTGGGTCTCACCGGCATGATCTGGGCAAGGTTCTCCACTCAAATCAAGCCTGTAAGTCGTCCGTCGCGAGCTGCCGCATTTGGTTGTTCCTCTCGGCCAAGAATGCGCTGACCTCTCGCTCTCTCTCTCTCTCTCTGCAGGTAAACTACAATTTGATGACCGTGAACTTTGTCATGGGCTTGACTGCGTTTTACCAGCTCTACAGGGTCGCGAGCCACCACCAAGCCAAGGAGCAGCAAAAGTCCGTCGACAAGTAGCTCTTTGAGGAACTCTCTTTCGATGCACGAATCAATACCGGGACTCTTTGTGATGTAGAAGCGTAAAGATTTTTTTCTCCCTTTCCCTTTGTGATATTATTAATTCGTAAATAGGTACCCTTCACCCTAATTCCTTTCGACGCCTCTGGTGGCGCTACTTTCCTTCCGCGGGAAGGACAGTATACTTTGCACCGGGGCAAATAAATTTCAGGCACTCTCGGATGACGTGCTCGTGCTTCACGGCGGCATCCTTCGCCTCCACCAAGGTTACTTGAGTTATCGCCTCCCAGCCTCCTAGGCCGTTCACCAAACCGTTGACCAAAGCAGAGTGCAACGGACTCACCGTTGGGTTGTAAGCCGCACTCTCGACCAAGCAGCCGCCGTAGAGGTTGCCGCTGGCATCGGAAAGGCACAGCCCAGACGGGCAGTTGCTGTACGGAGCGTACGAAGCGTTGGCTTCCTTGAGAGCCCTTTCTGCCATGGCCGCCTCGAGCGTTTCGCCGCCCTCCCGCAAGCTCTCCTCCACCTCTTTCGGCAAACGCAGCTCGTTGTCCCTGGGCTGGAACAAGAACCTGGCCTCGTCACCGATGAGATCCCTCGGCGTGAACCTGAGAGGCAGGAGCTGGGGCAGCGTGAACCTCTCCCCCTCTATCCCGTTGATCAGGATCGTCATGTGCTCGGACCTGTGGAGCTCGCACATGAACTGCCTGCAGTGGCCGCACGGCACGTGAGAGATGTACAGGATCTCGAGGGCCTCCTCCTGGTGCTGAAAGGCGTTCATCACGAGGAATTGCTCGGCGTGGAGCGCGGAAGGCAGCGGGAGCTCGCGGAACTCTATGTTCACGCCAATGTAGACGCGTCCGCTCGAGCCCAGGGCCGCGCAGCTCACGTGAAAGTTGCTAATGGGAGGAAGAGAGAGGTGAGCCGTGTTCTTCACGAGCTCCAACAGGAGATCCTCCTTGGTCTCAAAGCCACCCTTGGCCATCAACACCTCCACCTCCTCCGGGCAGAGCACGAAGCTCTCCTTCCTCGTGTCCAATATTTTTCGAACGCTGTCCTCGTCCATCGCACTCCCGCTGCTGCTCAGCTCGTGCGTCGCCCTAAACGTGAAGAAGGACGACCCCTCGCCACCGAAGGACAGTGAGGCCTTCTTCCCCTGAGTCTTGCTCACGAGTCTCCACTTCGAGCCACCCTTCGAGTCACCAGCAGACTTGTTCTCAGGAGCCTCAGACCACCTGCTGCCCGATGCATCGCAGGCCGTGGATGACCGCGAGGCTCTGCCGTTACGGCATGCGTGGCTCAGGTCGTAACGCACGCGAGGCGCCCTCACCTCCGAATGAATCGCCCTCGCCAGGCCAGCCTCCAGGGTCATGGTTTAGGGAGCCAGTTTCCGACAACTTGCGACACGCACACAAAAAAAAAAAGAACGTGAATCCCGTGCGTTACAGAACGAGCCGGATGTTACGTCAGATTCTCCTCCGGTTGCTCGCCCCCCCCTCCGCTGCGAACTCCACCTGAGTGAGCGAGTATTGTGTCCATCAAACAAGGTCGTCAGTCACTCTCAGTGGGACGTTTTCGTCCGCCGCGTCCTCCACATGACGCCATTCCTTCCGAAAAAGGTACGTATCGAAAGAGCGCGACCAGAATCTTCCAATGATCTAAGCATCACCCCACCTCTTGCGCGTCCTACCTCCTCAATCTCGACTCGAACTCACCTGCCGTGGCTCTGGCCCTCGCCGCCTCGTCCTTGCTGGCTTTTTCCCCTTTTCTCCGGAGGGGGTCGGGAAAGCAGTGTACCACCAGGAGGAGAGGAGGAGAGAACCTTTGTGCGCGCGGCAGGCGGTGAAGGACGGAAGTGAGGGAGCGGGAAGCGATTTAGATGGAAGCTTCATCGTCTTGGCTTTCTATCGAGCCCTCGCTTGACGCGATTGACTTTATAGTGAAGGAGAACGAGAAGCCTTGGAGGAGGAGGAGAGGGAGAGGGGGGGAGGAGGAGGAGTTCAGGTGCGAAGCGGAGCGAATGGACTGGTTCCTTCCTTCCTCTCTTCCTTCCTCTCTTCCTCTCTCTCTCATCGAGAGACGGAAGACAAAGCTGATGAGCAAATGAGCAACTCCAAGAGACAAAAGACAAAAGGAAAAGGTCTGAGAGAGAGAGAGAGAGAAGGAAGAGAGAAGAGAGAGAGAGGAGGAGAATGAAGAGGGTTCGCGAAGAGAGAAGGAAGGAAGGAAGGAAGGAGGGAGGGAAGGAATTGCTTTACTTTAAGGAAACCGCAAGACAAAGCCTTAGGCTTATTCCCGTCCTCTCGAGAGTAGGGTTTGTTTTTTACGGACGAATGACGGAGGGCAACCACCTCCTGATGAGGTGGTTCTCTCTTCGCGTTGAGCGTTCATCCAACGACGTCACTTGTTCTACAAAGAACGTCTCCCGTCGATTCCATCGAACGCGTCTCCACATAAAGTAACTCCTTCTGAAGAACGCTTCTATCCCCAGGACATTTTCATCGTACGGCGTTCCACGAGAACGTTCCTCTTGAAGACGGTTTCGAAGTAGTTTTCCCTTCTTGGGACCACCTTTTTTTGTGGTCCCACGGCTTCCATGTGTAATGCCTCTCGATGAAATCGTGAAAATAGGGTTGAGGAGGGACAAAGCAACGAGGGAAGGAGGAACTCCAGTGGCCTTTGACGCCAGAGACAGCAGCCAGCAGCAGCAGCAGCCAAGAGAGAGGGGAGTGAGAGGATTAGAGAGAACTCCGGGGGGCCAGAGATTAGAACACATTATCTCTGTCTCTTGAAAAGTTCACTACAACCATCCTCTCCCTTTTTGATCCATCACCAACCGCCTAGTCAAAGACACGGAGTAGCTGTCCTCTCAAACCATTTGATTTGTATCAGTCGTTTGGCTCCACAACTCAAGCATTGCATTGCCTTGCTTCATCAGCTTCATTGAACACGCACACAGAGAGAAAGAGAAAGAGAAAGAGAGAGAAAGAGAAAGAGAGAGAGAGAGGGAGAGAGAGAGAGAGATCTTTTCCTTTCCTTGATTGGTTGGTTGATTGGTTGATTGGTTGATTGGTTGATTGATTGATTGATTGATTGGTTCAATCTTTAAGAGAAAGAATCGTTCCAGAGACTCCGAGAAGGATGGCATTGCAGAAAAGGGCAGCCGGAGGAAAAGGGAAACCTGAAGAAGGATCCAAAGATGCAGCAGGAGGAAAAGGAAACAACAAGATGGAGAAGAAGAAAGGGATGAACACTTGTGTGAAAGCCATGTTGTTCTTGCTCGTCTTGGTCATCGGTTTCATCGGTTTCATCTTCCTTGATGATGGAGAAGTTGAAGGGGAGACGGTTGTAGGAGCCGGAGGACTTCTTGCTGGAGAGGACCTTTACTTCCAGTACGACACCAACAAAATTCCAATGCAAGTTTTTACCGAGAAGATGCCCGACTGGAAGCAAAGACCTTGGAAGGATATTTACGTTCCTGAGATCCAAGCAGAGGAGGTCGACGGTTACATCGAGGACACTGGGAAGACTGGGATCCCTCTTGGGATCTTCTTTTACCACACTGACAGCGATTACCAGAGGTTTGACGTGAAGCGGTTCTGGTCCAAGACAGCCAAGTTGTTTGAGAAGGAAACGGGAAAGCAGATGACTTTCAGGCGCGTCGAGATCAATATGGTGAACAAGAAGCATGCTACGCCAGAGCTCAAGGCATTGTACGACAAGTTTATGGAGCACAACATCTACCCAACAGGCATCCAGGCCAGCATCTACTTCTTTGCGGGTGGAAAGTGGGAGAACCAGTTGAGGCTTCCGCTCAGAGGGTCAGCGGTGGAGCTGATCGAGGACTTGGATTGGTTGACCGAACCAAGGAGCTCCAGGATTCTTGAGCATGATGAGGCCATGGAAAAGTTCAACACAACTGGTGGCATCACTCAGGAGGGCTTGGACAACATTATGACCGACAAGCTGACCGCTGACTACCATATTTTCAACTTCCCAAAGGAGAACGAGTACAAGAGGGTCGGAAACAGAGTCGTCTTCTCCGGCGGTTCCGAGAGGATGAACAACTTGTACGACTTCATCCAGTTCCAGTTCATGGAGTACTACATGTACCACACCCACAACTTGGAGCACGCTGCGATCTTGGAGACCAAGGACGTCAACGGCAACGACGTTCAAGTCCAGCACGGAGACATGGTGTACTGGAGGATCGTCGATAAAACGGCCACGCTGATCCCAAGGGATCTGAGGACCGCCGAAGAGATCATCACTTTCCTTAATGACCACACTCTGCCACCTGCACCTGGCATCATCGATGAGAAGCGTTTGACGGGTTCGGCCGTCTACTCTCTGCACCTGTTGAAGGACGCCAGCCCAACTTCTGTGTTCATCAAGATCGTGTACGGCGCCACGGACAAGGAGAAGGCAAAGGCTTTCAGAATCGCCAAGAAGATCCAGACGTACTTCGTGAAAAAGGGAGAGGATATCGTGTTCCCATACTTCCAGATGCAGCCAAAGTCTGCTTACAGTCTTAACGCCCAGATCAACAAGCTCGACGAGATGAAGGAGTTCAGCAACTTTGTGATCATCGAGTGCAAGCTGGCCAACCCAAAGACGGACTTGGTTAAGGAGGAGCTGACGTCCGTGTACGGTATTGAGGCCATAGAGGCAAAGATCGAGAAGATCAAGGCATACATGGAGAAGATGGGTGATGAGATTCACGACGAACTCTAAGTCGAGACGAGACGAAGAACGTTATGAGATTACTTTGTTTTTCCCCGTCAAAGGGATTACTCTTTGTAAGTCATAAATAGATATCATGTTTTCTAAGCTCCTCCACCGCGTGAACTTGAAGCCAGTCGTGGTTTCCAAGGTGTATACTCTCCTGCCATTGCTTTCCATCCACCTTCATTGCCACCACGACCTTTCCCTCATCGTTCAACCACCTTCCTCCTCCATCCCACCAACAATTGAGTCGGCTCTTCTCCTTTGGAACGAGAAGAGGAAGAGGAGGAAGAGAACACAATCCAATCCATCACCACCACCTCTTGCTGTTGTTGATGATGATGATGACTCTCCCTCCCTCTCTCTCTCTCTCCCTCCCTCTCTTCTCTCTCTCTCTTCATTCACCAAAGGTAGGAGGCCAAGGGCAACGAAGGCAGAGGCAACCACCATGGACAACATCACGACGGTGCAGACGTGTTGCAGATGCCGAGGTGATGGCGATGAAGCCTCGAGCGCATCATCCATCATTCCTCCATCCATCCAACCAAAACTTTGCTCCGTTCACAAGAGATCCTGCGGGAGGATACTTATCACTTGTGTCACAAGGGATGCCCAGGTCCTATGTTGGGATGGTCTGACCATGTCCAAGGTGATGGCTTTGAGCTTGCCATCGCTTGACAACAAAGTCTTCAAGACATCTACATCCTTCAAGGGGCTCGGTCTCTACGATTTGACAAAGAAGAAGAACAAGATTGGCAAGGAAGAGATCTTCTCAGAGGTTGTGGTCCTGACGGAGGCAGAGGTCTGCTTCATCAGTGACAAGCGTTTGGGAACGAGTGGACCACCAAGTTTGCCCATCGGCAAGACAAGGATGCGATTGATGTCGAACAAGAGCATGGGAACCAGCAAATCTCTTGCCTCTTTGGGTCTCACTCGTTTGCCTGAGGTCACGGGGAAGGAACAACAAGTGAAGTTGGGAGCAAACCACGCGATAGTGGGCTGCAGTGACTCCTCGGTGAAGGTCATTGATTGTGAGACCCTGGATGTGACGTTTTACCTTGACTTTGCCAAGGGAAGTGTCCCTAACATGCTCTGTGATGCGGCATTCGTTCCGGCAACATCGGTGCTGAGCACTATGGCGTCTGGCAAGGATATGTCGTTCGCTCTCTTCGCTGCGGCGAGTGATGGAAACATCTGCTCCTGGCTGCTGACTTCGGAGCAGCTGCAGGCCAAAAGGACACAGCCACTTGGTGTAAGACCCTCCAGCGCCTTTCATGTTGGCAAGTGTGGACTCTTTAGCTGTCACGTCAAGCGCTCGCCTTGGCAGGGTGCTCCACATCGAGGTGCCGAGGCAGATGACGGGAACGTGGAATCGTTTGACTCGACGCTTTACGCCCCGTGGCACGTCTACGCTTTCACCCAGGACGGTAACTTGAACATCATTCGATGTGTCGATGAGCGAGGAAGGCTTGTGCTTGGGAAAGGTGCGCAGCAAGCGCAGACGATCATCGCATCGTTGAAGTTTTCCACGGTGAACTTTGCAAAGGAGAAGAAAATCAGTTTCCGATGCGAGTTTGTAACCGACGACGTCTTTGGCTTCACCATCACCTCGAAACAAAGAAGCGGCCAGCAACAGCTGCAGTTCTCGAGGATCAGCATCGATGGACAAAAGGCGGAGCTGGAGAGTCTGCCGCCGTTCGAGTTGGAGAAGCACCTCAGGAAGGAGAGCGCTGCTGCTGCTGCTGCTGCTGGTGGTGACGGGTGCCCGTCAAGGAGAACAAAGGGCGGCAAAGTGGAGGAGTTGAAGATTCACTGCTTGTGCAGAAACGGAAGCTTTGGAGGGCTTGCGATCGGGACAAGTCTGGGCTTGACGACGCTAGCGACAAGGTTTGAGATGAAGCCGAGGCCTCTGCTGATCTCCCAAAACGCGACTGACTTGATCGCCTTGAAGACCAACCATGGCGACCGGCTGGCGCTTGAGCACATTACGTGCCAAGCGCCTCCGCCGCAGGGTGGCGGACGGCGAGGGAAGATTCATTCGGGGATGAGAAGGATCCAAAGCGTTTTCCCAAACCCCGTCAGGGACCTGGACAGGAACGCAAAAATGGAATTCTCGGCACGCAGGAAGTTCCTCTCCGTCCTTTCTTCGAGGGATGAGCTCTTCCTGTACGAAGTTTGTGGGAATGGTCTGCTTCAGATAGACCACTCGCTCGGGAAGGTGAAGGACCTCGCGTGGAACCAAAAGGAGGAGAGAAACCTGTGCGTGTGCTGCTCCACTGAATTCGGTCCAGGCATCCGATTCCTAAGCATCAACACAGACTCGAAGCAGATCGAAGTGATCGGTGATGGGGAAGCAAATGGGGAGATCCTGTCTTTGGGAAGCGGGCCCTGCCTCGCGGTGGTGACGCGACGCGACGGCAAAGAAAACCTAGAATTCGTCTCTTGGGAACAACGGAGGCCTTGGGCGTCGGGAACCAACTTGAACGGGGTTGACTTGCCAGGATACTCGTTCATGGAATGGTCCCAACCTCAGTCAGGAAGCTCGACAGCAATCCAATTCTGTGCGATCGGCTACAGCAACACTTTGCTGATCCTGGCATCGCAGGCTGGCACGATGTCTTACATCGGGAGTCTCGGTGTCAAGGGCGCACTGGGGTGCCTTTGGGAAGGCGAATGCCTGTTCGTCAACACTCAGGATGCCATTTTTGCGGCGTTTCTCTCCAGTGCAGCAATCCCAAAGCCGTTGCAGTCGGACACGATGCCGCGCAAGATGCAGAGTACGCTTGGACTGATTGCGTACAAATCCCTCACGGGCGATCTTCCTGACTTCAGCGCCTCCATCTCGGCGCTGTGCAATGGAAAGTTTTCCATGCTGTCTTACTCGCCCGGCGGGACAATCTGGTGCACCTCGGAACACGACCAAGTCTTCGCCGTGGATGTCATCGGCTTGCGAGACCAGCTCAAGATCGAATTGGAGGGAAGTCACTTTTCAAGCTACTTGTCTGCGGTGGAGAGCAAGCTGACAAGTGAGGACAAGAACGAGATCTTCAATTTTGTTTGCCAACGAGGACTCCTTGCCAGGGTGCCACAAATACTGAGTTACGCCGGACGCAAGGAAGAGCAGATCTGGGGCTTGTACTCGTACGAGAAGATGAAGGCCCTGCAGCTGTGCTTGCATTACATCAAGGGCATGGCGACCGAATACGACGGGAACACTCTGAGAGAAAGATCCCTCACTTCGTTTGAGGCGTTGCTGCTCACCAGCAAGGAGATCCTTCGACTCACGGAGAGCAGCCACCCCGATGGGCGCACCAAAGTTGCGGAGTGCCTGAGCCACGTGTGCTCCCTGGGCAAGCACGCATGCACCAGAAGCATCCTGCACCTTTACGGTGGATCTGGTTTGGTGGACTTGCCACGACACGACAAAAGTTCCCGCGGCATTGACTTGCTCTTTGAGAAGGCGAGAATGAGCTGCGAATGACGTTGACCGGCGGTGGGGAGAAGACTTTAAGTGTATGTATTTTTTTGTGTGTGTGTGTGTGTGTGTGCGTGTATCGACAGCATGAAGCTTCTTGTTGGTATTTGTCTTTCCCATCCTTGACGTTATTATTCTCCCTTCAGAGGCCGCTGATCTTCAGGAAGGTGTCTGATGAAGAGGGCGTGGAGGTCCTCGGTATGCTTGGCGAGACTCTCCGGAGTCCAGCCGCTGGTGTCTATGGCGGGAAGGAACTTGATTTCAATTGGATCGCCATCACACTTCACCCCCCACCCTTTCCTGCCCCAGAGCTTGTGAGCACCCGTGACTACAACCGGAACGATAGGAACCTTGCTTTGCATTGCCAGGTGCATTGCCCCTTTCTTGAACGGCTGGAGCCGCCCGTCCTTCGACCTTGTTCCTTCTGGGAACACGCAAACGCTAAGTCCGTGCTTTCTAAGCAAGCCTGAAATGGAATTGACTGATTTGATGGCCTTCTCCCGGCTGCTTCTGTCGATGAAGATAGTCCCGTTCAGCCAAGCGATCCAACCGATGGGATGGACCAAAAGCTCCTTCTTCACGATGGCGATGGTTCCCGTGCTCGTGACCCTTGAGCATGTGACAACGTCAAGCGTCGAGGAATGGTTCGCGAGGTAGACCACCGGCTCCCTTCTCGCGAGGGACCCTCTGTTTTCCATGCCCGTCACTCGAAGCCGGATCCCATATACCGCGTACACGACGGGAGCGAAGAGGACCATGAACACCTTCACGATGCAGGCTCTCCACCTCCTCTTCGGCAGCAGGAGCGGCGCCACCACTAGAACCAGAGCAACGCAGACCATCATCCACGCCATGCAGATGACGAGCCTTACGAACTGGGGCACGAAGGACGGCAAAACACTTTTGCACCCATAATGCCGCTCGGCCCCTCTCTCGGGCTCCATCCCAACCTTGCTCATGATGACAAGACCCTCGCGAGCTCCGACGCCGTCGAGCACTACGCACGAGCGCGACCACAGAAAAACGCAGAGCCAAAAACGAAAAACACAGAAAGAACAAGTGCTGGAGGGAAGAGAAAACGTTTCAGACTCGATGCCTTCCCTCAGTCCGCCTGTGTGAGCCAGAAGTGTGCGCCACTCCTCCTCGACAACCATCCATCTCGCCAGGGGGCAAACCTCCTTGAACTTGCGGTCTCAGTCGTCATCCTCGACAGAACGCGACGAGTGGCGGCTCTTTCGAAAGAGGAGAATGCGACGAACCCACCCGTCACCCGCCTCCTCGCCACTGGCGCCCCTCCCCTCGCTCACTCACCTCTCCAACTAGCATCCATGAAACCAGGAAAACAGGACGGAAAGAGCTCGTTTCAGTCTACGCTCCTGTCCTCACCAGAGCGTCAATCTTTTCAAGGAAGGGCTCTTTCGAAAGACCAAGACACAAGGATTCGCTCCACGCCGCCCACTCCCCCGTCTTCTCCCTCTCCCGTTGTCCACCTCATCCCAAACTCACCCGTTATGACCTCAAAAGCGTTACGTTTCGTGGGAGAGAGAGTCTCATTTCTCTCTCTCTCTCTCTCTCTCGACACACGAAAGGGGGAAGGGAAGGAAGCGACGAGTTTGGGAGAGGCCTAGGAGTGCGAAGGAGCTCGAGGAGGGGAAAGATCTCGTGATCAAACGAAACTAGAACTCAAGATCTTTCCATCGACGTGCGACTTGACGTGTTTCCTTGCCGGATCCTCGGAGAACAACCGGGATCAAGAGAAAACAAGGGAGCTGAGCTCGAGACTGAGGCCATTGGAGGGAGGAAGGTGGCCGCGTCAAAGGCCGGGATTGGACTCGAGGTCGGGACTGGAGGAAGATACAACTCGCGATCTTTCGATTGTGTGGTCGCACGACGTTTTGTTTTGCTGGATTGAATCGTGAGAGCCCGAGGGAAAGATCTGAAGGTGTCTTGTCAGAGTCATGGAGTCCACATTGGAGAAGTACGCCATTGCCTTGTACAGGTTGGCGCAAGGAATGGATCCCGTCGTCCTCATCTGGACATCAACTTTGGCATTAGCTCTGACTTATTTTTTGGTGACGAAACTCTTGGAACCCTTTTTGCCAACGTCGTCGTCGTCGAGGTGAGTCAACCTCCACCCCCAAACCTTCCTCGTTTACCCGGCCGGGTATCTTCTCCTGGGACCACTGATGGCGGAAGGGGCATCAGCAAGCTGCCGTGGTACTGACGAGCGACTTGTGTGTGTATGTTTTTGCGCTCTTGCTTCTTCTCTGCCTCTCGCCTTCTTGAAACCATGCAACGCAGCGCGGCGAATAGGGCAGCGGAGGGTGACAGGAACAGCGGTGGCGAGCGCGGGGGAGGGAGGAGCGAGGGCAACAGGTCAGGTGGGGGAGGAAGGTCCAGCGGAACCCATCAGGGCAAGGGGCACTCGAAGGAATTTTGGGATCGGGTGAGGCCCGAAGTGCGCCGGTACCACGAGACCTTCAAACGGAAAGTCTCTCCCGAGTCTGGGGTGGGTAGCCTCTTGACCGGGAGGCGTGTCACAATATCGACTTGCGGGGTTCTCTTCGAGGAGAAGGAGTGCCACCAGCTGAAGTCTTCTGCCACACTCGTCCCACTCGCGAAAGACCTGGTCGAGTCCATCTCATATTTTGGGGAAGTCTTCCTGATCACGCAAGTGTTCGATGACGCCAGCGAGGAGAACGTGAGAAAGACGCTCCAAGCCAGCGGCATCGTTGGCTCAGGTGGGTTGGTGAAGGGTCACCACGCCCTGTTCTGCGAGAAGCACGTGAGCAAGATCAGCATAGCGAGGCAGATCGAGCCAGGAATTCACATCGATGCCGAGAAAGCGACAGTTCTGGAGCTTCAGAGGTTTTTGCCAAAAGTGTTGTTCATCGCCAACGCTCAAGGCGATAGCGCAGCGCCGAGCGGATCTTCTCAGAAGCCAAACATGCTCGTGGACGAGACGTTGAAAACGTTTTGCACTTCCTGAAAGGTGGTTGAGGCGGGGGCGGCGGGGAGAATTGCCTGCTTTGGTGGAGCCGGCTGGCGAGGCGAGCGCCAGAGTTGCTGGGCTCGAACCCTTTTAGGCGACAAGGTGCATCGGCGCCTAACAGACGTAATGTAAAAAGAGCTTGTTTTAGACGAAGAGGGGTCCGCCCGCCCGCCCAGTGGCTAGTGATGAACAGTCACAACTTTCTCTTTCCAGAAGAAGAATGCCATGCTCAAGAGAAGAAAGCTTATCGCGGAGATGTAGCCAAAAGCTGCGGTGGAAGCCAAGATGTCGGTGTTGAATTCAGTGTCGTAGTTCCTGCTCATGGAGGTGACCAAGGACTGAAAGGAGGTGAACTGCAGCCCACTGTTCAGCGTGAGGAACATCAACCAAAAGGCGCCGCCGATGCAGATTCCCCTGTTCAGTTTCTTCGTGGGATGAGCGAGAGAAACGCAGGAGCACATCAACAGGCTCGCGCTAGCGACGTAGTATATGACGACAGCGACAAGAACGACGGCTCCGTTCACCGCAGCGCCCTGGAAGATGTTGGACAGGCCGTCAATATCGATCAGAACGGCTCCATTCTGCACACCGCTCGTCGCGTTGCTTGGCAAGTCTCCAGGAACGTACTGGACGGTCTTCACTTTGTCCTGAAGCTGGTTGAACTCCTGCCAGGTGTAGAAGCAAAGGATCACGAAGATCAGAGCTGGGACGCCACTGCCTCCGTAGCAACCCCACGCCAACACCTTCATTCCCTGTTCGCGACATCGAAGAGCGCAGTAAGCGTGAGTTCAGTGAACATTTTCTTCGCCTTCCAACAGAGACGGAGAGGGAGGTCGTCCTTCGAGAGCTTACAATGCGCTTGCCCTTGGGCTTCTTGTCGCCGCCCACCGTTTCCGGCAGCATCTCTGGATCCTTGGCCATCTCGGTCACTGCAGCTGCCTTTGCTGGATCGCGAACTTCCACGTCGAAGCTCTCTTGAGGGGTTGGCTTGAATCCGCTCGCCTTCGAAACGGTCTCCGATACCTCCGCTCCCGATGACCCTTTTGTTCCTTCCGCCAGCGGACTGTTGCTTGCCATCACCTGAGCAAGCACAACGACAGCACGCACGTTAGAACCTTCCTTCTCCTGTAACCGCCGAAGAGAGCTTCAGTATCAAGAGTCCATCAATTTTTTCGTGCGAGGGGTCGAACGAAAGAGGACGAGGTGAGGAATAAGCCAATGACACGAGTACCCTCCCTTGCCTCGCACCTCGCCCCGTCCCCCGTCGTCGACCTCCTCATGCAAACGTTTTTACTCACTCTTTCTCCTGACGCAGAAACGCCTCGATTTTGAATTTTAAGAGGGGCGGGACGGGGCAAAGGCCCGCCAGTGGTGGGTGAGGGTGATGAGGATGATGAGGAGGAGGAGGAGGAGGAGGATGGTGAGGGAAGAGGGGGCGGTCTCTTGCATTGTGCATTCCCCTTGCTCTCTCTCTCTCTTCCTGCTTCCAAAGAGCCCTCACTCGATGAAAAGGACAGTGAGAATGAGAATGAGGAGGATAGTGGTGAGAGTGAGTGTGGTGAGGAGGCAAGGGCAAGAGAAGGAAGGCTTTTGATGACATCATGGTCTCCTCCCTCTCCTCTTCCCCTTTCTAAAGAGCCCGCCACCCTGGGTGATTGGATGCAAAATATATATCATGTGTTACAAAGGTACGTGATGTGTTTGTGTTTTTGTGTTTGGTACTGGGATGCTTGCTGGAGGGTAGAGGTTCACTTTGACTTGGATCTGGATCTGGATCTGGATCTGGTTCTTCCCCCGGACCTGTGCTTCTTTTGGACCTCCATCTGCTCCTTCCTCACCAGGGCCTGGTCGAGGATGTCAGACTTGGAGTCCTCGGGGTAGAGAACCGACACGAGGTCGTCGTCCGCGGGAACCCTCCCCTCTGGGAATACCCTCCCCTCCTCGTCCTCCTCCTCCCCTCCCGACGACGCCACGCTGCTGAGGGCGACAACGTCCTCGTGAGACCTCTGCAGCTCCTCCAGGAGCTCCTTCATCGAATCTCCCTCCGCGCCTCCAACGCGTCCTGCCTGGCTCTCCTCCCTCTCCAGCAGGTCCTTCTGCTTCTGCTTTGCCAAGGTCGAGATCTTGGTCAGCTTCTTCGACAGCTTCTTGTTCTTCACCTTGGCGCCCTTGAGCTGGGAGTCCAAGTTCTTGATGGTGCCGACGCCGCACTGCAGCAAGAGACGCGTGTGCTCGTCATTGGCATTCTTGAAACTCTTCTTCATCTTGTCCAGCTTCTCGCACTTGACCTTGGTCGTGGTCAATTCCTTCTTCAGGTGCTTCACCTTCTCCTTGCAGATCACAAGCTTGTAAGGCTTAGTGTTCTCCGTCATCCGCTTCAGCTTGGCGTACTTCTTCTCCACCTCGAGAGACTTTGACTTGAGGATGGACTTCTCCTTGAGCTTCCACACCTTGTTCAGCTGCAGCAGCAGCACCGTGAAGGGCTGCAGAGGCAAGTTCAAGGATGGATACTCCTGAGTGAAATCTTTGACGAGGTCCAGAGCCTTGGAAGGAACCCAATTGTTTCTCTCCAGGTTAGCGAGAGCAGGCCTGTCCCCGAGGGAGGCGTACTTCTCGCTGTTCACGCCTTCCACGTACAAGCAGTCCGCCAGAGAGACGTAGTGCATCGATCCGGCTCTCTGGAGCTCCTTGGCGAGTCGCTTGTGCTCGCTCGACTCCAGGAGATACATCAGCCTCTGGCAATCTCCCTTGTACCTGTCCTTCTCCCTCTTCAAGATCTCGTTCGGCCTCGATGCGAGCTTGACCTTGTCCTTGTACTTCTGGATCTCTTGCTTGTTCACCGTGACCTGCTTCACCACCTCCCTGTTTCGCTCCTCCAGCTCCTGCGTCTTCTGCTTGTTCCGGACGTGCTGGTCCTTGAAGAACTCAATCTCCTTCTCCAATACTTTCGTGCGGTTCACGCTCACCGTGCACCTGTGCTTCTCCAGCTTCACCTTGAGGACGGCCTCGTCCAGCTGCTGCTGCAGCACCTTCACCTGCTCGTCTGCCTCATGCCGCTCACTCAGCAGCCTGCAGGAGAGAGGACACGCCGAAGAACACAAGGCAAGGAGGTGGAACGAGGTCAAGCGGAAGGTCAGCACACGTGGTCACGCAAGCAAGGGCAAGCAACAAGGAAATGGAATGATCGGATTGGATTGGATTGGATGAAAGAATGCCTTCGTACCTCGTCAAGTAATCGATCTCCGCCTCGTGCTCGAACTTTTGCTTCTCCGAGGAGCGTATGGCACTGTCCAAACGAGAGTGAAGGTCCGTGATTTGCTCCTCAAGCTGCTTCTGCTTCTGCAGGTGGATATTCTCCACTCTGGCAAGCTGGTCAGTCAGCTCCCTGTTCCTAATATTCACATGGTTTGTGGATTCGATCAGCTTGAGCATCTCTTGCTTGTGCTCGGCCTGAAGGTCCTCCACTTGCCTCTCTCTCGCAGCGAGCTCCTTCCTCATCTTCTTCCACAAGTTTGTCGCAATCCACACACCGTGAGCCTCGTGAGGCACAAGCTCCCCTCTCTCCCTATAATAATTCGCAACTTCACCGCCCTTCTGCTCCATCATCGGCCCAGGACTCACTCCACTCGTGGATGGGACGTCCATCGCACGCGGAGTGATCTGTGCATTCGTTTTTCCGGTCCCAGTGACGCCAGCCACGTAGTGTGGCATGGTGGTGGACATGTGAACCTTGTGAGCTGTCTCAGACATCATTCCCACAGCAGACGTCATCTTTCGTCAAATGCTTCAAGTGAGGTATCAAAAGAAAGATCTCAGGGTCTACTCTCGTCTTGTGAGAACCTTCTCCCCGTCTTGCCTCGACCTCCTTCCCTAATGTCCTCCACAAGGCTCGCCAAAGGTCTCACCTTGGGACTCCAGACTTTTTTGAATCTGATCAACGGAAAAAATAGAAAATCATTTTTAAATCTTCAACGAATATCTTTTGAAGAGAGAGAGAGGAAGAGGAAGAGGAAGAGGAAGAGGAAGAGGGATGGCGGCATGATCATTGCCGTCCTCTCGTCTTTCATAATCTTTCTTTCTCTTTTGTCTTTCTCTTTTGTCTTTCTCTTCTTTTGTGTTTTTGTTTGATCCCTCACTTTCCTTTCCAGTCACGGATAGGTCATAACTCTCAGCTTTGTCTTAAGAGAGAGGCAAGGGAACGTGGGAGCGGGGGAGGGATCATGATGCATGGTGCATGACGATGGTGATCGATGACATCTATCTCTGTCTCTGTCTTTGATCCCCCCCTTTTCCTTGTGCGCCACATCATCATCATCATACACCAAAAGAGGAGGACCACTAAAAGAGAAAGAGAGAGAAGGGGGACCATGTGCGTCAAGGTGTCACCGGAGCATCAACGCCTTCTCTCTCTCCCTCCACCATCGCTTCTCTTTCCCCCTGCCACTCCTCTCTCTCCCTATCTTGTGCTTCCTTCGATACCTCGCTCAGAGAGAGAGAGAGAGAGAGAGAGAGAAAGAGAGAGAGACACCTAAGCCAAGGAGAGCAAGGAGAAAGACGCCACAGAGACAAACAAACCAATGGGTAGAGGACAACAGGAGCAACGTGGATGATGAGGAGAGATCCATCCCATTGATTCAAGCATCGCAATCGCAATCAATCGATCCCCCTTTCTCGCTCGCTCGTCCAAAAGGCCAATCTCTCAATCTAACGTAACGTCTCCGAATGTAACGCTTCAAACCCCAAACAAACCCTACGAGAGGCCGTGGCCTCGGTCCGCGGAGAGAGAGAGAGAGAGAGAGAGAGGTAGACGCGGAGTCTCTTTGCATCTGTGGATCCTCTCGACAGACTCGGGAGCCTCAAGACTTGTGTCTCCGAGCTTTTGCTTTTTTTTTTTTTTTTTTTGGTCGCTGCTGCTCATTCGCTTTCCTTGGGAGGCTGAGGGCTCCACCAGCTACAACCCTAGACTAGGTTCTTCGAGTCCTTCCATCGTTCGCGCTTTCTTTTTCGTAGTGATGAATGGAAGCGGCAAGGGAAGGCACGGCGACGATGCCATTCACGGCGCGTCGTCGTACGACGAGGCGTCCATCGGCAAGTCTGCCTCCTCGGGGTCCCACTTCGCAGCGGCGTTCCCAGAGTCATCCTGGCTTGACGGGAAGGGAAAGATTGGCAAGGGCTACGGAGGAAGGTCCAGGGGAAAGTTTGGACTTGGAGAGCATTTCATCTTCAAGCAAGTCCTCGGCGAGGGGTCGGAAGGACAGACGTGGCATTGCAGAGACGTCGTCACGGGCGAGGAGGTAAGTCGCGCCCCAAGGGACACGGCGCGTCTCCCTCACACACGCACACACAGGGAGATCAGCTGACCTGTCCTCTCCTTCTCTCGGCCCCAGGTTGCTCTGAAAGTCATCGCAAGGCACTCGGACAAGCCCATGGGAGCGAGTTTGCAATCGCTGAGGAGCAAGCTCGACAGCCTGCGAGGGAACAGAGGAGAAGATGCCAAAAAGGCGGCTCGAAGAAGAAACAAATCAAAAGTACGCAAGTTCAATCCCAGCAGGGTGGCCGCGGAGATCATCATGCAATGTGCCTTGAATCACCCCAACCTCGTGCAGCTGAGCGGAGTGTACCTTAGCGCCACCCACATTGGCCTGGTGATGGAGCTCGTGAAGGGTGGGGAGCTCTACGGTTACATCAAGGAGTACCCCATCCCAGAGAGAATCCTCTTCCCGCACAGGGGGACTGAGAGCTCGAGGTCCGAGTCAAAGAAGAAATCGGCCAGCAGAAGAAGCTCGAAAAAGAAGCAAGACGACGACGACGGCGTCGCGCAGGGTCTTTACGTGCTGAGCAGGAAGCCCCGCGATGAAAAGTTCAGGAAGCACCTGGATGAGGAGAGGGCCCTCTACTTTTTCAAGCAGGTTCTCAGTGGCGTTTCGTACTGCCACAGGCACCACATCGCTCACAGGGATCTGAAGCTGACGAACGTTTTGATCGACACGGCGGTCAAGCCCCCCGAGCTGAAGATCTGTGACTTTGGCCTCTCCAAGCACTGGATCACTCCGCCGGAGAGGAAGAAGAAGGACGAGGATGTCGGGGAGGACTCTGGTGACACGGAGGGGGACTCCATCGCTGACAGCGCGGTCTCTGACTTCGAGAAGAAGGCCGACCCCTTGCCCCTGGACGATTTGGACCCCAGCGATGTCGTATTCGCGCGCTGCAGAACCAGGGTGGGCTCCCCCATGTACGTGGCGCGAGAGATCGTTGCCAGGGAATTTTGCATTGATGGGTACGACGGCACGGCCGTAGATGTCTGGAGCATGGGCATCATGCTGTACTACATGTTGAGGGGGAAGTTCCCGTTCCCCGACTTCAACGGCAAGGGCAGCATGGAGATCTTGAAAAGAATCCCTTCAAGGGTGAAGACGGACTTGCTCAAGAATGACTTGGGCAAAAGCGAGCTCTCTGACGAGGTCATTGATCTCCTCAACCGGATGCTTCGTTTCGACATCAGCCAGCGCATCAAGCTGGACCAGATCTATGACCACCCTTGGGTCGCAAGGGAGCAGTCGGAAGAGAGGTTAGAGGAGATCTTCGCGCCATTGTACAGTCAGAAGAAAAAGAAGAGGCCTGAAAAGAGGAGCTTGATGGAGGGCATCATGCAAAAGATGCAGGGATGGTTCACGAGCTCTAGCCCATTGGATAGGAGGCAGTCTGACAAGAGCACAGGTCATTCCACGGCTATTGACAGCGACGAATGCGACATTACGACGAGCAGGAGCAGCTCGGTGGCGACTTCCGACGGCCTGGTGGCGGAGGAGGAGACGGGCCCGTCGGGCAAAAAGTTTCCCACGGATTGTTGGTTGGAGGTCAAAGAGATGGTCTATCGAGCGTCGCATACCATTGCGTCCCCTGGCGCGAGGGTAGAGGTCTGGCGGCCACCTTTTGGCCCCTTCAGGCTGACCTTCTCGACGCGAGAAGCGGCGGAGATGGACCGAAGGGAAAAGGCCATGTCGAGAGACTAGAGAGATGAGCTCGCCGATCGATCGACTCGCCGCAATACAAACTGTTGGGAGAGTGTGTGAGATATTGTAGGATCAAACAAGTGAATCATCTGTAACAACAGGGACATTACCCATATTAGAGCTGAAGCAAGAGAAAGGGACACCAGTCAAAAGCCTACCCTGCTGCTGCTGCTGCTGCTGCTCTGTCTGTGTGTGTGTGTGTGTGTGTGTGTGTGTGTGTGTGTGTGTGTGTGTGTGTTTGTTTTAGCCTGTCAGCGATAGATGTGAGACACATAAAATAGATCAATCATGATCCTCTCCTCCACCACCATCATCACCACCTTTGCTTTCCAAAAGCAAAAGCAAGCGAGGAGCGGCGAGCGACACGAAGAGGAAGAGCGAAGGGAAGCGAAGGGAAGAAGAGGAAGATGGTAGAGATCGGCAGCACTGGAGTGAGCTTCACCAAAGTGGCGAGGGAGTGGCGCTGCAAATACGCCATGGGAAAAGACGGCGGACCAGGAACAAGTGAAGCGTTGACAAGAGCACAAGCTTTGTTGAACGAGTACTTGCCACAACTCAAGGGACTTGCTGGCGCTGAGGTGACGAGAATCGTTTGCGGAGGATGCGCTGACTTCAAAGTCATCGTCAACCAACCGGCTGCGGACCACGACACTTGGAAGGCCAAGGGCTACGCTCCAGAGGAAGGTGAGGGAGTGAGAAGGAGGGGAGGAACTTTGAAAGAGGGAGAGGAGTGAGGGAGCGGGGAGTGGTTTAGATAGAAGCTTCATCGTCTTGGCTTTCCATCGAGCCCTCGGTTGACTCGATTGGCTTTATAGTGAAGGAGAACGAGGCGAGGCAGAGAGAATGGGACGAGAGATGCAGAGGAGAAGGGCGTGTGTGTGTGTGTGTGTGTGTGTGTGTGTGACGTGTCCCTCCGCCTCCTTAAGTGGTTGATGGTGATCGATGCAAAGGAGTTCCTTCTCTCATGAACTTGTGCTGAACGCGTGAGATCTTCTTCTTCTCTTTTCTCTTCTCTGTTTTGATTTGGTCCCGTCCCTTTGACAGAGTTCCTCGGGAAGCTCAAGGCGATCGAAGGGATTACCAACGTGGAGACGCAGGAGTTCACTTGTGAGCAGCTTTAGAACTTTTTTTCTAATACACAGAAAATTACTTCACACACTTCCAAGGCGCCATCGTCTCTCTCTCTCTCTCTCTCTCTCTCTCCTCTCCTCGTCAGGGCAAGTTGATCGCTTGCCCAACGACGAGTTTGGTAGGATCCACTCCAGCGTTCGCGGCCAAGAGGTCCTCCAGTGCGATGCCCAAGTCCTTTGCGATGCCGTAGAACGTATCCCCTGGGCAGATCACACGTTGTTTCTTTGCTCCTTGTGTGCCCAAGGATAAAACTGTCTCGAGGGCTTGCTTGTACTTGTTCCAGTACGGCACCGTTGCCTCAAGGTTCACGCCGTTGGGTCCACCTGCTCCAAAGGAAGAGAGGAAGAGGCATGAGGTCGCAGTGATGGGTGAGGAGGTGTCCTAAACCAATGGAAGCAATGAGAGCTCCATCCAGATCCATCTGCAAGAAGATGCACAAGGGCAAAGCTTACCGTTATACCCGCGAACGACGAACTCATCCGACCGGGTAACGCTCTTGTATGTTTTGAGCCAGCAAAGATAAGCGGCACAGAAGTACAGGGATGATGCAGGCTGGTAGAGGTCCAACTCGTACTCATCATAGGAAAGGTCCTCGGCTAGCCACTGAGCAAGAGAAGTGGAGGAAGTAAAACCAAAAAGGGAAGGAGAGGAGCCATTTGTCCAGTCCGCCGTGCGTTACGCGTGCGTGCGACCCAAGCCATCAAGCAGCAAGCGGCAAGGAGAAGACAAGACAAGTGTCCATGCATCAGAGAGAGAGACAGAGAGAGAGAGAGTCAGGCAGAGGGTCAGGCAGAAGTGTGTGTGTGTGAGAAAAAGAGGCAGAAGAGAGAAAGAGAGAGAGAGAGAGGAGAGAGGAGATGCGCATGACGTCGAGATCAAAGAGCGAAAGAATCGCATTTACCTTCGCCGTACTTTGCAGCAGTTGGGTTAATCCAGAAGAAGCTTCTCCTAGGTGCTCCTCGTACCGATAAGCCTTGACGTTTCCACTGCTTTCGATGAGAGCAATGGCTGTGACCATCTCCGCTTCGATTCCTTTCACCTTGTTCGAGCTTCGCAACACTTGCTCGCTCAGCTCCAAGATCTCCTCAGCAGCCAGCGACATCCTCACCACTGCGTCTTCTTCATCTTCCACTTCCTCCAATCATCTCCCGTGGGTTCCAATCCTCCACAGGACACCAAATCCTTCAATCGAGGGGTCCACGGAAAGCTCGTAATGAGACGCTTCCTTTTGTCGAACCCTCCGCCACCCTCGTCCTCTTCCTCGTCCTCCCTTCTCCCTCCTTCTCTCTCTCTCTCTCTCTCTCTCTCTCTCCTTAAGATGATCAGGCTTCTTTGGATCAGACAGAGGGAGAGGAGGGAGAGGAGGGAGAGGTTGCATCGGTTACTTTGCTTGGATGATGATCAGGCTTCTTTGGATCAGACAGAGGGAGAGGAGGGAGAGGAGGGAGAGGTTGCATCGGTTACTTTGCTTGGATGATGATCAGGCTTCTTTGGATCAGACAGAGGGAGAGGAGGGAGAGGTTGCATCGGTTACTTTGCTTGGATGATGATCAGGCTTCTTTGGATCAGACAGAGGAGGGAGAGGAGGGAGGAGATGCATCGGTTACTTTGCTTGGATGATGATCAGGCTTCTTTGGATCAGACAGAGGGAGAGGAGGGAGAGGAGGGAGGAGATGCATCGGTTACTTTGCTTGGATGATGATTTGGCTTCTTTGGATCAGACAGAGGGAGAGGAGGGAGAGGAGGGAGGAGATGCATCGGTTACTTTGCTTGGATGATGATCAGGCTTCTTTGGATCAGACAGAGGAGGGAGAGGAGGGAGGAGATGCATCGGTTACTTTGCTTGGATGATGATTTGGCTTCTTTTGCTTCAGTTACCCTTTAGTAGAGAGACAGATGATCAGGCTTCTTTTGATCAGACAGAGGAGGGAGGGGAGAGAGAGAGGATCCATCATCCAACATCCATCATCGCACCGGCTTCTTCATCTGCTGAGATCACCCAGCGTGCACGTCATTGTTATCGTTCCCTTCCGGACGGTGACCGTCTGATTCGTCTTGTTGAAGCCGACGACGGTGGCCTTCGTCCCGCCAAGCCTCTTCAGCTTGACCCTATCGCCCTTCTTCGGGAACCACAGGGCATTGTCCGCCTCCGCCTCCACCGAGACCTCCTTCACTTGCGCTGCGACAGCGAGCTCCGTCGTCCTCCTCCTCACGCCCCTCTCGATCGTCCTCAGGAAAGCATCCGTTCTCGAATGGTCCCACTCCCTCGACTCGTAGAGGGCGAGGGCCTGGTCCACGCAGGCCACGCAGCTCGAGTAAAAGTCTTCCTCCTCCTTGGCCAGCATCGATCGCATCTCATGCACAAAGTCTTCGCCCAGCTCCCCGTCCGCGCAAGCGGGATCGTCCACCGCCACCGCTTGGAGGGAGGCAATGTCGTCCCGGAGCCTGGCCATGTAGCCCTTGGCTCGCTCTGCCAGCTCCCGAGCCTTCTTCTCTTGCCTCGTCAGCGAGTCGTAGACCATGGAGATGTTGCCCTCGTCCACGTCCACGGCATCGAAAGATTGCATCCCACTCAGCTCCAGCTCGGCCTCCTTCAGGATGCCGCCATCCAAGCCGATGGCCCGCGCGATGTGCATGGCATTGCTGGCCCCGCTCTCTCCCAGCAGAATCTGGTAGGTGGGGCGGAGGGTGTCCATGTCAAACGCAACGGAAGCGTTCAGCCACTCTTCCTTCTTCTCCCTCCCGGCAAGCTGCTTGAGCTCCGAGAAGTGAGTGGTGGCCACGGTGAGAGACGCCCACTTGCTGAGGTGCCTGAGGAGGGCAACTGCAATGGCTGCCCCCTCCGTGGGGTTGGTGCCCGAACCAACTTCATCCAGGAGAACAAGCGACCCATCAAAGTCAAGCGCCTCCACAACTCGAACGATGTCTCTCAGCCGCGTAACGTGCGAACTAAAGGTGGACAGATTGCTCTCCAAGCTCTGGTTGTCGCCGATATCGGCGAGGATGGCTTGGAAGAACGCCATCCTTGGCCTTGTTTCGGGAGCGGTGCGAATGTACAGACCGCACTTGGCCATGTGGAGGCAAAGGGCTATCGTCTTCATGGTCGCTGTCTTCCCACCGGTGTTCGGGCCACTGATGGTGAGGACCTTGCAGCTCCCAGGAATCGAGATGTTGACAGGAGAGACCCCAGGGAGGTCTCCCCGAGTCGCAGATGACGTTGCTTGCTCCACGGCATCAAGGGCTTGCTCCAGCAGCACGGGATGGACAACGCCTTGGAGGTCAACCGCCATCTCACCAGCAGCCTGCCGCACGAATTCTGGCCTGCTTCCACCAATCCAAACGGCATGCTTGGCTCTGGCGAGCATCAAGTCGATCTCCACGACCTGCTCGTAAACTCTCAAGACGTGCTCGGACTTCTTCCTGATCTTTTCTGTCAACTTCTTCAAGACCTTGGTCTCTTCTTTTGATTCCTCTGCCCTGAGCTTCATGAGCTTGTTGTTCATCGGGACGCAGTACTTTGGCTCGACGTACACCGTTTGACCCGTCTTGCTTTCGCCCAACGTCAGCGACCCCTTGAGAGCGGCAGTTGCGCCCTGCAAGCCCCTCCTAACCGGAATGCAGTACCGGTCTCTCCGGAAGACGACTTGCTTTTCTGGCATCAGGCCCTCGTCGAAGAGCTCCTGCGCTGTCTCCTCGAGACTCGTTCGCAACTTTGTCTCGATGTCCCTCAGCTGGTCTCGAATCTGTGAGAGCTCCTGGGTGGCCCGTGAATCCAGATAAAGCAGACCTGGCTTGACGCAGTCCCTGCACTCCCTCACGAGATCCTCCACTTCCTTCAAGTGCGCCCCCCTCTCCATGGAGTACATCCTCTGGAATGCCTCGCTGCCCAGTCTCCCTTCCCCTCCGCCAAGCAGAAGGGCTTCGGTGCCTCTCACGCACTCGCAAGCGTCCTCGATGCAGGTGACGCAAGCGTCTGTCTCCCTGACGTCCAGGACGGTCATTGAGCCCCTCGTCTGGGATCCGCTTTGCTGGCCCTCCCTCCCAGGCAGCGCGGGCAAGCTTCCGATCATCCTCAGCCACACCGAAACATCGCCCAGACTTTCCAAGTTCCGTTCGCATCGTTTGATTTCGTCGCTCCCACCTCCCCCCCGCGAGTCGTAGCACTTCCGAAGAAGCTCGGTCTGCAGCAGGAGCTCCTCCGCCTCCGCCGCCGACTGCGACGCAGGCAGCACCTCCAGCAACGATTCGAGCCGGCCTCCTTCTGCCCCCAGAAGCTTCTCCCTCGCCATCGTGGTGCAGACAAAGCGCCCGACCTGGCCCAGAACTCTCGTCCACTCGCAGGCCAAGAGCGTCGTCGACGACATGGCGCTCAGAATCGAATCCACTTCCACTCCAGGCGCCTCCCCTGCCACCATGGTGGACGCGTCAGCCCCGGCCTTCATCGCGACCTTTCGCCTCCTCCGCACGGCAGGAAGCCCACTGACCCGTCGTCGTCCCCCATTCCAGTGACATGGCAACGAGCTCGACGATGCCTCTTGACTCCTCTCGCACGCGCACGTGCACGGCTCGCGACCCCTCTGCCGCGTCCTGGCCGTTCCCCAGCCCCGGGGCGTTGGAGAACCCTGAGCCAGCAGTGGACTCAGCATGACCTGTATCTCTTTATCCCCTCCTTCCACAAAGAAACCAAATGCAAGCGAGATGCATCAAGCGAGTGAAGACACAATCAAAACACTCATGAGAAAACCTTTCCACTGATATGCTCCACTCCTCCTCTCACGCCACCCCCTCCACTCCAGTCGCCCCCTCTCCTCCTCAATCTCTCCCTCTCACTCCACCACCGCAATTCAATCTCAAGACGTCCTTCCGACGCCAAACCAAGCAAGCGACCACTCAATCAAAAGATCGTGAGTCAACGCTTCGTATCACACCCTCGTCTTCTCCTCTCTTTGCTGTCCTCGCCGTCACCGTCCTCGACAAGGCAGGCCTCTCAGGTGTTTTCTGCTTCAAATCCTGAAACACTCGAGTCTAATCGATCACTCCGAGCACCAAATGGGTCGATGAAGGTATCGACGGAAAGCTCGTGAGAAGATCTTTCGTAGGGTTTCTTGTTCTTTCACGCCTCTCCTTGATCCGACGCCTTCGTCCCCGATTTCCCCTCTGATGCTCTCGCTCCTCTCCACTCAGAGAAGGGCAGCCTCAAAAAGTCCTCTCCTTATCCACTTTCGGAATCGGACGGAGGCGACGATTGAAGCGACAAGGAGAGGACGAGAACCGCAACGAGGGCGAGAGACGAAGGAATCATACGAAAGATCTTCTCACGAGCTTTCCGTCGATACCTTCATCGACCCATTTGGTGCCCAGAGTGATCGATTAGACTCGAGTGTTTCAGGATTTGAAGCAGAAAACACCCGAGAGGCCTGCCTTGTCGAGGACGGTGACGGCGAGGACAGCAAAGAGAGGAGAAGACGAGGGTGTGATACGAAGCGTTGACTCACGATCTTTTGATTGAGTGGTCGCTTGTTTGGTTTGAATTCTGGAGCACTAAGCTTGCTTCGTTTCGTTCGAATTCGAGCCAGTCTCCATGGCGGCGTTCTGTCCAGCGAGGGGTGGACCATGTGTCTCCCGGGAGGCATCCCGAGTTTGCGGCGTGCGTTACGTTACGGGTTCGGGTTCTAGGTGGTGCCCAGGCGTTACGATTCGGTCCAGGGGAGGGGAAGGGTCGAGGAAGACGTTCGTTGCGTTTGCTGTGGAGGCATCGGACGGAGTGGACCGAGCTGGAGAGATGGAGAGGTTGAGGGTGAAGTGGGCGAGGCACGCGGAGCTTGCGAGGAGGAGGCAGCTGATTGAGGAGGAGGTGATGGTGGTGGAGGACGACGGGGAGGTGACTGGCTCAGAGGAGGAAGAGGAGGTGGAGGACGAGAGGGCGAGGTTGGTTGCGGCCGAGGCGGCGAGGGAGAAGGCCCTGGCGAGGGAGAAGGCCCTGGTGGAGAGGGACTTGACGGACGATGAGGTCTGGTACGCGGAGTTCTTGGAAAAGTTCTTGTGCAGGGTGAGCAAGCAGGAGGAAGCGTACGGGAATGAGAAGAAGCAGAGGGCGTTCTCCCCGTCGACGGTGAAGAGGTACTACGTCGCTCCCGCCATCGACAGCCCTGAGCCCGCGCCTCACAACTGGCGCGAGTACAGAAGGAACCCGAGCAAGGTCGAGGAGTACATGAACAACCCTGTCGTGCAAGCGTTCGAGCGCAAGGTCAAGGCGTGGAAGGAGAAGAAGAAGCAGGTGAGCATCCAGGAGGATCTCGGCAACACGAGAAAGTACGTGGAGCAAGAGACGCAGTTCTTGGACAACTCGGCCTTGGATGACAGGATTCAGTACAGCGAGCTGAGAGGTTGGAAGAGGCACAATTACACGGAGAAGGAGATTTGGGACACGGTCACGAGGCACGGGCAGACCCCAACCTGCGAAGAAGTCTTGGAGCTTCAGGGGACGACCCACGTCCAGATGTACACCTTGGGGATGGACGAGGTCGTGGACTACAGGGAGACTGTCAGGCCGATAGAGCACGAGCTGAACTTGCAAGGAGTCTTCAATAACTACTGTCCGGAGCACAGCCAGGTGGTTTTCCATGGGAACGAGAAGAACTTTTCGAACCACGATCCAGTCTTGTTCGAGCTGGAGGCCCTGGGGCGACTCAAGTGGCCCGGAGAGCTCTACGGGAAGGGGGAGGACACTTCGTCCTCGGACGACGCCGCGGCGGCAGTCGAGATGGGCATGGCGACCGGCAAGCTCGAGGAGAAGAAAGGGAAGGGCAAGGGGAGGGGCAAGGGGAAGGCCGCAAAGGCGGGCGCGTCTGAAGTCGAGATAGATGGGGTGGATGACGTGGATGATGACGCTGACATCGACTTGGTTTCCAACAACCTGGACCAGATCTCCAGCGCTGACTCCAGCGGTTCCGTCGATCCCTTCTCCCAGATGAACCGGGGAGAGGGAGAAGAGTCTTACGACGACGACACGCTCTACATCTCGGACGACGCCACGGACAACGAGGACAACATGGACTACGACGCGAGGCCCACTTCCTATGACACTGGGGACACCGAGGACCCCTTTGGACTGTGAGAGGATTCGCTCTTCTTCCGAATGTGTAACCTGCACTTATTTTCGTGACAACAATATTCATAGTTTCCTTTCAAAGTTCGTTCCTGGATCAAAAGTTCATGAAAAAGTTAAGGAGGCAGCTGACCCGCTCCAATCTTTCCTCCACAGTGACCCAAGTGTCTGCCAAAGCCTTCCTCATCTCGCTAGCGGCACGGGAGAGGTCCTCGCTTTCCAAGATCTCTGACATGTGAACCTTCAAGATGACGTTGACGAGGGCCTGGGTCACCTCAAAGTCCGTCTTCTTCTTGATCTGGTTGGTGCAGAAGGTGAGAGCGAGGAGCAAGGCTTTGTGGTCAAAGGCGTAGATCTCCGTGTAAATTTGCCCGGGAGACATGGACTTCAAGTGAGTCATCGCTTCGCCGTCGTCGCTCTCCAGGGCCTTGAGGAATTTGGTGTGCATCCCCAGTTCCTGGCCCTTCATGATGCGGGAGGAGCCCTCCTCGTCCTCCTCATCGCTGCCGCCGTCGTCCCAACCCGGAATTTTCGCTTCTGCATCGAAGACGGGCTGAGAGTGCAGGCCGCTCACAGTGGGGAGGAAGAACGGCGCGTGTTCCGGCTTCTTCGGAGCTTCTTTGGGCTTGTTCCTCGCCTTGATCTCATCCTGGTACATGAGTCCATGCCAAAAGCTTCTTGGCAGCGAAGAGAGTGTGACCAGACCCATTGAGGCATTTCCTCCCAGGCTGACGTCCATGTGAACATCCAAAACGTCCTCTGGATCCGCCTCCTCGTCCACATCCATGGAGATGTCAACGACCTGGGGGTTGAGGAGAGGCAAGTCGACGAGAACAGCCTTGGTGGAGTGGCTGAGCGTCAAATTCGATCCCGGGCGGCTCACCAGGATGTTTGTCCACAGGTAAATTCCCTTGCAGTCCTCGTGAGCCGTGGCGAGCATCGTCTTCCCAGGGCTCAAGCTCAAGCTCACGCAGGCAGACCCGTCTGGCACCTGCATCACTTGCAAGACTTGAGACCCAGGAATATCCCAAATCACGATCAGTCTGTCCGATCCGCAAGTTACGAGCCACTTGCCGTCTTGGGAGAAGCACAAGTCGTTGAGGACGGTGCCAGGCTTGTGCACCAGTTGGGCGGTCTTCTTCCCGCCGTTGAATCTTCGCACCACTCTCTTGGCCCAAGTGTCGTAAATGCAAATCTCAGGCGCGGACTCAACCCTGCCTCCGCTCGCCGCATCTCCTTCCACGTTTACGGATCCTGAAATGATGAAGCCCAGCATGGAACTGTGCTTGTGGTTCATCAGCTTCACAACGGGCCCGCTCAAGGGCTCCTCGTGCATCAGCAAGTCCCCCATCCTCTTGCTGCCCCTGTTCTTGCCATGCTTGTGAACGGCGCTGAACGCCCAGATCCTCAAAACGTTGTCCAGGCCAGCGCTGTAAATCTCCTTGTTGAAGGCATCGCACTGGATGCCCGTGACACGTGCCTTGTGGGCCAGCATGATCCTGTTCTTCGCATCGTAGCGGTAGAAGCTTCCTCTGTGGAACCCAGACTGCAGGTTGTACCTGTCCATCCTTCCATTCTCGCACCCAACCATGGCATAGTGGCCACAGCTGCTCATGGCGACCGAGCTCACAGGAGACAGCAAGTGCTTCTTCATCAGATGCTGGGCATCCGTGTGGGTCTCGATGGCCCTCTGCACTCCAAGGCCCTTCTGGTCCTGCTTCATGAATGGGATGTACTCCGAAAGAGGGGGCTGGAGGGTGAACTCTCCAAGGGCTTGCTTTCCCAGCCTCCACGTGTAAGCGCAAGTTTCGCCTTCGTGAGCCGTCACCACATTGCACCACTCGTTCTCTCTCAACGAGTTGAACGCCAGATCACGAACAGCGCCAAGCTTGAGCTCGCTCGAGTCACTCAGCTTGATCCTCTTGGTCCTCCGAGCGACGTTTCTCTGTGACATCTCGAAACTCTGGTCATCCTTGTGGGCAGAGAAAACCCTGAACGTTTTGTCCAAGGAACAGGACAGGAGCTTCAATCCGCCAATGCTGTCGCTGCTCTGCTGGTACGAGTCACCTCCACTTCTGTCGTAGTGCCTCACCAGCGTCGGGGGCATGGAATGACCTTGCCTGAAGCGAAGCAGGGTCGGCTGGCTGTCGAGGGAGTGGTCGTTGAAAGCCCACTGCTTCAACGAGTTGTCTTCGCTGCTCGACATGAGTATCGGCTTGTTGCTAAGGAAGTGCAGAGAAACCACCCTCTGCGAGTGGCTCAGCACGTCAGAACCCCCGTCACCCATCCCCATGACGCAGTGAAGGTGCTTCTTCTCCAGATCAAAGATCAAAATCGCTCCGCTGGTGGTCCCCACAGCCATGAGCGGCAGCCCCATTCCCGTGCTGAAGCTCACCGCGCTTACCACCCTCTTTTGAGTCTGGTTCAGCTTGAAGTCCGTCACGGTCTCGTCGAACTTCAAGTTGTGCAGAATGATCTCGTTGGTCGCCAAGACCACAGCGACGACGTCCAGAGCAGGACTCACGACCAGGGCGGTCACGCCGGCGATCTCTTCCCCCTCCTCGTCCACCTCCTTCTCCTTTCCCTTGGCAAAGTCAAAGGTATAGATGCACTTCTTTGTCATGACGTTCCACAGCTGGGCCCTTCCATCGGTCTTCGACCCGATCACAACCTTATTCAGGTACGCGGGCGGGTGACACAAGCAGCTCGGCACGAACCCCGGCTCCAACTCGATCACGTCCTCCTGCACCAGCCTGTCTCCCACCTCCTCCTCCTCATCGTCATCCATCTCCATCCCCTTGCTCCTCTTCCTCCTCGTGATCCTCCACCTTATCAGTGACCCCTTGGAGCAGCAGGAGGAGGAAGAAGAAGAGGAGGAGGAAGAAGAGGAGGAGGAAGAGGAGTGCAGACTCAGCAGAGCGTCTCCCACCAGCACCATATCCACAACGTTCCCCAGACTCTTCCCATTGTCATCCTCCTTCAATGTTTGCATCAAGTGAGCCCTCTTGGACAAGCAGATCGCATCACCGACACTACAGATCGTCAAGTCACCACAATTCACAACTTTTGTGATCATCCCTGGATGGTCTGGACCCACCAGCTTGAGCTGAAGCTTGGCCAGAGTATACAAGTGCCACGTCCTTCCCACGACAGTCGTGACGTAACCGACGCGACCACGGTGGTGAACATTGAACTCAACTTCACCAGTGATGCTACCGATGGCCCTATACGCCTCGAAGATTGCCGTCTTCTCATCCTCCTGAACTATGCTGGGCATCGACGAGGTGCTAGGCTTCCCTAATGAAACCATTCTCGAGTCGTTTGAAGCCATTAGTGATCCGTTTTGACTCAGGTTTGGCTCTATCGAGAGAACACGAGTTTCTCTTCAGGTTCGTGTCTTCACAATCTCCTCAAACTCATTACTTTGTCCGAGATGTCGTCCTAAAGTTCACACACTCCATCGAAAGCGTCGCCGCCACAGATTTTCAGTTTTCTCTCTCTCTGTGGCGGCTCTGGCTCGAGGAGCAAGCGATTGAGGTGCGCCTTCGAGGGGAAAAGCGGGACGAGGAAGGTCAAGAGGGACAAAAGTGGATGCGTAGAGACAAATTACGCGTCGTGATCTTTCGTTTGACCCCTTGAACGAAAGATTTGGTCCACTGGAGAGGATTTGGTGACGAAAAGAAAGTTTTTTGGGTCAGATTTTTCTCCGAGAGGGACGTGTTAGACAGGACACAGAGGTCGAGTAAAGCGTTTGAAGAGGGAGTAGAAGCCACAGAAGGAAAGTTCATCTCTTCCTCTTTCGAACGAGTGGTCGTTCGAAGGGTTTTGACCCGTTTTAGGTGTTGCGGTTTGACTGAAGGAGAAGTTTTTGTCCATCCGAGTTTTGGACCCAAATGGCTGCAACGAGTTTGGGCGACTACGAGAAGGTCAAGGTCAATGCCTTGCCCTCCCGGTCGTCTACATTGAGCCCTGAAACGAAATGGTGGAGGAAACTGCAACAACCTCAGCTGATCCAGCAGCACGGCGTTGTGTCTCACTGCGAGTATCAACCGATACCTTTTGAGGACGACGACGACGGCTCTGGCGCGAGTCACGGCGGTGGGCACGGGGTATTCACTTCAAAGAGGGACCTCCTGGTGACATGTGCGACCCGGCTGCTGCTCTACGACTATTACACGCAGAGGTTGAAGAAGCAGTTCACACGGTTCTCCTCGACGGCGTATGGCGGGACCTTTCGGAGAGACGGGCGTATGGTGGCGGCAGGGAGCGACACTGGCGTGGTCCAGCTGTTTTCGGTCGACAAGTCGAGGGATGTCCTCAGGCAGCTCCACCACTCTCAGAACGGGAAGCCTGTGCAGAGCGTGAGGTTCATGGGGGGCGGGAATAACACGCACCTCGTGACGGGTGGCGACGACGCTCTCGTGAAGTATTGGGACATCACTCTGGGTGACCAGGTGGCCACCTTTGGGGGGCACTCGGATTACTGCAGGAGCGTGAGCACCTCAAGGGGGGATCCGAACATATTCCTGACGGGGGGGTACGATCACAGGTGCTTCCTTTGGGATGCGAGGACGAAGGATCCTGTCCGCTCTTGGGTCCACGCCTCGGAATCGCCGGTGGAGGACGTTCTCATCCTTCCGTCCGGGACCATGGCCGTCTCTTGCGGGTCCACCAAGGTGAGGATGTGGGACATCCTCAGCGGCAAGCTCATGGCGTCCTTGGACAGCCACCAGAAGACGGTGACGACAGTGAGACACGTGATGATCCACCGGGAGACGCGGGAGGAGGAGGAGGGGGAGGAGGGGGGAGCGGAAAGGAGGAGCTGGAAGTCCGGGCCGAGGTTGCTGACTGGATCGGTCGACGGCCACGTCAAGGTGTACGAGCTGGATACCTTTGGCCTCGTGCACTCCACCAAGTATCCAAACCCAGTTCTGTCTTTCGACTGCACTCCGGGCGCGAACCAGCTTGCGGTTGGGATGGCCAACGGCGTGCTTGCCGTGAGATCGAGGCCGAAGAAGAAGCGGCCTTCGCACTACGGCGCGGGGGGCGAGACCCCGGGGGAGCTGGCCGAGCATCACCTCCTGAGGAGCTCCTCGGACGGGCAAGGCAGGAGGCCGAGGTGGAGAAACATGCTGACGGCGAATTCTTACAGGTACTTTCTGAGAGGCCAGAACTACAAGCTGAGCGAGGACCAGGTGAACGACACTTCGATTGCCGTGGCAAGCAAGCCGAAGAAGGTCAACCTCAAGCCCTTTGACAAGAGCCTGAAGAAGTTCAGGTACAGGGAAGCTTTGGACCAGTCGCTCCAGACGCGGGACCCCAGCATAGTCCTCGCCGTGCTGGAGCAGCTCTGCGCCCAGGGCGGCGATGGCCACGCCCTCCAGTCGGCCCTCTCCCAGAGGAACGCCTCGAGCCTGCAGCCCATCATGAAGTGCCTCTGCAAGTACGTCGCCGATCCCCGCACCATGAAAGTGAGCGTTCCCATCGCCCACGCTCTCTTCGACCTGTACACTCAGGTCGTTGGCATCTCGAACGAGTTCGACACCAAAGTCATGCAGTTGTACGAGAGAGTCCACAGCGAGATGAAAGCCCAGGAGGAGCTGATCCAGTTGCAAGGCATGCTGGAGCCCCTGCTGTTCGCCCAATACTCCCGCAACTAGAGGAGCGGAGCGAGGGGAAAGGGAAGAGTGTGTTTTAGGGAAGGAGGAGGCTGGGCAGGGCAAGGTTTAGGTTTTTGTCCAAGTTTTTTTGTACCACTACTAAAATAATAAGCACAGGCCACACACACAGAGAGGGAGAGGGGGAGGGAGAGGGAGAGAGAAGGACTCTTGTTGTATTATAGGACACCAACTCTTCATCATCATCATCATCATCGCAAGGGTGTGATCAAATTCATCGGATGTCAAAAGTGCTGAGGTCCCGGTCCCGTGCGAGAAGAAACCAGAAAGACAAACCAAAGAGAGAGAGACATAGAGAAAGACGGAGAGAGTAAGAGCAAAGAGTAAGAGCAAAGTCCTTTCCACCTTTCACCAAGCGTCATCCCATGATTGGTAACGGCATTGCCTTGGCCCATTGCATCGCAATGGCACGAGCTTGAGCTTGAGCTCCAAACCTTGAAGGAAAAATGGAGATCTCCTTCCGGCTGAAGAAGATAAGATTGTCGATCCAATCGGGAGCTCAGAGTCATCGGGAAAGAACAGGGAGCGAGGGAGGTGAGGGAGGTGAGGCCGGAGGGAGTGAGGGGCGCACATGGCTTCCTTCTTTCACAACCTTTCGAAAGAGCTCTCACTTGTGAAGAATGGCGAAAGTTTGACAACAGGAGAGACTAAAAACAAATCGTTTTCCTTTTGTTTGGGTTCCGTTGCTGCCAACTTCGAAGGTGAGTGCGCGAGAGCGTAAGCGTGGGGAGCGGACAAGCGAGTGATGAATAGAAGTGTTGTGTCGTGATCTTTCGAAAGAGCCGTCGCTCGAAGCGGATGGAGGTCTGGAGAGGATGCGAGAGGCTGAGAGATGTCGAGGGATGGGTGCTTCCAGGCTTGGCAAAGGGTGGAGGAAGATGGGATGGGGAGTCACGGTGAAGGAGAAGCTCTGATCGTCATGCGAGTGACGCAAAGCCAAGTCCAGCACCACCCACCGCTTCTGAAGCAACGAGCGAAGCGTCACGCACAAACCCCTGGAGAGGTTGGCGTCGGCCGACGACGACGACAGAGGCAGAGGAGTCTCCCTCCCTGTCTCCCTAGTCTCCCTAGTCTCTCTTAATCTCTTGATGAGGTGTCCTTGAGTTGCCTCCTCTCTCTCTCTCTCTGTCTCTCTGTCTCTGTCTCTCTCTCTCTTCTCTGCGCTTCGAGTTTGATGGCTTGAGCAAGGAAAAGTTTTGTGGACTCCTCCAGTGGCGAGAACGAGAACGAGTGCTGCCGGTGCTGGTGGTAGTTGTGTGGGGCTGACCAATCGAATGCTCTCCTCCTCCCCCTCTTCTTCTTTTGCGGCAGACGGACTGTGTTGAGACATGGCAGTTATGAACCGAGCAATGGCGGTCGCCCGATCAAGGCCAGTGGCGAGGCCAAGGACCGTGTCCTCGATGGCAGCAACGCAGGGAAGCACCAGCAGCAATAGAACTTCTCGAAGGTAAGCCAAGTGATCCGGAAAAGAAGCTGGGCCACCGGTTTAGAAGCTCCGATATCTCTTTTGCGATGGTCGCTAACGCGTTGCACAGGGACGTATTCTTGTCGCTCACCGCGGGCATCGTGGGCGCCGGAGTGCTGCGCGCGGGCGTTGCCGAGGCGGCGAGTCCAAAGGAGCTTGCAGCGGCGCGTGATGCAAGGAAGGCTGAAATGAGGGCTAGAATGGAGGCACTTAGAGCCGAGGAGACCAAGGCGATGGCGGAGCAGGCCAAGGCGAAGGAAGCTGCCGCCACCGCCGCTGCCGCCGCTGCTTCTGCGGCCCCTGCCGAGTGAGAGCTACTAAAACTCTTGTCGAGACAGATATCATCAAGAGACTTAGGTTTCCTTTTCGCTGTAGCCACTCTCTTAGCGTCCTGCCCCCTATTCGTGCGCGCACATCAATCGAGGAATCGTCAAAGTCGAAGCGTTTTTGTTATAACAAGAAGCAACAAAGTTGTTTCAGGTTCGACCCATCGGTTACTTCGTTTAGGGTCGTGACCATCATGTGGTGTTATCTCCTGTTCAGCTCCGTCTTCAACTCCATCAATATAGCCCTCGACACGGCTTTGAGCGCGTTCGGCTCCGAGCTGCTCGGCTCTCCGACTTGCAGCTTGGACCACAGGAGCACGCCCCCGTCGTCGTCCCCCGAGGACGGCTTCAAGGTCACCTCGAACGCTCCCGTCCTGGGCTCCTGGTTCACGGAGGAAGAGAGACAGAGACGAGCACTTGGGTCAGACGATCAGGAGGTGGGGAGGGAGAGAGAGAGAGGGAGGGGGGCCATAATATATCCTTTGTCCTTTGTCCTCTCACCTCAGGGTTCGCAGAGAAAGTGAATCGGTTGGGGAACTCCCGCTGTATTGCCTCGCACACGTAATCGTAGCGAGGCTGGTAGTTTCACTTCACGCAATACTCGACCTCTATCTCGCCGGACAGAGCTCTGGTGACTGTGCTGCTGCTGCTGCTGGACGCTCCGGAGGAGCTCCTCTTCTGGAAGCCGTGAGGCGGGGATGGAGCAGCAAAAGAGGAGACCATCCGCAGGACGCGAGATGACGGCGTTATCGATGCGATCCTCGACTCCAAGCATCGCAACGACCTCGACAAAGGATGCAGTCGAAGCATATTCCCCGACCCTCGCCTCAATGAACACGAAGAAAACGAGACAAAAACACTTGTAGCCGATCGCTCCGTGACTCAAATGGGTCAAGTAAGGTACCCAGCGAAAGCTCGCAAGATGCTCTATCCAGTAATCATGCGACCTCTCCCTCGTTCACCGCTCCAGATGCTCGATTCGTCGTCAAAAGTCAAAACTCTCCCAATTCTCTCCAGAATTCCAGAACTCGGGGATTAAGAAGGCGACACGAGTGTGTTTTCTCTCCAATTTTTGCTCAAGGTGAGTCTGGAGGCAAAGGGGAAGCCTGAGGCGATGTTTTGGAGCAGAGGGAGGACGTTGATGACAAAGAGGTCGTCAAAGATAGAATCTTGAAGTCTTCCTCTTTCCAGAGACACCTCACTTGACGAAGATGGCGCTCGGGTGAAGTTCTGAGAGACTGAAACACGAAACTCTTTGTCTTCTACCCACAAGTGGTGTGAGGTGGTGGCTTGGCCTTGTGGTACAGGGAGGAGAAAGGCGTTTGAGTTGCTCTCTTTCTGAGGCGAACCTGGATACATTTTCTGGGTCCTGCATCCTTCCCGCTTCATCCTTTTCTCAGCTTTCTTGCAGGTGGTTGCCCGTGCAACCTTGGGAGTTTGGTGTCTCTGCACACAGGTCTGCACCCACACACACACACACACAGGTCTGGTCTGCACACGCAGGTCCACGAGGAGCAGAGGAGGGGAAGTCTGGCCACCATCACTTGCAGAGGCTTGTGGTGATCCTCACACCTCTCATCAGTGCGTCCTTGGTTTGCCTTCCCTTCGGGCGGAGGAGTGCAAGCAGTCCTGAGTACATGACCGTCGTGGGAGACCTGGAGGATGCCGAGCTGCTTATGGAAGTTTGGCACATTGTGGCTGGTGGTACTCCTGTTGGTAGCCTGCAGCTCCACCAACGTCGTGGAGGGGGCTCGGAAGAACCGACCGAAGACGACCTACTTCAACATGAAGACGTCGAGAAGGACGGTGTACATGCCAGAGCTTCACATCCCAAAGTTGTTCCGGAGCAACTCGGGGGCCACCAAGCCGATCAAGAAGAGCCAGATTGCCAAAGCCAAGGGTGTGCTGCCCAAGTACCAGTTCGTTCAATCGACGTTCAGTCCAGCGATCGAGGGAAAGAGGCGGTTCATCCCTCGCGCTTATGACAAGCATCTGGAGGAAGAGCTGCGGAGGAAGGAGAGGGCGAGGAGGGAGAGGGAAGCGAGGCTGAGGAAGAACGCCATGTCCACGATCATAGTGGAGAGGAGCAAAAGAAATCGGAAGCAGAGGGCGTCCATGAAGGACCAGAGGGAGTGCAAGGGGAGCAAGCACATGTGGAAGCCCGAGCGGGTGGCTCCTGCTCCTGTCCTGGAGGAGGCCAGGGTCCGGGTTGAGGAGGAGGAGGAGGAGCGGGAAGGATCCTTCAACGCCAGTCGGAGGCTCCAGCAGCAGGGAAGGAGCAGCAGGCTGCAAAACCTCGTCTTCCACCCCCTGGACCAGTTCTGCGAGACGGAGAAGAGCATCAACGTCACCGGGCCGCTGGACAGGGGGGAGGAGCTCCTGGTCCAGTGCCTGAAGGCCGGGAAGAAGTGCGGCGGCTTCACCGGCGCCGAGTTCGATCTGATCGAGAAGACATTGTCCAAGTTCGACGGCATTTACTTCCTGAGGCACGAGAAGCCGAGGTGCATGGCGATGAACTTGAAGACTTGTCCCACAGGCTTTGGGAACTTGGAGACGGGAGTGGAGCGGCTCACGAGGAGGGACAGGGACATGATCACCAGGGCCTCGGGCCTGGAGAGGTTCGAGCTGCGGGACCGCAAAGACATCTTTCCTGGGAAGCGCTTCAAGACTTGCGCCATCGTGGGCAACGCCCCGTCGCTCGGGGCGGACAAGTTTGGCGAGCAGATCGACAAGTACGACGCGGTGTTCAGGTTCAATCACGTCCAGGGGACGAATCCTGAGAAGAAGTTTCCCAAGAGGAGCGGCCACAAGACGACCATTCGCCTGTTCAGCAAGCTGCCGAGCTTCGGGCTCGCCACGGGCAGGCTCAAGGTGAAGCCGACGAGCAAGGATGAGCTCTGGCTGTTCTGGCACGACGTGTCTCGGCACTACATCCCGGGAGCGGAGAGGAACCACAAGGATGCCCCGATCCGGATGACCTCTCCCTTCCTCATCAATTGGCAGGTCAAGGTCTACTTTGCTCTGAGGAGGGAGATGGTCAGGCTCGGTTTGGGGCCCTTCCAGTGTCCTCACAACATCAACTCGGGCCTCCACGCCGTCCTCATGGCTCAGCTCATGTGCAACAAGATCGGCGTCTTTGGCCTGTCCTACGACGAGAAGCATGCCGTCGGCGGGGGTCACTTTGGGAACAGGGACCACAGGATGAGCAAGAAGCACGATTGGGGGTTCGACACCTTGGTGCTCCGCATCCTTCACCTGTCCAAGCAGTCGGGCCTCTGCACGTGACGACGAATCGAAATCGAAATCGAAATATCGAATTGTGTATTGATAATGCAAATGTTATTTATTTTTACCTCCTCTGTCTCTCGCAAAGGTGGCGGAGACTTAAACGTAACCGAATGGCGTTGTGCATTGAATGAATGAATCAGGGAATGATAAGAGAATGTGTGGTGAGCCTCAGGCCAAGGAAAGGGCCGCCCTCGCGGAGACGGCGTTGTGAACCCCGAGGACGTCGTCCACGATGACCCCGCGCATTCCCATGGTCAGCTGGTTCAGGGAGTACGCCCCGTCGTTGTTCCTCTCCCCGTATGACATGAACAGGAGCCCCTGCGCCGCAAAGTCCCGAAGCATCGAGGCGTCGGGGATCACGTGGCTCAGCAGGACGACGCCGGCCAGCTTGAGGTCCACGGCGAGCTTTTTGGCAGCCTCCAGGCTGTTCCTCCTCTCGTCCTCGTACTTGATCACCCCGGCGTCCGTGAGCATCATCAGGGGGTACACCGGGTTGAGCTCGGACACGATCGTGCAAGCGTCTGGCGAGAAGCTGGAGAGGACGATCTTCCTCCCCGCGCTGCAGTGCTGGTCCAGGCAGGCCATGATCGCTGCGATCCTGTCCTCCAGCTCCTTCCTCTCCACGTGGGTGTGCTCGTCCTCGAACTTGAGCTCGAGGTTGATTCCCACGTAGATGGGCAGACCCTTCAGCACCGTCTCCAGGGTGGGGAGCTCGTCTTCCTGCCTGCACACCCACGGCCGGAACTCGTCGCTCTTCTTGTCGAACTTCCTCATCAGGACGACGGGCCTCTCCGGGCACACGGTGGCCATGTACGACAGCTGCTTGAACTCCGCGATGGTCATCTCGCGGATCGTCCTCGTCATCACCTTCTCCTCCTCCCCAAAGTGCTTGTAGTGGATCCAGTCGTCGTGCCAGACGACCGGGACTCCGTCCTTGGTCACCTGGACGTCGAGCTCCACGAAGTCCGCCCCGCACGTCGCCGCGGTCTTGAACGACAGCATGGTGTTCTCCCTTATCCTTCCCGCGAAGTATCCCTCCAGCGTGTCCAGGGACTTGGGCCCGAGGTTGCTGCCGAGTCCCCTGTGGCCGATCACCGCATCGGCCTTGGGCAGGTAGCACTCCGGCGCCTTCGACGAAGGCGGGGAGGGAGAGAGAGAGGGATCCTGCTCGTGGAGCCTGCAGGGCGCGGAAGCGATCCTGCTGACCGCCTTGGCCGGGCTCGGGGGTGGGGAGCTACGTCGTTGATGTAGCATCTCTTGCGAGATCCTGCGGACTCCCGTTCCGACTCCCGTTCCTCCCAGGGATGCTGATGCTGATGCTGATGCTGCTGATGATGATGCTGATGATGATGATGCCATCACGAGGTGGCGGTGGTGGTGATAAGAGGTGGTGGTGGTGATTTTGATGAGCTGTCGAATGATGCTGACCGCGAATCCAACCCAATCCAACCCAATCCAAAAAGAAAACCAACTGTATGAACGAAACCGAAACCGATTTGAATTCGATTCGATGCCGCCGCTGGTGCTGGTCGTCCAGAGCCTCAGTGGTGGTGGGTGCCTTGGTTGTCAAACCAAACCAAAGCCAGCTCGCGATGATACTCAATATCGATATCGATATCAATATCAATACGAGAGAGACAGAGAGAGAGAGAGAGGATAGTGGTGGTGATCCTCAATCCGCTCGAATCGTCGAACAAAAACCAACAAGTTCCCACGGGAATCGAACCGAATGGAAATAAATGGCTTTTCCCAAAACCCGGAGTCGTCTCGAGTCGACAGCCAGCGTCCTCGTGAATGCGGGATGGACGAGACAATACCGTAGAAGGATGAGGAGGAGGAGTAACGCTCGTGATGCACGCGTCGTCGTCCTCGTCGTCGTCGTCGTTGTCGTCCTCGTCCTCGTCGTCGTGGCAGAACTGTCTGATCCGCATCTTTCGTTCGTCTTCATCTCGTTCGTCACGACGGTACCAGAGACGTCACATTTGAACGTCCCGATGAACGTCTTCTATGGAATGTATTCAGTATTTATGTACTAAACATCACATACTATTTTAAATATTTGAATCATGTCATTACTTCTCGAAAACCTCTATTGTAGATAACGTCTCTCAAAAATCGGTAAGCCGTCACCCCAGAAAGCGAATCCCTACGTAGAGATTCCTTCTTAGGATTCGAGACGACCTTTCCGCTGACGAGGATGATAACGTGTCTTACTCTGAAAATACGCGGTCAAAATTGTTCTGACCGTGACGTTACTTTTCCTGGAACGCGCGCCTCTCGCCTGGCCCTGGCCCTGTCGTTCGTTGTTGTCGTTGGTCGATGGATTGAATCGATCCCTTCCCCGACTTGCCCTTCCTCAACTCCTCTCTCTCTCTCTCTCTCTCTCTCTCTCTCTCTTCAAAAGGAAAAAAGGTTTGCGCCTGCTTGCTTGCTTGGCTTCCTCGCTCCGGAAAAGGATCGTCCATCCTAGAGCATCCTTGTTCCTGTTCGCCAGGATTGTGCCTACTTTCAAGATGAACACGAACAACCCCCCCGAAGATCACCGTCCTGTCCTCTCCTCTCCCACTGCACTGCCACACCGTCCTCTGTCCCCCTCTGTCTCAAGGTTTAGGTTTTAGGTTTTAGGCATTTTAGGTTTTAGGCATAGGTTCCAGGAAAGTGGCCAAGGCGGGTGCTATATCCCAGGCGGAGGGGACCAACCCCCGCGTTGCAAGACGTGACCTTGGTACTGACACTGATCCCCATAGCCTGTAGCCTGTAAAGTCCTCTCCCATCTGCGCTCCGCGCGCCTCCGTAGCACGCTATGGGACGACGTCTCGTCGTGAAGACCGCTTTGGCTTGGGTCCTGGTGCTGCTGGTGTGGGTGACCCCTGGGGTGGTGGCCAGCACATATGAAGGCGGTGGGGAGTCGTACCGGATGCGATGGGTCCAGACGGTATCCGGCTTGGGCACGGATGAAGGCACCGCCGTCACTGTGGCGCAAAACGGCGGCGGCACGACGGTATACTTCACGGGGAAGGTGGGCTCGGGGGGAACTGGGGCACAACTGGGGTCGTTCCAGCTCCCGGAAGGCTCGGGGGTGGTGGCGGCGCTCGAGGCCACCACCGGCAACGTGCTGTGGGCCGTGAGCTTGTCCTCGGACTCGGACCAGGGCGGCGAACAATGCTTCACGGGGATAGCCGCGGACGGGGAGTCGGTGTACGTCACCGGGTGGTGGACCGGGGAGGGCTTCACCTTGACGGGGTCAACCATAAATTTGCGCTCCAGCTCCAACTCCAAGGACTCGTTCGTTGCCAAGCTTTCCGCCACGGATGGTGAACTGTTGTGGATCAAAACCTTCGCTGGCTGGTATGACGCACTGCTGACTGCCATCGCCCTCGAGGGAGGCGACCTGGTTGTGGCTGGGACCTTCGAAGGGAGTGCTGCGCTCTTTCGGACCACCTTTTCCTCCCGTGGAGCTAAGGACGTCCTCGTGGCCAAGCTGTCCACATCACATGGCGCCCCGTTGTGGGGCAAGGTCTTTGGTGGGACCTCCAACGATGGTGCGAACACGGTAGCGGTTCGGAATGGCGCTGTGTACGCCGCTGGATACTTCTCCGGCGATGACGCAAAGTTCGGAAGCAACACGCTGAGCGCTAATGGCGGGACGGATGCCTACATAGTGAAGCTGGGCACCTCCGATGGCGCATTGGCCTGGGTGAAGACCATTGGAAGCAGCAACGATGACGTTGTGAATGGGTTGGGGCTGAGCAACGAGGCGGTGTACGTGACGGGGCGCTTCGGGGGCGGCACCGCGCAACTTGGCTCGGACCTCTCGATGAGCAGCTCATCCGCCGACGGCTTCGTGGCGAAGTTGAAACCCTCCTCCGGCGAGGTTCAGTGGACGCGAACCATCGGTGGCGATGGCAACAACGACGAGGGCAACTCCATCGCGGTTGCCGGCGAGGTGTACGTCACGGGCCACTTCGCCGGCAGTGGCGTGCAGTTCGGCAGCGCCACGCTCTCAACCGCCTCGACCTCCTCGAGGGCCATGTACCTGGCAGCGCTGGAGGCGTCCTCCGGCGAGATCCAATCCGTGTGGCAGTACGGCGGCAGCACCGACAATGACGTCGACTCAGGCGAGGCCCTCGCGCTGGACTCGTACGGGAACGCGTACATCGCCGGGAATTTCAAGGGCGAAGACGTCACATTGGGCCAGAACGTCGTCACCCTCACCACCCAAGAGGTTGATGCGCTCGTGATCAAGGTCGGGTACGTACCGCCACCACCGCCACCACCGCCACCACCGCCACCACCACCACCGAGTCCACCACCACCACCGAGTCCGCCACCACCACCACCACCGCCACCACCGAGTCCACCACCACCACCGAGTCCACCACCACCACCGAGTCCGCCACCACCACCGAGTCCACCGCCGCCACCACCGAGTCCACCACCACCGCCTAATCCAGCAGCATCGTTTGGTGCATCATCGTCTGGTGGATCGTCTGGTGGATCGTCTGGTGGATCATCTGGTGGATCGTTGAGTGCCGGCGGGACAGTTGCTGTGGCCTTCGGCGGCTTTGCTGCGTGCTGTGTACTCGGGGGCTTGGCCTTCCGCCACTTTTTGCCGCAACAGTGGGAGCGGGTCGTAGGATCAGCAGCCCGGAATGGCCTGGGGAGCGATGGGAACCAGGGAGAGATGGCGCAACACCGTACTATTCGTATGGGGGAAGCGAAACCCGCCGAGACCGAGATGACTTCTGGGGCCGTAGTCAACCCAATGTTTTCCACCTCTGAATATATTTAATGTAGTGGAATTTGGTGATCTCAAAAGGGACACAGGCGGATGGGTTGGACCCCCGTTGCCTTTACTTTCGCTCCCTCCCTCTCAAGCAAACCCAGAACAGGGGAGGATGGAGCCATCGCAATGCATGGCAGGACTTGCATGGCAGGACGAGGAGAAGGGCCAAGGTGGGGATTGAGGATGAGCTTGGCAAGCCAGCGTCGTCGTCTCCTCTCCTCTCTCTCTTTCTCCGAGATCGAAATAACCCATAACGTCTCCCGTGGAATTCGTGGAATTCGTTCAGACGAGGATGATCACGTAACGGCTGCAGCATCTCATTCTTGTTGTTGGGGCAATCGACGAAGAAGACGGAACCCCCTCTATCCTTGCTGTTGTGGCACGCCAGACCTCCTCCTTGTTGCTGCGTCCTCCTCCTGCTTATTCCGTAACAATCTGCTCTTCCTCTGCTTTGACGATGAGCGCTCAGCAGAAGAAGAAGCTCAAGCACAAGTCCTCGGAGGTTGGGTACCCTGCTGCCTGCCACCCGGACGACGACGTCGTGGTGGACCTCTCCGACGGACAGAACAACGGAGGAAGCTTCACGTCTAGGAGCTTCCCGTCAACGAGGGGATTGCTGTTTCAGCAGACCAAGCACCAGAACCACCAGTCCCCTCGTCGCCGGTCGCCGGCTTCGCTTTCCCGGCGGTCCGTGTGCGCGGCCTTCAGCGCCGGCGGCGTCCTCGGGGCCCTGCTCGTGATCGAGCTCATGGTGGTGATCGCCTTCACCGCTGGACCCCTGGTGGGCTCCCTCAAGTCCCTGCAGAAGGTCCTCGACAGCTTCGCCCCCGAGGCCGAGCCCAAGGTCAGGCTGATGCTGAACATCGACACGGGGGGGAACTTGACCGGCCTGCTGGGTGATCCGACGAGCCTGATGGCCGCGGGGGCCCAGCTCCTGGCGCCCGCCGGCAGGACCGCCTCCGTGGCCTCGGTGCCGGAGGACACCACCCCAGCACCAACATCATCGAGTCCAGACGTGGAGCCGCGAGGCAGCGAGTTTTACGAGTGGTGCAGGAGGGCCGAGTGCATCAAGGGGGGACTCGGAGGCGAGGTGGAATTGAGGTCCAAGTGCACCAAGCTGGATCTGGACCTGCTGACCGCCCAGAATGACGGGAGGCCGGTGATCCCACTGCCCCAGGCTTACTGCGGCGCGCTCAGCGACCTGAGCTCCAGCGGGTGCCTCTGCGAGGGATCCGGACTCTCTCTCGTCTCCTCGGATACCGAGAGGCTGGTGCAGATGGCCCAAGTCTCCGGAGCCATGTGCGGACTCACCGGCATCCGGAGCGGGGCGTCCTGCTAAAACCTGGGAGAAATTGTGAAGTGGAGGAGAGACCAAGACACACACGCGCGAGGCGAGAGCGCATGCTTTGGATCCGGTGCACCACCGGCTCCCCTCGTGGGGCGGGTAATTAGATCATATCTATCTTCTTATCAATATATCAATATATATATATATATATGAGAATATTATACAATAACAAACTTTGATTTTAATCCCCTCTCACACAAAGGCAAAGGCAGAGCAAAGCAGAGCAAAGCACAGAGAGAGAGAGAGAGAGAGAGATGTTCCGATGTTCCGATGTTCCCTCTCTCTGAAGAAACCGGTGGATACGTTGCCGTGTAGTTTCACCTCCGCGATCTCGGACAAGAAGGAAAGGTAACCGCCCACGACTCGTCCTCGTCGTCGTCAACTCCGTGTATTCCCAGGAGCTCTAGAGCCCGATTTGAGCGAGACGGGGTCGACATATGGGCGAGGCAGAAACTCCTGCTGCTTCCTGCAAGTGCCGATGAGGCCGGAAACGTGCAGGCTCTGGCTCTCGTCGGCGGGGACCTCCTCTTGCTTCTCCTTTTGGATCGCTGCCCGACTACGATCGGCTCGCTTTGGGGTTGACCTGCAAGGCGTCCAAGAGAGAAACCAAGAGAAAGAGAAAGAGAGAGAGAGAGAAAGAGAGAGGATCAAAGAAAGGAGAGAGAGAGAGAAGGGAGTGTGGAGAGAAGAAAGCAGGACCGAAAAGGAGGAGGAAGAATAGGAAGAACGCTTCCTCTTCTCCTCTTTGTTCTACATGTGACGTTATTTTTCCAAGGCTGGCGAAGGTGCTCTGATCCCACGGAAATTTTTCAGAGCTTTGACCAAAAGTCCGTTGAGACCAAGGCAGAGAGAGAGAGAGAGAGAGAGAGGTGAGTTTGAGGCCAAGAGTGACCCCGAGGGTGACGTGAGTGCAAAGATGCAGCGCAATTGTTGGAAGCATCTCGGTCTCGTCTTTCTTTCAAGCCCTCACTTGAAAGGAATGGCGTCCTGTGGAGGATGGAGGAGTCCAAAAATCCTGACAAGAGGAACACCTTTGTGTTTTGCCTCCTTTGCCCTATTTCTTCTTCTTCTTCTTCTTCTTCTTGCTCCACAGGGAAGAGAGTCAAAGGCAACAGCGAGGTGAGTCACTCACTGGAATCATCTCACAACCTTCCCCCAAGAATTATCCACTCCACTCCCCTTGCCTTATCTTGCCTTTGGCCAAAGCAAAGCAAAGGGGTGAGACTGGGTTCTCCTCCTCCTCCGAACCCAAACACCATCCTCTCTCTCTCTCTCTCTCTCAGATATACACATACGCCGAGTCACTGACCCTCTCTCTGCCTGTGTGCGTGCTTTGATTGTGTTTTCGTTGTCCTTGCCCTGGAACACCGTCGACGACGACGACGACAACGACGACAGGACACTGACAGTATGGCTGACGAAGAGGAGAACTTGAAGCCAACTTGGGACGGAGAGTTCGTGGATGGATTGCCTAGCGGCAAGGGTGTGATGACTTACCCTGGGCTTGACCCTGAGAGTCCCAAGGACGTGTATGAGGGAGATATGGTGGAAGGGAAGAGGCAAGGGAGCGGCAAGTACACCTTTGCGAACGGTGGCTCGTACGAGGGCGGATACCTGGAGAACAAAAAGAGCGGAACAGGGGTAATGACTTTCCCTGATGGAAGCAAATACGACGGAGGATGGCTGGAGGACAAGTACAGCGGCAAGGGGACTTTCAACTACGCGAACGGCGATATTTACGAGGGCGAGTGGACCAACGGTGAGAAGCAAGGACAAGGGAAGTATTTCTTCAAGGACAGTGGCTCCACGTTCGAAGGAAAGTGGGAGGAAGGAAGCTTCACCTCCGGAAAGTGGGTCTACAAGGACGGATCCACCTTCGAGGGTGGCTTCCAGGAGGGAGTTCCCGCTGGCGTTGGCGTGTACACCTTCATGTCCAACGGACTCTCTCAAAGGGGTCAGTTCGTGGACGGCGTGTGGAAGGGAGAGACCATCACACCAGTGGCCTGAGTCCGGTTCTCTGTGTGTGTGTGTGTGTGTGTGCTCTCAGACTCTAATAAACCCCAATTAAAAACGATCACGCGCGTGATTGATTCGAAAGAGAAGAAGAGCTTTTGCACACCACCAGTTTCCTAATGCACGACCGTCCGACGCCGTCGTTCTCTCATCATCGTCGTTCTCTCATCATCGTCGTTCTCTCATCATGATCATGGATTGCAAACTACTTGAAAAAGGTAGGTGTCCACCTGCATCCTTTCTCAATCATTATTATTCTGTCTTGGACACCACGTAAAAGATTTGTGGGTCGCAGGCAGAGATGCCGTTGAAGTTGGAAGCGGCCGAGATGGTGTAGGCGCCCATCGCAGGGAAAATGATCCAGTCCCCGTTGTCGAGCCTTGGCATCATCACGTCCTTGAGCACGGTGTCCAAGCCATCACAAGTTGGCCCGAAGAGGGTGGAAGAATACAAGTCCAGGTCCTCCACGGGCGCCGAGGACTTGAGGAAAAACGGCTTGGGAGCGAGCTTGGCGTGGTCGTAGATCACGCAGTTCATCGAACCGTAGAGACCGTCCGTGAGCCAGTACTCCATCTTTTCTTCCCTCCTCCTCTTGCCATAGACGCAAGTGAAGAGGGAGCAGGCTCCCTCGGAGAAGTACCTCCCAGGCTCCGCAATGATCCTGTACCTTCCCTCCTCCCCAAAGTGCTTGTCAAGACTCGCTCTGATGACTCTCGCCACTTTTCCCAAGGCCTCGGTGCCGTCGCCCGTGCCCCCGCTGAAGCCTCCTCCGATGTCGAGCAAGTCCATCGTGGTGATCCCGAGCGCCAGGGCGGCGTTGAAAACCTGCCTGGCCAGGCCAATGGCCATTCTGAAGGCCTCTGGATCGCTCGCGCCGCTTCCCACGTGGAAGCTGACTCCAACGAGGTTCAGCCCGAGCTCGATGGTCTTCCTCAGCAGGTGCTCCACCTCGTAAGTCTCGGCCCCGTACTTGTTGCCAAGGTAGCACCGCGCGTTCGGGTCGTCTGCCCTGATTCTCAGCACGACTTGGGCAGAGGGGTGGTACTGCTTGATCTTCAGGAGCTCGCTCTCCGAGTCAAAGGTGGTCAAGAGGGTTCCGGTCTGCCTCATGTGCCTGAGGTCGCTGGGTCGCTTGCAGGCGTTCGCGTAGACCACCGAATCTGGAGAAACTCCGAGGGACAGGACGGACTCGAGCTCCATTTGGGATGCGCAATCAAAACCAGTGCCCAGGGACGCCAGGGTGGAAAGCACGCCCGGATCAGGGTTGCACTTGACCGCATAGAAGGGCTTTACCCTAGGCAAGAGCCTCTGCCACGTCTTCATCCTCCGGTAAACGTTGCCCAGATCAAAGACGTAGAAAGTGTCCTCAAGGCCCAACTCCCTGATCTTGCAGCCCGCGTATCTTTCGACGCAGTTGGACGTCTCGATCGTGTCCGCCCTAACACGCTTCACAAAATTGGTGTCCATGTCAGACTCGCTCAAAGGAAGGAGAGTCTCGTCTCTCTGGGCCTCTTCGCTACTGCCGCTGCTGGACGAGTCGGAGAAGGACATGCCGTCCTCCCTGAGAACAGTGATTGGCGAGAAAGGCGGCTTGTCGAGCTTGGCCGCCATGTTGCCAGAGCCGAACTCCTCCCTCACGCCATCGGAAGCGAAGGCGTGGAAGGCGCAGTTGCCGTACCTAGTCATGACCTGGTTGGCTGAGAACAGCTTCTCAAACATCTGCCCGGAGCCCGCGCCAGGCTCAGAGTGGCCAAGCTTGCAGTCGCACCACTCCAAAGCTGAGGCGAAACCGTCGCACGTTGCCACGACGTACAAGCTTTGGGGCTTGAACAGATCGGCCACGAGCTGCACAAACGCGTTCGAGTCGAAGTCCTCGGACCTCTTGATCCCGCAGACCTCGATGCTGGCATAGCTAAAGCTGTCCTCGGGGGTGATGTGGATGGTGACCAGAGTCTCCCCCTTCACCGAGTTGAGGGAGTACCCGCAAGGATCAAACACGTAGTCGTCGATGGCTTCCTGGGAGCCAAGCATTTTCTCAATGCCGCTCTCCGTTCTCAGCTTCTTCTTCGTTCCCTTCAAGTTCGAATTCGCGTCGCACGTGAACTGCTCGCAGTACTTGCTGTCCAGACCAGTCATGCATATCTCAAGGGTCATCAGGTCCTCCTTGGCGATCCTCGACTCCATGATCATTTCTTGGACTTGCCCTGCGGTGTAAACGTGCCACAGGGCGTTGCTCACCTGGTCACCCAGAACGTAGGCATGCCCGCCGCCTTTCAGGTGACCGAAGAGTCCGTTCAGGGCCTCCACCTCGAGCGAAAAGTTCGTGTGGGGCTCTGGCTGCTGCTCGGGGCACTTGAAAGCTGACCTCGAGTACTTGGCCCTCCTCAGCTTCAAGCCGATTTGCTGGTTCTCCAAGGCGGCCGAGACGATCCCTGGCACCGCGTCCAAAATTTTCGTCCTCCCACACGTTTTCAGCACCACCCTCGACTCGTACACGAACAAGCTAGACTCGCTCAGCAAGTACGCGTCGCAGTACCCGTTGCTCTTGCTGGAAACGATGCAGCACTCAGCGGGCTGCAAGAGCTTGTTCCACTCGGCCTCTTTCAAAGTACGGAGGCCGCAGCTGGCCTCGGAGTCAGAGTCCGCGCTCTCCACCACCATCACTTCCTCCACGGACCGGCAGGCCAGCTCGAAGTCCAGCTCCAGGCGCTTCTCCGCCCCCTCAAAAATCGGTTGAGGGAAAAATGTTCCAGTCATCGTGGTGTTCTCTCTCTCTAACTCTCTAACTTCTAACCCTCTCTCTAACTCTTTGGTTCACCCACCCACTATCAGCTGGGAATCTTCACGCAGTCCTCGTAGCCCTTGTCGCAGTACTTTGCTACAATCCCCCACTGCCTCAAATCGCTCACGTCTGCTGCATACACTGCAAAGTTACTTGTCAACTGAAACGGTAGTGATGACTCCGACTCACTTGACTCCCCTTCCATAACAAGTGAGAGCAAGTTCACAGCCTATTCCAGCGCTGCACTTGCAAAAGAGAAAATAATACTAATACCAAAAAGTCAAAAGCAACCAAACTCTTCCTCCTCTCCTTGGATCAAGATCTTCTCCAGAACTTTCTCCAATGCTCCGAGCACCGGAATCCTTCAAAACCGAAACGCAAAGGGGATCCCCACCAGTGATCACTTGTGGCCTGCATGATGACACCAAGAAAGAATGTCGAGTAATCCGTCAGAACATCTTCGATCTTGACGTCAAAAGGGTCATGTGGGTAACCAAACGAAAGAGCGTGAGGCAAGGATTGCGGTAATACCGGTATTAAGCGACTCATCCTTCTTCCTCCCCTTCCATTTCCGCCACTCATGGGCTAGGATGACCCAAGACACTTGCTCCAAACCATGGTGTTTGCAACTCCCAGACCTCATCATGACGTCCCATGGGTCAAGCTCGGACTCTTTCGAAAGAGGATGAGACGAGGAATCCGATGATCCCTCTCTTATCTCCTATCGTGTCCATCCAAGCCGCCTTCGTGATCGCTTTCTCTTACCTTCCTCGAGCACGTGGCGCAGGCCGGCTCTACAGTGGGAAATGTACACGTCCACGTCAGGTCCATGGCGGCCGGCGGCTTTCGAGGAAAGACGATCCAAAGGAGAGGAAGATGGAGCAGATCAGGAGATGAGAATGAATGAATGAAGGGAAGGGGAAGGGGGAAGGGAAGGGATCGGGATTGATCCATCCATTGCATGTGTATGTGTCTCTTGGTCTTGGTCTTGGTCTTGGTCTTGGTCTCTCGCTCTCTTTCCAAAGAGCCATCACTTGATGAGAATGAGGAAGTACAGAGGAGATGAAGCAGGGGGATGAAGCAGGGGGAGGAGAGGGGATCGGGATTGATCCATCCATTGCATGTGTATGTGTCTCTTGATCTTGGTCTTGGTCTTGGTCTTCGTCTTGGTCTCTCGCTCTCTTTCCAAAGAGCCATCACTTGATGAGAATGAGGAGGAAGTACAGAGGAGATGAAGCAGGGGGATGAAGCAGGGGGAGGAGAGGAGGGGATCGGGATTGATCCATCCATTGCATGTGTATGTGTCTCTTGGTCTTGGTCTTGGTCTCTCTCGCTCTCTTTCCAAAGAGCCATCACTTGATTGACGGAGGAGGAGAGAGAGTCCATTCCATGGAGGAAGGAGGAGGAGGAGGAAAGGTTTGCTCGATGATCCCTTCTCGCCCTTCCCTGCCTCTTGTCGTGGCCAGCGGCACGAAAAGCAACACGGATGGTGGCGAAAGGTGGTGACGGAGGAGTACACCTCCAAGACCTGTGGCAGGTGCGGACACATCAAGGAGAACCTGGGTGGAGCAAAGGTTTACAAGTGCCAGGAGTGTGGCTTCAAGTGCGATCGGGATGCGAACGGGGCACGCAACATCCTTCTCAAGCACTTGCGTGAACCAAAACATGTGTAACTCCTCAGGGTTGCACACGCGTTTGTTAGTACGAGCTGCCCTACATGGGCGGCATGGTCATTTCGAGGAACGGAAACTGAAACGACCTTTGCACAAAACTAACGGAGCATACCAAAAGAAAATTGAAAATGTACAAATTGTCAATATTATATAGGATGAGTGTGTGTGTGTGTGTGTGTGTGTTCATCGTCATGCTTGCACACAAGCATGATGCCTGCCTGCTTGTCTGTTCTTGTTTGCCTTTGCCAAAATAAAAAACAATTTGATCATTTCTTGAGTAACTCTCCGTTGATGTAGTTCCTGCACATGCCGAGGAAGAAAGCAAACAAGTTTCTGATCCTTCTCGTGTCGACCTTCCTGAGCTGGGTGCAAGCCAGCTTCATGTTGGTGTCCCCGAGCCTCGCCAGGAGCTTGACCGCCCTCATGTCAAACATGCCGTGGTCCAGGAGGCCCCCGCTGGACGCGACCAGCATGTCGAGCTCCTTCCTCGTCTCCTCCGACAGCTCGTCAAACCTCTTGGGGTCTAACGCCTTGGTGAAGAACGGTGGAGGTGATGGGGTACCGAAGCCGCCTGCCATGGCTCTGCCAGGCGGGGTGCCATGACTCGACGAACCGCCCAGTCCGGTGTTGATCAGGTCGCTCTGCTTCTTCACCAGATCAAGGAAGAAAGCGTTCAAGTTCCTGATCTTGGTGAACTTGCCGTCGTCCGGCATCATCATGTCTTGCTTCAGCCGATCTCCCACATCCGACACGACGTTGCTCACAATGCTTTCCTCCATCGTGGACAGCGTCTTCCAACTCCTGTCGTCCAACAGCGTCACAAAGGTGATCCCTTTGTCGTGCAAGTTCTGGAGCTTCAACGCTACGCTGGCCGGCGTGTACATCGCAAAAGGGCTAAGCTTGTGCAGCTCGTGGACCCTCACGCCCAGAGCCTTCTGGTACTTTGTGTGGTCCTTGAGGTCAGATTGGCCGCCCCCCTGGGGGCTCCCCCTGGCCCACCTGTTGTGGTCCCCTGGGGAGGTTCTGAAATGCCTGGCCAGTTGACCGCCGCCTCTCCTCCACTTTGGTGAGTCACCATGCGAAGGAGAGAACCTCGACCGAGACCCGTACTGGCTTTCCTTCCTGCATTTGTTACATAACGAGATGAAGAACGCAGTGAAGTTCCTGATCTTCTTCATATCGATCCCTTCCAGGGTCACGAGCACGGCCATGGCGCCGGACTCCGGCAGGGAGGCCAGGTGCTCGTACAGCAAGGGGTTCATCATGGACTTGGAGATCTGACCGCTGGTGAACAGAAAGTCAAGCCGCTTCTGTATCGACTCCGGGAGCTCCGGGATCTTGGAGACCTCCGAGGAAGGGTTCCCGTTTTGCCCCGGGGAAACCTTCATCTCGGTCACGACAATGCCAGCCGCTGCCTGCTTGTTCCTCTCGTGCCGGAAGTTGTTGATGATTTGGGCCAAGTACGCGCTCACGTTCCTGAAGGACGAGAACCTCGCTTCCTTCTCGAGAACCTTCAGCACCTCGCAGGCCTCCTTGTCTCCCAGCCTGGTCAACGTCTGCAAGCACATATTGTCCACGTCATACTCGGAGATGATTCGCTTGTCGATGAGCTTGAAGTAAGCCTTCCTGGTCTCCGCTGCCATCGACTTGATCAAGTACTTGGCTTCCTCGCTTCCGTTCGAGTACTTCCTCACCTCCTCGGCACTCAAATCTTCGCCCTTCTCCAGGGCTTTCTTGAAGGAAAGGCCTGTCCTCGAGGGGGACGTCTCCGCTTCCGCTTCCGAGGAGAAGGACCCCTTGTTGGTCCCCCCGTCGCTCTTCTGAGGGCTGAACCTTCGGATCCTCTCATTCATCGTAGCCCAGGCATTGTTCCCGTCCTGCGGCCTTCCAAAGTTAAGCGATCCACTGCGAGACAGAATGCCAGAATCATTCTCCGAGTTAGCTTGGCTCTCACTCGGTGACCGGAAGCTGTTCACCCTCGTCTTCTTCGTCGGTGTGGCGACCTCGTCCTCGCCGTCGAGCACGTAAGAAGTATTGAATCCTCCCGCGGCATCTGAATTCCTCTTCTTCATCAGGCCACTGCTGTCAGAAGATCCTCGCCTCTTGACCACCTGTATCGACAACGGCTTCCCCGTCAGAGGCTTCCCACCGGCACCGTTCCCGTTCTCGGTCCCGTTCTCCAGCTTCACCACCTCCCCGCTGTCCTTCCTCTTGATTTTCAGGGACAAGTTCGGCATCCCTCCTCCCGCCTTCTTCTCCTTTTCGGCATTGCCCTTCTTCCCAGCCGGGATCCCTTCCCTCGACCGTGTCCCATTCGGTCCAGGACTCCCATCCCTCAACAGGTAGTCAAGCACCTCACCAACGTCCTTGTCTTCCACGTCGTCCACAAAGTCCCCGTCCTGGAGCTTCAGCTCTCCATCTGGAGGCGGTATCATGTTCCAAGCCATCTTTCAACTCAAACTCAATCCCCTCCTTCCTTTTCTTGTCGATTCACAACACACCCTCCTCCCTCGAAAAAACTTTTTGGTGAAACGGACAACGAAACCCAACCTCGACAACCTTCCCCTCCCCCGCAAGCGTTACGAGCGCTAGCTTCCTCCCGCAAGCGTTACGACAATTTTATTGGCCTCACGTATCGGATCAATGCATCCATCCGAGTCAAGGGGCCTTTGTCCACCTCAGGGAAAGCGTAGCACTTTTGGCCTCTCCTTGGTGGCCTCCAGGAAGAAGAAGGTAAACAAAGTTTTGTTTGTCGACGAAGGAGGTCCGATACTTTTTTTTTTTTGGTTGCGTTCTATCCGAAGACTCTTTTAGGCTCTCCAAGGTCCCGCCTTTGTCCACCTCAGACGCACCTCAAACGCACAACCCAAGACTTCCTCCCCCCCCCTCCATCCTCCGCCCTCGTTCTCACGTTCCCACCCCGGCTCTCGCGCCCGAAATCTGGATTCCGTGCTTAATTCTTCGAAAGAAGTTAAACGCGCACTCGACTCGATTCCCCAAACCATGGACGGGGGAATAGATTTACCACATGGGGCCACCATCTTTTCGTTCCGTCCCATGGAACAAGTTCGAACGTTTCCAATCGAACGTACGGACTTGTTCACATTTGAAGTGTTTCAACATTTCCGAAATTCGTATTTAGTGGTAAAACCGTGCTGGAGCCGATCTCGTGTTTCGAGTTTTCCGAAAGTCGTATTTGGGAGAGTGCCGAGGCTTGCCTTTATTGAGTTATATACCGCCAACAAGAGAGGGACGGACCCTTGTTTCCGTCCTCCAAAGAAGCACTAAAGAGTCACAAAATCGTTCCCTCTGTTCCCTCTGTTCCTGTCCGTCCTCCTTCGTCGTTCGCACAAGCAGAGTTTAGCACTTTTCAGCACGAGAAAACCTTTGCAGTACTGTGCAATGGTTTGAGTTGGGACAGCAGAGGTTTTCGTTTTCCTGGGGTGGGTGGCTTGCCGTCATCCTCCTCGTGTCTTGGTGGATGGAAAGCAAGTTTTCGTCATTTTGTCCACCACTTTATGTCAGCCGTGGCGTGGAAGGGACGTTAAGTCGCAAATTGGGAGTAAAACATTTTTCCCGTAATTCTAGTCTGGTATTTCCGCTTGGCCACCGCTGGGCCTTGCCTCTGCCCCCCCCCAGGCCTAATTGCTTTCAAAGGCGTTGTGTATCTATAGATTACAAATATATACCCTGCCACATGCATTCCATTCCATGCATGATTCCATGCATTTCCATGAAGTTAAGCAAAGTTCTTCAGAGCCTTGCCGACGAGGTACTTGTCATCCCTGATAGCATTGTGAAGCCTCCACAAGCTCTTCGTCACGTAGTGTTTCCAGTGGCCCAGTGCCAGCAAGGGGTAGCCATACCTGTACAAAAAGTGCCTGTAGTAGATGGATACCCCGGCCATGGGCAGAACGGAGTGGACAAAAGTGTAAGGGATGCAAAGCTGGGCGCACAAATTCATCAGTGGCGGAAGAGTGACCTCAACCAGAGCCCACCTGAAGTCGATGTTGCTTGGCGACCCCACGTTGCTCCACAACTCCTCCACGCTTCTCCACATGTGCCTATACCTCTTCAAGTTCCTCCAGTGGAGCACCTTGAGGGAGACCAAACCAATCGCCCAGTCCTGGTAGATGAAGAAGATCGGCGTGTGGTTCATGGGCACCGAGAAGGGCACCACAAAGGTCAGGTGCACCAGCGTCCCAAGGATGGTGGGGATAACGAGGAGCCACAAGGTTCCCAGAACGACGTACTTGACCAACCCGCCCACGAAGTAGGGCACCTGCTGCACGATCGTAGCCCACTTGGAAAGCGAGAAGAACGACCCCCAAACGATGTAAAGCCCCACGAGAATGTTGTAAACGTCATGGTGCACCGGGAAGCCGATCAGCCTGCAGAGCTGCCTCCCAAGGAACAACGGGAGAGACAGCAGGATGGAATTGGAGAGCTGGACCGCAAGGCAGGACGTGAGCACAAGCAGAGCCAACCTGATGTTCAGGGTGAACTGGGACTGCAAGAACAAACTCCAGCACTCCCTGTAAATGCCAAAGCCCCTCGCAAGAAACGATCTCACATCGCTGATCTTTCTCGTTCCATTCGCGCTAGCCGTTCTCACCACCGGGGTGGAGCTACCGGCCCCGCTATCCGAAAAGCTTCTCTCCCCCCCCGCGCCGCCGGTGTTGTCTGCATCCGCGGCGTTTTGCCCGCCCGCGTTCTGAAGGATGTGGCCGTCCACGTTGAACAACTTGCTTGCGTACCTGAGCCAGCTGTGAATCACGAGCCTCATCACCCTCTTGGGCCTCAGGTACTCAAAAGTAAGTGGCAACCCAAAGTGTATCATCAACAGGTGAATCGGCAGCTCGCTCAATGGATCCAACAGCTTGATCACGATGGGGAAGCTTTCTGGGAAAATAGACTTAATGAACTGCACCGGCATGTAAACCAAGACCATGGCAATACTGCCATAGATGATCGAGCCAAACGCAATCTTCTTCACGTGCTTGGTGAAAGGATCCTCAAAGAGCTCCCTGAATGGATTGATGTTTGGATCCGCGGGATCCCGCAAAAACGCAAGAACGTCAGGCTTCAAGATCTCTCGCAGCACGCTTACAGACACGGAGACTAGGAACATGTAAAGAATTCCCAAGGTCCAGTGGATGAGCGTAAACGTGATGGGCGCATATAGGCCAAACTGCATTCTTGTCTGTAGCATCGCATCGAACAAAGGCAGGGAGCAAAGGTCCAGCCACAACCCAAAGAAGATCGGGAAGAGACCAAGCTCAACGATCAAAAGAAAAGCGACTTTGAGCACAACGCAGCTGTAGGCCAGGTAGGAGTACGCCCTCTTGGCCATGATGGGCACCAGCATGAAAAGCTCTCTGATCGACAGGCTCCTGTGGTGCGCAGATTCCTCCCTGTGGGTGTAGGTCCTCAAGCACCTGAAGAAAATGATCACAAAACACATGGCGGCACCCAGAGCTAGGGTTGCCAGATACCCCGTTCCCAGCGTGAGAAGGTCCTTCCAAGTTGGTGGCTCTAGCTGCGCCTCAAAATCTGTGGCCGCTCTCACCAGCTTGTTCACGCTCCTTCTTGACTCGGCCATGCCCAGGCTCATGTCAAATTCACTGCTAATCCCGTCCTTGAGGTTCTCCATCGCCTCTATGGACATGTGTATCACTTGCGAGTGCACGCTGTTGTCGTCCATGCTCTTTATGTCTATGTTCAAGTGCGCCAAAATGGACATGCAGACCCTTCCGATGTTGAAAGGAAGCATCACGGAGGCGACAAGGAAGAACAAGTTACTCAACAAGATGGTCGTTGCGTTTTCGAACAGCGCCAAGACGGGCCCTTGCATCCCAATGAGCTCCTCGAAAGGCACGTCCTCGATCCTGTCCAGGTCCAACCCCCCCATGTTTTGGTTGTTGAGTTGAGGGTCGTCGGGGACACGATTTCGCTCTTCCCTTCCCTGAGCTCCCCCATCGTTCAGATCAACCCCCCCTTCCCTCTCCTCGTTCCTTCCCACTTCGTCCAGGCCTCTCATTCTCTCCAACTCCAGTTGAAGCCGCCAGTTCTCCATGAACTCGCCACCGTCGAACTCGCCACCGTCATTGCGGCCACGGCGACCGCCGGCATCAAACTGCTCCTCGCCCATAAGGCGGTCGCGCAAGCGCATATTCAAGGCCCTGATGTCCTCATTATTTCCCGCTCTTGGTGCTCCCCCCCTGATACCGTTCCCGACTTGTCCAGGAAACTCCTCGCCGTCCCCGTTGGGCGCGAACCTGATTTGCCTCAAGTATTCACGCAACGACGCCGTCCCAAGAAACACGAAAACGATTGCCGCGGAAAGGAAAGACCCGTAGACACAATCCGTGAGCAGCAAGTTGAACGCGCAGCTCCTTCTCGCTATGGACAGTATGGTTTGTTGCGTGGACCTGGCGAAACATAACCGCCACACCCAAGACGTTATCAAAGGGACCACCGCAAGCCAAACGAATCCCACCATCACAAACCTCAAGCACGACCTGCTAGCTTGCCACAACCTTTGCAGGAGCCCCGTGATGAACTCCGATAGGGAAAGCACCCGAGGTGCGTTGTCCGAATAGATATTCTTAAAACTGTACTCGGTGCCACACACCTCACACTTCTTCCTCTTCGAGTGCTTCAACCACTGCACGAGACATTCCTCGTGAACGTACTTGATGCTCCCGCTGCATCTGCAAGGATAGAAGAGCGGCCTCCTCTTCCCTCCATCCTCTTCTTCCTCTTCCTCACTCGTACGACATATTCTGCATACTTTCTCCGCTTCGCTTCCCTCATCCCTCATCCCAGAGCAACACGCAGCATCACCACCACCAGCACCGCCAGCATCAAGTGAGGAAGACATCTCTTCCCTTCTGCTGTGCTCTCCGCTTCCTCCTTTCCTCTCCGTTTGCTCTCTCTCTCTCTCTCTCTCTCTCTCTCTCTCTCTCTCTCTCTCTCTCTCTCTCTCTCTGTGTGTTGCTGTCTCTGAGGATCCGGATCCTTTTCACGAGACCTCCGTCTTCGCCTTCGTCGCCAACGACGGGACGCGACGGAGTTACCAAAAAAAGCTTCCACACAAAGCAAAGCAAGGACGAGACCTCTCCTCTCCTCTCCTCTCCTCTCCTCTCCTCTCCGCTTCTCTCCTCTCCGCTTCTCGCGCGCCTCGCCGCTTCTCTGTCTCCCCCTCACGATTGCGATTGAGGTGATTCATCAGAGGTGGAGGATGGATGTGTGGGATAGAGGGTAGAGGAATGAGCAAGAGGAGGGAGGGAGGGATCTCTTGCATGATGGTGTCTTGCTCTCTTGCTCTCTTGATCTTACTCTCACTCTTGCTCTCTTGATCTTTCCAAAGAGCCCTCACTTGCTAAGAGTGTCGATCAATCGAGGTGATTCATCAGAGGTGGAGGATGGATGTGTGGGATAGAGGGTAGAGGAATGAGCAAGAGGAGGGAGGGAGGGATCTCTTGCATGATGGCGTCTTGCTCTCTTGCTCTCTTGATCTTTCCAAAGAGCCCTCAAGCTTGAAAACCATGGTGGCGCGGATCAGCTGAAGAGACTGTTGTGTACAGGGTGCTGCATGGATTACAATGAACGTGGATCGACCAGCCAAGCGTCATCGCATTGAACGGACGAATACAATGAGCTCTCGACTCGAATGGGCTCAACTCAGGCGGACCAGAGGAACTTCCTCACCACATGGATTGAAAGGACTGAAGGCTCTTGTCAAACGGTTTCATCCAGGTTTCGTAGACCTCGTCGCTCGGAGACCCCTTGAGAAGGTGGTCCCAATAGGTTTGTTGGGAACCATCCGAGGTAGTTTTGGTGACGGGGTCGTCGGCAGCGCCCCTTTGCGAGTCCCTTGGCTTGCTCTCGTCCTGAATCTCTTTTGAGGCGACCACTTGCTGGAACAGGGTCTCGCCGGAGGACACCAAATCGCCGCTCTCTCCATAATTCGATTCCTCGAACTTCAAGTTGTTCAGCAGCGAGGACTTGGCGCTGACATAAGTATCGAAGAACGCCATGTCCTTCAGCATATCTGACTTTTGGGCGCCCGGGAAAACTATGCTGGCACCTTCGATGTCTTTCAGAACAAAAGTGGGGTCAGAGAAAGTCTCGCTGAAGTGCAAGCCATCCAATTCCAAGTGCATCCTTGGATCGCTGTCGTGGATCTCATCCATCTCCGAGTGGATGGCGTTGAGCATGCGCTGAAGCCTTTGGTTGTAGTCCCCTCTGTCTTCGTCCATGCCGATGTTCGTGAAATCGCAGAAGCCCTTGCTGACTCGAAGTGGACACTGCTCCAAAACTTTGTCTATCGAGGTAAAGGTAGCGTGCCTCCCAGCGGACCTCCGTGCCTCCTCATGCCACGCCATTGTTTTCAAATTCTTCTCCAGGGTCAGGCATTCGTCCTCCGTGCCAAAGTCTTCCTGACCGCCGCTTCCATTCGTTTGACAAGGTGTCACATCCTTCTTCTTCTTCTTCTTCCACTCTGCGACCTTGTCTGGATCATCGTCGTAATACAGTCCCGGCAAGTACGAGTCTGAATCCAGATCCCAAATATGGACGGGACTCTCATTGGGGACAAAGTGGCCGAGAAAGAGATTGATAGCCGCTTGCCTCGCGGCATCCGTGTAGGTGTTGGAGTAGAACCTCCGAAAGCTCGTCATCATGTCTTTGCTTTGTGTGGTCACTTCCCAAGAACCTTTCTGCCTCTTGAAAAACTTGCTGTGGGCCTCACTCCCTCCATACTGATACGCCAGGCAGTCCCCCATGGCCTCGTACAAGTTCATCAGTTCCGTGGCAACGGCTGATCTCGGATTGAGCGTAGATGTAGATTCTTTTTGTTCCGCACTTGTTATCCCCAGCACGTGCATCTGCTGAGAAAGCGCGTACAAGCCATAAGCAAATTGCGCTACATTGGTCCTGTCAAGACAGTCTATACAGTTCGTCCTCAGCACACCTTGCTGTTTCCCCCAGTTGTACGCTCCCCCCAGTGAAGCTCCGCCCCAATCGACAGGGCTGCCCTTCGAGCCCGGGGATGATTTGGGGAGGCAGTAGAACAAACCAGTGGACTTGAGCGCACTCGTCACCACCGGTGAGATTGCTCCAAGCACATTAACGCCCCTCTGCTTGGTGCATTTGCTGAAGTCCCAGTGGACAAATAGCAGCTCACCCGTTTGGGGGGCTTCCTGTTTATCCCCACCGCTTGCATCACGCCCATCGCTCTTCTTCGTGTCCTTCCTGTAATAGAATCGGTTCAAGTAATCGACCGCTTGAGCGAACTCAACCCTCAGGATCATCTCTCGAGGCCTTTTCTCGAAGCTTTTGATCAGGTTCAACACAATCACTGGCTTTCCGTAGCGTTCGTGCAGCCTGTCAAAGTGCTGCTTCGTGGCGCTGTAGCTGGGGTCGTACCGCCTAATTCTGATCTCCGGCCTCGGGTTCAAGCTCGTGCTGGTTTCTTGAGACCAGTAAAGCGGGATGCTCCCCCTTAATTGGACTATGCTGCTGAACCTCAGAGTGTCAGACGAAGAGGATGTGGAGGGCGATCCCTTGTGCGCATGAAGGTCCCTGTCCAGCTGCGCTTCCACGATCTGCTCCGTCTCCACTTCATTCGCCACCTGGCCTAGCTCGTTGATTCCCCTCTTCAAGAACCTTGTTCCTGCAAAGTACTTGCTTCTTCGAGCCAAAAGGGAGACCTTGAGCTCCTTCCCAAAGCTGCTAAGCTTCACTTGGTCGAAGAACCCGTGAATCAAGGGAACGATCCATCGCTCTTTGTCCTTCTGTTGAAGGTTCTCACCAAAATAGTGGTTGGCAAGGTGAGAATTCCAGACAAACATGCTGTTGAAACCAGAGACACACCCAAGGTAGTCCATTCCTCCCCCCCGCTTGCCATCCTCTACCGCGCGAGGGGAATCACTTTGACCAGCATCGGAAGGAGAAGCGCCATCGGCTTCCCCTTGCTCCTGCTGCTTGGAATTCATCAGCAGGTTCTGTTGCAGCGTGTTCCAAAACGGATAGGTGTAAGACCAGTAGAACTCCTTGCAGAGGTCGACGCCCATTAGCAGGCGAAGGTACCTCTTCTCATCCGCGCTCATGCCTTTGTATCCACCCAGGCCGAAGTTCCCGAACCTGGTCTCTCCCGAGCCTTCACCCTCCGATGCGCCACCCCCAGCTTCCCAAGTGCTGCTCGAAGCTTGGGCACTGACGTATTCCTTGGACAAGATTGGAACGTAGGCCACGTCCCTGCAGCCGTATATCCTGTGTCCAGCGACATTCCCGACCTTCTTCCTGTGCGTGACAAGAACCAAGTACGCGTTCTTGAGGAGCATGATGACTCCGATGACACCGTAAGCCTTCATGACCAATTTGATACCGCCGTGAGGTTCCATGGCAGCGTCGAGGGAAGATAACACGACCTTCATTTGGTTCTCGGTGTACGCCGTCCGGTCGCAATACACCTGCTTGTGCTCTTGCCTGCTCAACTGCATCATGTACCACTCCGTGCTGCACGCCGTGTGGCCGACGAGATAGTACTGCGAAGAACGACCGACCCAGTGGGTGGTGTCAGTGTCGACGAATCAAAGAGGACCACGCACGCAGAAAAAGCACACACCCGAGTCTTACCTTTGTCCTGCTCTCGTAAAGAAGGAATCGCTCGAGGGACATCGTCTTGGTGAACATACGAACGCTTTCCTCCATCTTGAATGGAAGTCACACCCAAGCCAACCTTTACGCCAGTATTGACAATGACAACGGACTCAGGGCGCCAAGACAATCGAGTGAGACCTCAATCGAGAGATCATCACACGCTTTCCTCGCAAAAGAAGATGCTCCCTTTCCCTCCACGAGCTCCAGCCTCCGTCACAACGCTTTCCACTGGAACGTCCCAGTGATACTGATTCCCTTCCCAAACGAACGTTCTCTCCACTCCGAGCGAAAAACGAGTCCAGCGCCCGCCAATCGAAAGATTTCGAGTTTCACTTTTCGCCCAACGCCCCCGATGACCCTCGTCCTCGTCTTCTGCCCCCTCTGCTTCACCCCTTCATCACCCTCTCCGCCTCTCTCTCGTGTCCTTCCTCGTTCTGATGTTCTCTCCTCGACCCATCCCTGCGCTGATTCGGTCAAGGGAGGGCTCTTTGGAAAGCTCTCGAGACGTGGCTTCTTCTGATTCAAACCTCTTTCCCTCCTTCCCCTCTATCTCTCTCTCCTCCTCCACAACGCGCAAACTTCTCCTCTCCCTCTCTCTCTCTCTCTCGCTTTGGAAAGTGAAACAGCAGCACAGAGAGAGAGAGAGAGAGAGAGAGAGAGAGGTGAGTGTTCGAGGAGGCCTCACGGGCGGCGAGGTCAAAAGAGGAGGGAGTGCGACACACCGATGGAAGCGTCTCATTCTCAGCTTTCGAATGATGTGTCGCACGAAGCATTTAACTCTGTCATGAGTATTGAACTGACAGCGGGATGCTGGTGAGGTTGGGTTGAAGCAGATGGATGGGACAAGGACTCGACTGGTTCCTTGGGTTTGTTCGGGGTTCTTGTGGTGATTGAGGTGGCCAGGGGGGTAACGTTTCGTCCAACGTAACGCACGTTTTCGTCGGTTACGCTCCGGTGGAGGGAACTGGATGAAGGGAAGGTGTTTGTTGTTGACAACGGGGAAGGGGAAGGGAGGAGGAGGGGAGGAACTGGTGGTGGTGGAGGTGTGAGGTGGACAAGCACAGGCGTTGGAGGTACTGAAGCAGGGAATTAGGCTTCCTGTGTGACGAGGAGGCCAAGGGAGGCGACGAAAAGGGGAGGGATTTCGGTGTGTTTGCGTTTTTGGTGGCTTTTGCATGGAGCAGTAAGGAGCGAGGAAGATGGCAAGGGAGGGAGGTGGTGGTGCGGAGGACTTGAAGAAACTTGCTTTTGGAGCATTGGGTGGAGCGTTCTCCGGCCTGCTTCCCAGGTTAGTGACGTACCCTCTGGAGACACTGAAGTCAAGGTCGCAAGTGAGAGCGACCTTGACGACGAGTGTCGAGGGGAGGACCACCTGGGCGAATGCGGTGACGCGCACGTGGAGATCCCACGGGATCCTGAAGGGTTTCTTTCCCGGGGTCCACGTTGCTTTGCTTGGCACGATACCTGGGAGTGCGACGTACTTCTTCGGTTATGAACTCGGCAAAGCTGTGTTCCAGTCGGATGCGTTTCAAGACAGTTCGGTGGTGAGAGAGTTGGGCCTTGGGAAGAGCGCCGGGCTGCAGGGCGCAGTTTGCGGCATAAGCGCTCAGCTCTTCGCCAATGTTATCTACACCCCCGTAGACATCACGAAGGAAAGGATGCAGGTGCAAGCCTCTCTTGTGGCGAGTGGGCAACAAGACCGGTTGTACACGACCACCGAACTTGTGAAACGGATTGCCAACAAGGAAGGTTTGAGCGTGTTCATGAGAGGGTACTGGCGTGGCAACATGCTTTGGGTTCCTTGGAGCACCGTTTATATATCGACCTACGAGTCTCTGAAAGACTTGGCATTGTCCGGAGACTCTGAAGTCCCTGGCAAACAAGCGGAGAAGGCGGGCAGCAACTGGATGCGTTTGGGTGCTTGCGCGGCGGCAGCGAGCGCGGTGGCATGTGTGTGCACTCACCCCATTGATGTCTTGAAAACAAGAATGCAAGCCCTTCCTCCTGGAATACTCGAGCGTGCGGAGGGGGGTACGAATGTGGGCATACGAGGCAGCGCATTGCAGTTGTGGAGGAAAGAAGGCATGAAAGGACTGTTTGCTGGCTTGCAACTCAGGGTGCTTCAGCTCTCGCCTGCAACTGTCATGACATGGATCATTTACGAGAAGATTTCTGGACACTTGAACTCTCGGTGACGGATGCATTTACATGTATTATATCCTTTGAATATTGCAAATCAGTAGGCAGTGAAGGCAACGCGGTCATCGTGAGCTTGTGCATTCGATTGACCACACCGCGCCATCGTCGTCGCTTCAAACGCCCTCCTTTCCTTTGGGTCCGCACAGCAAAGACTTTCGGTATTCCTGCAAGGGTGACACCGACTTGCGGGTCAGAGCAAATTCCCAATGATAGTAGACAGCGTGATAGTTCCGCCCCGGCAATCGTTTGGCTATCCCGGCCCAGTTGTTTCCCAAATCCTTGTGAGCTTTGACGAAAATCTCGTCCTCTTCTAAAGTCCACGCATTCCGCCGAGCTGTGGACTGCGTCGCGTCATCCGGTTTCTTGTCCTCGCTGCCTTTCCCCTCACTCAGAAAGGCCAAGCTGCAGGTGCCAGACTCATCATCGACCTTGCTGTCATCCTTCCCGCTACCGCTGCTTAAACCCATGCACTGAGCGAGGAGAGAGTCCTTTCCTTTGGGTCCGCACAGCAGAGACTTTCGGTATTCCTGCAAGGGTGACACCGACTTGCGGGTCAGAGCAAATTCCCAATGATAGTAGACAGCGTGATAGTTCCGCCCCGGCAATCGCTTGGCTATCCCGGCCCAGTTGTTTCCCAAATCCTTGTGAGCTTTGACGAAAATCTCGTCCTCTTCTAAAGTCCACGCATTCCGCCGAGCTGTGGACTGCGTCGCGTCATCCGGTTTCTTGTCCTCCCACTTGTCTTTGTCCTCGCTGCCGCCGCTGCCGCCGCAGCTGCCGCTGCCTTTCCCTTCGCTCTGAAAGGTCAAGGTGCAGGTGCCAGACTTATCATCGACCTTGCTGTCGTCCTTCCCGTTCATTAACGATATCCTGTACTGCCTGAGGAGAGAGCCCTTCTTGCTTGCGTTCTTCGTGGAGTTATACCAATGGTTCGTGACAGACCTCGCATCACGACCACGCAGCACCTTGGCAATCTCGACCCATCGATTGCCCAGCCTCTTGTGGGCCTCGATGAAGATCTTCTCCTCCTCTTCTGACCAAGTCAGGCGAAGCCTGGGAAAGCGTTTCTCCTCAAGCCGCTTCTCGATGTCAGCCACGTCTGCGCTTATCTTTTCTATTGTGGCGCGAGCTTCGAGCTCGTCATACGCGGCGGGCAACCCGGGAGGAATCACCGCCGTGTCGCCAGGACCCTCCCCTCCCGAATCGCAATCCCCAGAGGCAGTGCCCTCGTTCCCATCGACAGGACTGGCCTCGGCCTCGCGGCTCTGCACCGTGCTTGGCGTTCCCCCCAGCTCGCCCCGAACCACTTCCTCCTGCTCAAGTTCCAAGTTCCTCGTCACTTCCTCGTCACTTTCTTTACTCGTTGTTAAGTCTTCCGTTTCTGTCTCCTCGTCGCAATCTCTTCCACCCCCTGAGAGTGAGGCTGAACTTGTGCTAGACCCAGAACCCCCTCCTGCTTCGGCTACCCTGCCGCGCTTAGCCTTGGGCCACTCCCCTTGCTCCAGTGGTGTGGTCTCCGCCGACGACGCCGGCCTCTTTTCAGCCAACCCTGCCAGTGAGGCATCACCCAATCCTTCTCCATCTGAATAACCATCCGACATCATCCCCTTCTAACACAAACGCTTCAATGGAACCGGAAGAAAAACAAACCTAAACTCCATTCACTCCCTCCACCATGGCACAGGGCTCACCTCTCAGATGGTTTCTCCTTCCCTTTCTGGAACAAAAGTCCACTCCGCCGCTAGCGGAAACCAAATCAGGCAAGCGATACACCAATCGAAAGCCCGCAAGTCAAAGATTCGTATGACACCTTCCTCTTCTCCTCTCGTCGCCGTCCTCGTCGTCACCGTCCTCGACAAGGCAGGCCTCTCAGGTGGTTTCTGCTTCAAATCCTGAAACACTCGAGTCTAATCGATCACTCCGAGCGCCAAACGAAGCGAACAAGGTGTCTTTGGAAAGCTCGCGAGATGATCTTTCGTGTGATCCGTCACTCGACCCCTTCCCTCCCCTCCTCCGCCCTCCTCGCCCTCGAACGCGCTGCCCTTCTCCTTTCGTCCCTCGCCAGAGAGACCTCCACAACTGGAGGCATACGGCTCAGCGGAGGGAGGGGGACGGAGGGAGAGCGCGTTGGCGAGGTCTGGCGGCAGAGGGAGGGAGTGGAGGGTGAAGGAGACTCGAGATTACGAAACAAGAGATCGATATCTTTCCAACGATACCTTGGTTGACCCATTTGGCGCTCGGAGTGATCGATTAGACTCGAGTGTTTCAAGATTTGCTCTGCGGAAACTGGCGGCTGAATCACTCCGCTTCTGGGACGAATTCAGTGACGAGAGAGGGAGGAGAAGGTGTGAAGCGCTTGAGTGATTGCAATATCGTCTCTTTCTCTTTCGAACGAGCCCTCGCTCGACCCATTTGGCTTCCGGATTGATCGAGGGACCTGGTTCAAGATTGGGTCTGCAGAGAGGCCTTGAGCAACGAGGACTGAGGGGAGGGAGAGGCAGAGCGGAGGGGGTTTGGGACTGGAAGGAGTTTTTGTTCGGTCTCATTTGATGCCGAGGACCCAGTGGACGGAGTCTTGAGAGTGATTGAGTCATGATGCAACATCATCGTCAACGTCATCAACAGCAGCAGCAGCAGAGGCGTCCTGTGCCAGTGGAGGAGGAGGACGACGCGGCGGCGGAGGAGGAGGAGTTGCGGTTGAAGGAGAAGGAGATGAAGAAGAGGGAGAGGAACACCCGGCACCAGCAGATCAAGAGGAAGAAGAAGAAGCTTCGAAAGGACATTGCATCGAACTTGCTCCTCACCGTACCGGACTTTGAGAGCCCGGAAGGTAAGCTCGCAGACTTTGGTTGGAGCGGACTGTGTTGTTGTTGTTGTTGTTTTGGTTTTGGTTTTGGACTGACCAGGGTTGCCATTCGCTCACTTGGATGGATGTGTCTCGGCCATGCTTCTCTTCTCCTCGCTCACCAGGGGAGGAGACGCCAAACGCGGGGAGGTCTGGCGAGAGCGGCGGCGATTGTTCCGGCAGGGAGGGAAGAGGGAAGAGGGAGGACGGTAATAATGGTCCCGGTGCCAAGGGAGGTGGCTATCGGGATGCCAGCGGGTCCAAGCTTGGAAAGTCGAAGAGAGGGAAGGAGGCACGAAAGGGGAAAGAGTCTGCGGGGGCGAAGAGGAACGCTCCCGATGCCGGGAGAAGCAAGCCTTCTCCGCGGCTTGGAAGTGAGGCGAAGGACTCGACGAGGCCGAAATCGAAAGAGGAGACGAGGCCGAATGGAAAGAAGCCCAATCTTCTGGAAAAGATGCGCAACCGGCTGCAAGGCTCTCAATTCAGGTGGCTGAACGAGAAGTTGTACACCTGCAGCGGCAGAGAAGCGTTTGAAATGATGCAGAAGGACGACAAAATGTTTGACAACTACCACTTGGGGTTCCAGACCCAAACGGAGCACTGGCCTGTTCGACCAGTCGACGTTGCCATCAAGTTTATCCAGAACAGGGCGCGGCAGCAGCACAAGAAACAGGGCGGCGAGCCGCTCCGCGTCGCGGATTTCGGTTGCGGCGACGCGGAGGTTTCGCTCCACTTTTCCAAGTCGTCGTCCTCTGCCGCAGTGGTCGAGTGCCACTCGTTCGACTTGGTCTCGAAGAACCCGAGGGTTGTGGCCTGCAACATGGCCAAGGTCCCCCTGGAGAGCGGGTGCTGCGATATCGCGATCTTCTGTTTGGCTCTGATGGGCAACGACTATCCGCTGTTCCTGAGGGAAGCGGAGCGATGCCTCAAGGCGAACGGGACGCTGTGGATTGCGGAGGTCAGGTCCCGGTACTCAAAGGTGAAGGGAGGAGACACGAGGAACTCCGACTTTGTGAAAAGAATCTGTTCGGATTTGAACTTCAAGCTCCTCAAGCACGACAACTCCAACAAGATGTTCGTAACGTACGTCTTTGAGAAGCATGGGCAGGGCAAGGGCAAGGCGAACGAGGCGGGAAAGAGTTCTTCGCCGCAGGATCTCGTCGCCAGCTGGCCCAAGCTGAGCTCCTGCGTGTACAAGAAGAGGTGATGCGGCACTCTGTATCTACTTACAGAGAGTGTGATGGGATAAGTCATCATTCTCATACAGTATATATATTCTTATTTCTATTGTAACTGAACCTGGAAGATACAAACAAACAAAAAAGGAGCAACAATTGTTTTCTCACTCCCCTACTTCCTCTTCTTCATCTCCCTGGTTGAGGCCATCTCCGAGCCGATCCTCTTCTTCGCCTTCCCCTTTCCCTTGGCCCTCGACGACGCGTTCTTCTCTGGGCTCTCCCCTCCTCCGCCGTGTTTTTGCCTCTCCCCAATATCGTAAAAGTGCTTCAGCAACACGTTCACCTTCTCGGTACCAATGACCTGATCCTTGGGCAAGCTTGCCCTGTCATGCGTCGCGATGTAAGTGTCGAAGTTGGTTTGCTGACTCGCCGTGCCCCAAGTCAAGCTGGAGGCATCCTCCGATACCGTCGTCGTCATCGTCGAGGAACCGCCACCGCCACCGGCTTGAGGTGTTTCAGAAGGAGAGAAGGAGAGAAGGAGAGATGGAGAGATGGAGAGGGTTAGAACAGACAGACACGAGGCAGCAGAAGGAGGAGGAGGGGAAGGGAGTCACACGACGTTGTGCGTGACCGGCCGGACCGGACGAACCGCACTTACCTGGAGTTGTCCTGGAGCTGCTTGAGGCCAAGTTGCTGAAGTTTTCCGTGTTCCGGCTGGGGAAGCCTCCCATCACATAACACGCGCTCTCGCCCTTCCCACCACCAGCACCCACCAGCGTGGAGCCACATCCCTTCATGATGAGGTGAGGCCAATGATTCGTGACGGGAGTCTCCTCGACCACTCCGAGCACCAAATGGGTCGAGCGAGGGCTCTACGGAAAGATCTGGAGAAGATCTTTTGTTTGAGCTGTCACTCAATCCCTTCTCTTCCCTCACTCACCACCAAATCTCAAGATAAGGTCAAAGTGACAACACTTTCAGTTTTCCTGGAGACCAAGTCCTCCAATAGGTTCTCCTCGACCACTCCGAGCACCAAATGGGTCGAGCGAGGGCTCTACGGAAAGATCTGGAGAAGATCTTTTGTTTGAGCTGTCACTCAATCCCTTCTCTTCCCTCACTCACCACCAAATCTCAAGATAAGGTCAAAGTGACAACACTTTCAGTTTTCCTGGAGACCAAGTCCTCCAATAGGTTCTCCTCGACCACTCCGAGCACCAAATGGGTCGATGGAGGTGTCGTTGGAAAGATCTCGAGATGCTCTTTCGTTTGACCCGCCACTCTCCGCTTTATCCTTCGCCCTTCGTTCCCAAGAGCTCCGCAAAGGGAAGGGTCTCTGCGCCTTCGTCGTCGCTGCCGAGGGAGCGTTTAATTTACACCCATTTCAACCATCTTAGGGTTTGCTCATTTTTCAAGGAACAGAAAACCAAAAGATTTTGGCCCGACTGACGGCCGACTCTGAGGTGAGTCTTGCTCGTGAAGGTAGCGCAAGGGACGGGACGTGATGTGACAGGGGGATGGCCTGATCATCGCATTTGGCTCTTGCTCTTTCCAAAGACACTTTACTCGAGTGATTTGGTGGCCCAGGGGCTGAGAACTTGCGTGGTTTCCCTCTTTTGGCTCGAGGAGACCAAGGTCTTGGCCTTGGTGGAGGGGAGGAGGGAGGGGTGGAGGGGCAGGAGGGCGGTGGAGGGTGTGAGGTTTCGGGAAACGGATGGAAAGATCGTCCCTTGCTCTCTCTCTCTTCCTCTCTCTCTTTGGACTCCCCATCAAGAAAGGTGTTTGAGGAGGAGCTGACGTCGTTTGTGGGTGTTGTCTTATTTTTCTTTCTGCGGCTCGTCTCAAAGGACTACAAGGACGTTTTGATCCTTTCAAGTCGATTGGATCACGCAACGCTTGCCCGATAACCTCCTTTTTTGGAAACAGAAAACATGTCGGACAACCCTTTCAAACCTGAGCCAAGCACCAGCAAGGAGGTAAGCCACAGTTTTCAGGAAGAAACAAAGGACCCAGAAGAGAGGAAGACGGGCTAAGAAACCTTTGTCCCTGTCTCTCTCTGTCTCCTGAATGTTTCACGTTGCATCCGAGTTTGATCCTCAACGGACTGACCCTCACCACTGCCTCTGCGTCGTCTTCGTCGTCGACTGGAACTCAACTCAACTCAACTCAAGGCGTCTTCTGGTGCGTGGGGCGGAGGAGGCATCGGAGCCTTCAAGCCAGGCGGAGCCTTTGGCGGCGGAGTGGCTTCCTCTGGAGGTGCAGGATCGTCTGCCGTGGACGGCGATATTTTGAAGAAGAGGGAGCAGAACCTGGAGGCTCGCGAGCAGGAGCTCAGCATGAAGGAGAAGGAGTTGAAGGACTTGGAATCGAGGCTCAAGGCTTCGGGACAGCTTTTTGCGCCAAAGAACTGGCCGCCATGCTGCCCAATCCTTAGGCACGACATCGCTGCTGACATCCCAGGGCCACTGCAAAATTCTGTCAAGATGGTCTACGTCTCGTACGTTGGCGAGGCCTTCTGCTTTGCTTGGCAGTGTTTGGCCACCACGGCTGCCCTCTTTGGAGCCGGCCAGGACGCCCACGACGATCACAAGATCCTGCAAGCGTGGTTGCTCTCCATCATTTACATGGTCACCGGCGTCCCTTTTGCCTTCTTGCTTTGGTACATGCGCTTGTACACTGCAGCCCAGAAGGACAGGGCCCTCACCTACTTCATGTTCTTCGTCTTTTACTCGGTGCACATCCTTTGGTGCGTCTGGTGCTTCTTCGGCCCTCCGGTGGGCGTCCAGTGGTCTTACACTGGCCTCATGTCCATGGCGGAGGCCTTCAACGAGAACTCTGTCCTTGGGATCTTTTATCTCATCGGTGTTATCTTGTGGGCCTTGGAGGGACTCTTGTCCCTGTACTGTATGAAGGTGGCTTACAGCACCTTCAGGGGCCGGGCTGATCCAGCTGAGGTCAAGGGCACGCTCGCCAAGGCCGTGGTGAGCAGGGTGTAACCGAACGGCGGCGGTGAGCACACGGAGACGGCGGCGAGGACTCGAGAACACTCTGGGACACACAGAACCTGCAAGTGAAAGAGAGGCAGGGGGGGGAGCGGAATGGACAGCATTTACTTTCCTCGAAGGAACAGACAAAACCAAAATGTAAGAAACGTTACATTCTTTTCAGAGTCATGTGAACCGACGCGACCGTGCGTGCTGGTGATCACAGAGTCTTGGCTGAATTCTGAGCCGAGTACTTGGAAGGAGGAAGATCCCCCTTTTCCAACAAGCGCTCAGTGTTTTTCTGCGCCTTGTCCGCCGCCTCCTGAAGGTGATCGCCCTGCCGAATGCCACGCTCGTACTTTGGCTTCGGTTTCCCAAACTTAGGAAATGGAAGCACGAGGGTGTCGTTGTCCAAACCGTTGAAGCGGATCAAGGACATTCGCTCTCTCCCGTCCTTTGGCCTCACGACTCGGTGAGGCGTTGCTAAAAGCTCCCCGTTCGTCCAGCATTCGAGCATGTCCCCAATTAAGACCACGAACGAAGTATCGCTGTCGGGCAGGGGCGGCACCTCCACCCACCTGCCGTCAGCACCGAGCACCTGGAGCCCCTTGGCCGACTGGTGAATCAAAGTAAAGCATTCGAAATCGGTGTGCGCGCTGATCCCGATGTCCTTGCCGTCGTCCTGCACCACCACCTGGACGGTTTCAGGAGGATACCGAAGCAGCCTCATCACGCTCCGGGCCTTTGTGGTGGAATGCCTGCCGAGGGAGTCCAAGTCCTCCAGCTCCAAAGCGTGCGCAAAGATTCTGAAGAGAACGTCCGAAACGTCCGTCAGCTCCTGGTAAAGCCCGTACACCTCTTTCCGGAAACTTTTGAGCTCGCTTGGCCAAACGTTAGGTCCAATTCCTGGGTCTCCCGCGGCGTCCTCCTCTGAGACCTCCATCCCCAGATCGAAGGCCTCGACGTGCGAGACTTTCTGCTCGTACGCCGGCTCTTCGAAGAGCGGAACCCACCCTCGACTGATTCTCGACCTGGTGCTGTGGTACTTGACCTTCACCTCGTCGCTCAGGCCGTGAAAAGCCTTCAAGTTTTCGTACCCGCGAGCAATGCTCTCTTTCGGGACGATGGAACCCGCGTCCAAGTAAAAGCAAGCCAGCCCCGTGGCCCGAGACTCCTCGAACACGCCCTGGACTTGGTGAACCACTGCACGACGCCGGTCAGCAACAACGCCGAGGAGACTCGAGGAGAATGAGGGAGGAAGAAAGGGAAGAGAGAGAGAGAGAGAGAGAGAGAGGAGTTGCACGTCGCCACTAACCTTGCTTCCACGCTCCCGAAGTGTCCAAACCAAGCCCTTCGAGGCTGATGACCCTCAGCGGGTGCCCAGCCTCGGTCGCCGTGCTCAAACTCAACGAGAACCTTGAGGTCGATGGCGATGACAAAGGAGGAGGAAACAGCCGCCGCGTGATTGGCCGCAGCAGATCACTCCCGACACATCGACCTCGGGCAAAGGACGCCGCCATCGTCACAAACAAGCCCTCACGTTTCCGTCTCTCCAATCCTCACTAGAGCGTCATCTTTCTCAAGCGACCGCTCGATGGAAAAATCAAGAAACGAGGAAGACTAAAAACACGCTCCCTCCTCCGGTTACGTCCTTCCGCGCTCGCCCATCGCCGCGACAGGATGGACACTGCATGAGACGTGGATTATCATCATTTCCGTCTCTTCAATTCTCACTAGAGCGGCATCTTTCTCAAGCGAAGGCTCGTTCGAAAGATAAAGAGACGAGGAACGTTATGACGGTGCTCCCTTCTCCGGTTACGTCCTCCCGCTGTCGCCCTTCGCCGCTAATGGACGACGGTTTCGTCCCATTCTCGTTTTCGACGAGCGAGCAAAATTTTTAAATCCTCCTCCTCGGTTTCATCGCCTCGAGAGAAGATGGAGGAGGAGGAGGGGAGGGGCGCGCCAGAAGCACTTGACCACGAGGCGGTTCATCTTGAAAAGGTAGGAACTTTGTGACCTCTATGGGCTCCCACAATCTTCTACTTCCCTCCCTGGGGAGGAAGCATTCGTCAGGAAGCGGCATGTGTGGCTTTGTGCTCGTGATGTAACCGACGGTCGTTGTCATCGGTGTATGCGGACCTCGTGGACCCTGACCCTTCATCCTCGCTCTGTTTTCCGTTTTGCATTGGTGTGATTTGGCGCGTGCTAGCTTGGGAGAGGGTAGTCGTCAATGCTTTTCGTGGCGGTTGCTCAGGCGGTGTTCTTCATTCTGTTCTGCAGCGGCTTCATTTACCTCGCCGAGAAGAAGAGGTTGTTCAGCAAGCGTTACGCGCAGCTCATGAGGAGAATGTCTCAAGACGTCTTGGGAAGGATCACGAGATCGAGAACCTGGGCCTAAGCAACGAGGAGCGGTCGATCGTTCTGCTGAGAGAGAGAGAGGGAGGAAGGGAGGAAGGGAACGCTCCGCCGGCGCTTCGGCTTCGGGTGCGTGTGCTGCAGAACTTCGAGAGGGGGGGACCCATCATGGCGGAGGGCCCGAGCCTTGCCCAGGAAGTGGCCCCGCCTTCGCCTGCGATGAACGTGACCTGCATGAGTGGGAAGAAGAAGCCAAAGGTTTCGGCCCTCGTGTCCCCGTGCTTTGGGATCGGGAAGTCAAGCGCGAGGATCAGCCACAGGTCAGAGAATGGCGTCGGTGCAGATTCAGCACGTGGAGCGGATAGGGAGCTCGCCCTCAAGTCGCACAGGCTCCTGCACCAGCAGAACATCTTGAGAAAGCTGTCCACTTCGAGGATCGCTCTGCTTTCCAAGGGGAGGTCGAACACGGATCGCACCGTGCAAGATTCTCTCAGGGAGGAAGCGGAGTTGGAGATCGAGGAGCTGGAGACAGACCTCCTGGAGAGGCTGGAGAGCAACATCATGCAAGAGATGGCGGCCATCGAGCGCATTTCTCACGGAAGCTTCAGCTTTCTGTCCGAGAGTGCCGAGACCGTCAAGGAGGAGTTCATGTCCAAGCACACGCTGAGAAGGTTCCTGATCGCCAGGAACTGGGACATTGACCAGGCCACTCAGATGCTGATGGAGTACTACAGGTGGAGGGAGATCAACCCGGTGGGAGGGATTCGTCACGAAACCATAGAAACTTCTTTGGCGGCCAAGAAAGTTTTCATGCTCAAGGAGAGGGACTGGAACGGGAGGCCGGTGCTTGTGGTAAGTCACCTTCCTTTCATTTCGTCATGAGACGCGGGAAGCAAGCCGGCACACGATTGCAAAGCAACTGACGCTCCTGACGCCTCGCCCTGCTTCCAGGTGGTCGCCACGAGGCACATTGTCGCGCACCAGACGTTAGAGGAGACGATAAGGTTTGTTCAGTACTGCACGGACAAGATCATGCACATCGCGATGGACGACGAGAGAGGGGTGTCGAAGATGTGCGTCTTCGTGGATTTGAGGAACACTGGGGGGCATTGCCTGGACAAGACGGCCCTCGGGACGATGCTGGAGCTCATGCAGAACTACTTTCCAGAAAGGTTAGGGACCGCCATCTTGTGGAAGCCGCCGACCATCTTTTGGCTCGCGTGGAAACTGATCCACAACTTTATCCCCAAGGAAACCAGGAGGAGGATGTGCTTTGCTTACAAGCAAAAGGACGTCAGCAAGTTCATGGACCCTTCCTTCGTCCCCGAATGCTTCGGAGGCACTGCTAGTGATGACATCCTGACGCCCATCGAGGACGCTTGAGGTTTGGGTGCCAGCCAAGGGATTAATATATTTATGCTATTGACAAAATAGAATGTAACTTGGCCGTTTGCTTGAAGGTGAGCCTCCCCGTTGTTGTCGTTGCTGCTGCTGGTCTGGTCTGGTGGTAAAGAATGAATTCCAATTAAATAGACCACCCACGCGCCATGCAAATTAAGTTAGTTGTACCCCAAACGCAAGTTTCCTAAAACAGCTTGAGCGAGTTCATGAGTTTGTTGAACCCCGTGGAGGATTTGCTGGATTTGCTTCGAGTGGACTTGCTTCCACGACTGCTTTGGGTCTTCATGAGCTCGGCGTCCAGGCCCTCCAAGATCGCGCTCGAGGTCCTTCTCGCCGGGTGGGAGTTCGACGACGCCGTCCTCTTCCTCTTCTGGTCGGAAGCCTTCCTGGCGAGCTCCCTCATTTCGGACTTGGCCTTGCCCTTGCTCCTGGAGGTCTCCAGGGCGGCGACGTTCATCTTGATCCAGGGGTGCAACAGCGTCTGCTCAAGCGTGAGTCTTTTCGCGATCTTCTTGTGCAGCATCCTTACGATCAAATCTGCGCACTGGTGGCTGACATCCGCGGGGAGGGGCCTGATCCTCCCGTCCCTGACGTTCTGGAGCGTGCACGCCACGTTGTCGGGGTTGTTCGGGTCCTCGAAGGGGTACACCCCGGCGACCATGAGGTAGAGCATCACCCCCATCGCCCACACGTCCACGGCCCTGGCATCGTAGAGCTTCGAGCTTCCCATGGCGTGGGGCTGCACCTTGCCCTGGCCCCTCCCCCCGTACCCGAGCATCTCCGGGGCCATGTAATCCGGCGTGCCGACGCCCAGAGTCACGGCGGACTCCAAGTGCTTGGAAAGCCCAAAGTCGATGATCTTCAGGGTGTCCGTCTTGGCGTCCACCATGCAGTTCTCCGGCTTGAGGTCCCTGTGGCACAAGCCGTTGTCGTGCAGGAAGGTCACCCCCAAGTGGATCTGCCTGAAGTAGTGCGCGGCCTGCTTCTCCGTCATCCTGCCATTGCAAGCGTTCAGCAGGTCCAGCAAGTCCGGACCAGTCACGAGCTCCCACACGATCACGAGCTGCGTCCCCTCGGCGAACACGTCGATCAGCTGCACGATGTTTGGATGCTTCATGCTCGAAGCGATCTCCACCTCCCTCTTCACCTGCCTTATCGGCATCGTCATCACCCCATCCCGCGTGTTCATCACCTTCAGGGCCACTTTGGTTCCCGTCTTCAGATCATCCGACGCGTACACAATCGCCGTCCCACCTCGCTGACACAAGAGAGAACAAGAGCCAAGGAGAACGAGAGTCAGTTATGGGATGGATGGATGGATGCTGTGCAAGCGTTACGAAAACGCGAGCGTTACGGCATGCATGTACATGTGAGTGACTCACGTTGAGCTCCTTCCTGATGCGATATCGCCCATCCGCGAGTAGGGTTCCTCGAGGGAGGGCAGACATGACGAATTATTGGGGCTCGAGAGGACGAGAGACAAACCAGGGAGAGGCGAAGTCCACCCACGACTCTCCTACCCTACTCACTCTCTCGTCGTCATGTCATGTGCGTCCTCGTTCCTTCCAAAACCTGAGCGTGAAATTCGAGGAGGCGGAATAGTAACGTCTTATTATGAAGAAATAGGACATCACATCATCATCATCAGAGGAAGAAGAGCTTGCCAATATGAACTCCTCCATGAATCCAAGAGAGAGAGAGACTAAGAATTCCTCCATCTCCCCATTCCTCCATCTCCCCTTCCTCCATCTCCCTCTCCCACCATGCCATTCTCTTCAAAACTTCGTCGCCGGCGCGCGTGCGTGTGTCCATAATTCATATAATCCTCACATCCTCATCATCTCAATCTCAGAAGAGCTGGAGGATCCAGCCGCTGGAGCCGTCCGAGAAGCTCCTGACGACGTCCGACTTGACGACAGTCCTGCAGAGGGGGCAGGTCGTGTCCCTGTCGAGCCATTCCCCGATGCACTCGGCACAAAAAATGTGGTTGCACCGCAGTTTGAGGGGGGACGCCATCTCGTCCTGGCAGATGCTGCAGCAGGCGTCCCCGAGCTCGCAGACCTCCTCCTTGGTCGCCCTGGTGCCGTAGTGGTCGCACACCGGCTGGATCAGGATCCTCAGGGCCACAACGAAGTTCAAAACTTTCTCGAACAGGGTGGAGATCTTCATGGTGAGGTAAAAGCCTGTGCTGACGCTGGAGAAGATCTGCCCAAAAGTCTCAGTCTGGAAGAAGCTGTACCATATGGGGACCGGAAGCAGCAGCCCGTACAAGATCGTCGCGTGCTCTACGAAGGTGAGCAAGTGGCCCTGCCTCCTGAACTGGCTTCCCGCGGCTGGTCGCCACACCAAAAGCTGCGACGCCTTCACCACAACGCCCGCCTGCCTCAAAGTGACGTCGCACAAAGCGCACCGAAACAGGGAATGCCAAACATTCAACCTGTGCGGCGGCGGTATCAGCACCATGGACTTTTGAGCGCCGAAGAAGCGAAAAAAGAAGAACTCATAGTCAGCGGGAAAGACAAGACCATCATCTCTGTCTCTCTCTGTCTTACCTTCCACAGCTTCTGCTGTGGGAAGACCACGAGCAGGAGCAGCACCGACGACGCCGAGAGCAGGGAGGTCACCAGCACTAGCTTCTTGCTCGAGTTGGAATTCGCGCCCCGGTGAGCGATGGTGCTCCTGATGATTTGGTTCCCCTTGAGAAACAAAAACGTGTGCAAGCCAAAGAAACCGATCTCCATCAGATGCTCGCGAAGAAAGAAGCAAAAAAGGATGAGGAGAAACGGAAGGGCCTGCTCCAGCCACAAGAGCACCACGTTGTAGTCGAACGTGGAGTTCCCCGCGCCCGCCGTCGGCGTCGCTCGAGGACTATCACTCGACACGCTCGTCGACGAGGCTCTGTGCACCGCCAGCTCAAGGGGGTCCTCCTGGCCGCCGCTGGACCTCCTCTGGTTTTGCCTCCCCCCTTCCCCCCTCCCAAGCATGTGGTACAGGCCATCCAAAAGTGTGCGGCCAGACGGAGAGGGCCCACCCGTCGAGGCATCCTCCCCCCTTCCCCCTCGCTCCCGCGGCCCTCTCCCCGCGGACAGTGCTGCTGTCAGGCTATCCGCTAAGCTCGTCCCAGCAGCCCCAGAGGATGTGGACAAAACCTCCTCCGTCCGACCAGCATTCCCGCCACCTTCTAGCCCGGGACTCAAAGAACCGAGCTCAAGGTCCTCCCCCCTCCCTCTCCCCTCTCCCACCTCCATACCTCTCTGCCCCCCTGTTCTCGCCTCTGCCTCAGAATGAGCCAAAACGCAGACGTTACAGGTCTTAACGGGCGCCTAGCCTCGCGTGGTTCAAGGAATCGAGTAATCACGAGTCCCTCCTCCTCCCCGTCACCTCCCCTTCGTCATCTCAACCCTCAACCCTTCGCCCTTGCTCCACAAACCTCACCCTCTCCCCTCTCCTCTGGCCTCTCCAGTCAGACTTTCGAGCTTTTCTTCCCCGATACGAAACCGTTTCTCGTGATGCGAGTATCAAGAGGAAGATCTCGATCTCTATTTTCGTAATCTCGAGTCTCCTTCACCCTCCACTCCCTCCCTCTGCCGCCAGACCTCGCCAACGCGCTCTCCCTCCGTCCCCCTCCCTCCGCTGAGCCGTATGCCTCCAGTTGTGGAGGTCTCTCTGGCGAGGGACGAAAGGAGAAGGGCAGCGCGTTCGAGGGCGAGGAGGGCGGAGGAGGGGAGGGAAGGGGTCGAGTGAGGGATCACACGAAAGATCATCTCACGAGCTTTCCGTCAATACCTTCATCGACCCATTTGGCGCTCGGAGTGATCAGCAGCAGTTGCTTGAAGTTGTTCCTTGGTTGCTTTTGGAGCGAGAGGAAAGGGTCGCCATTGAGGGGAGCGTGAGCGGCGAGGTCGAAGGAGAAAGGTCGCTGGCGCATCACGGGAGGACGTTACGTCTCACGATCTTTCGAACGAGTGGTAGCTTGACTGGTTTGTCCGTCGTAGTGGCGGAGAACATTGCGGGAACAAGTTGTGGAGCAAGCTCGAAGCCAACGAGGAAGAGAGGAACTTCGTCGAGGGCGTGGACGGCGAGAGCGAGGGGAGCAGAGGGCGAGTGACGGATCACACGAAAGAGCGTCTCACGATCTTTCCAACGACCTATTAGGTGACTCGACCCTCTTGGCCAGCACCCTTATGATATGGAGGCGTACCTGAGCGCTCGGTATGGGGACGAGGGCGCTTCGAAGAAGAGGAGGAAGAAGAAGCGGAGGAAGGGGAAGGAGACTGCTTCTTCTGGGTTCTTGGTTCAGGATGGCACCCACGGCATTCCACTGAGCTCAGCTGAGGCGGTGGCGGGCGGCGACGAGGAGGAAGGACCAGTGGTGGTGAACGGCGAGGAGGTGGAGAGGGAGAGAGAGAGGAAGAACAGGTTGAGCGTGATAAGGAGCAAGCAGAGGTGGCAGACGGTGTCCACTGGGAAGGAGGTTGGGCCTCCAGCGGGAGAGAAGGAGGCGCAGGGTGGGTCCAGGAGCAGGTCGCCGTCACCTCCAGCGAGGAGGCACGACAGCGATGACAGCGACGGTGATGGCAGTGATGATGACATGGACGTGTCCAGGAGGAGGCGAGAGCGGTACGACTCGCCGGATAGCAGCGACATGGAGGTGGAGCGGAGGGGGAGAGGATCCGGCTCCTCCGGGGACGATTCGGATTCAGACATGGATGTGCGGAGGAGGGGGAGGGAACCAGAATCAAGCGACAGCGAGGACGGCGATGCCCGAGGTGATGGGAGGAGAATGACGGACGGGACGTCCACGGGTCTTGTGACTGCCAAAGTCCTGAAGGAGGAGCTCGAGCAAAAGAGGGTGCTGAAGGAGAAGAAGTTCGAGGCCATGGGAGACAAAGCGAGCGGGAGGTCCGCCGAGACGGTGTACAGGGATAGGGCAACAGGCGCTCGAGTGAGCGCCGAGGAGCTTGCCAAGAGGGAGAAGGAGCAGGAGCAGAGGCACACGAAACCGATGTGGAGCTCCGGCTTGGCGCAAAAACAGCGCAAGATGCAGCAGATTCGCGATACTTACGGGGGGGCAGGCTCACCGCCACCGTCCTTCGACTACGAGTCTGATCAGAGGCAGAAGGAGATCTTAGACCCGATGGCGCACTTGGTGAGCAAGAAGAAGAAGGAGAGGGAGAGGCTGGAGGAGGACTACATCGGGCGTTACGGCGTATCGTTCGAGGAGCTGCAGAAGCAAGGGTACGTGATCCCGGAGGGCGTGCCTCAGCACAGCTGGCTCAAGAGAGGCGTGAGGTGTCCGGAGAATAGATTCGGCATCCGCCCGGGTGCGCACTGGGACGGAGTCGACAGGAGCAACGGTTTCGAGAAAGACTACTTCAAGGAGATGAACAGGAAGAGGCAGAGGGATAGACAAGCCTTCATGTGGGGCCAAGAGGACATGTAAAGACCCGGCGCGCGTTCTGTTCGTTCCGACACAAAGAATAAATCATTTGATCATGAAATCTGCACAGCAGGGGCTGATCCACAAGCACAAACCCATCCTTCATCGCACCACCTTCTCTCTCTGTCTGTCCCTTTCCTCGCAATCATTCCTTTCATCACCATTCTCTTCAAGTGAAGGGCTCGAGACAACGAATCCATGCCACCTCCCTCTCCCTCTCCCACTCCCTCTCCTTCCCTGTCATCCATCATCCTCCCTCCTCCTCCTCCTCCTCCTGCCCAGTCCAGTCTGTGCTGATCACCATGGCGCTCCATCACACCGTGTATGCGGCGAGCAACTTCAAGTTCGGACAGAAGGGGAGCAAAGAGCCGAAAGACGCGTCCGTTACGGAGAGGTGGACGCGAATCAAGAACCGTTACGAAGTCGAGGGACCAAGAAGGACAGTCGAAGCCGTCCTCATCGTCCATCAAGTGAGTCCCAAAACCCAAAAAACACTAGACATGGGTTGAACTCGAACTCTCTCTCTCTCTCTCTCGAACTCTGTACGCCTTGATTGAAACGTAACGTTTCGTAACGCATGAGATGATGCCCAGGAGGTGCTGATGCTGATGCTCGTCTCTCTCTTTCTCTCTTTTCTCTACGGCGATGGCGATTTGGTTTTTGCTTGGATGCACTTGATCTCTTTTGTGATGCTTGGGTTGTAGCACAACCATCCACACATACTGCTCCTGCAGACGGGAGCCAATTATTTTCAGTTGCCAGGGGGGAGACTGAGACCAGGGGAAGAGGTGAGTCATGTTGCAGGGGTGGTGGTGGTGGTGGTGGTGGTGGCATTGTCCTCGTATCTCTTTCTCTTTCTCTGGTGTATGGGAGTGCTGACCGACGACGGCGTTGCCTCTGCTTGTGTTGTTTGTGCTTGTGACTCGTAGGAAGTGGAAGGATTGAAGCGGAAGCTGACCAATAAGCTGTCTCCAGAGAATGACTCGCTCAAGATGGACTGGGAGATCGGTGATTGCGTGGGATGCTTTTACAGACCAAACTTCGAGCAAGTGATGTACCCGTACCTTCCGGCGCATATCACGAAACCCAAGGAGATCAAGAAAGTTTACATGATCCGGTTGCCAGAGTCTTGCTACTTTGCGGTTCCATCGAATTTGAAGCTCCTTGCTGTGCCACTCTTCGAGCTTTATGACAACGCGAGTCGATACGGTCCGCTCATCGCTGGCTTGCCCATGATGCTCTCCAGGTTTCAGTTTGTCAAAGCGTGAACGCGGAGAAGTGCCAATGGACAGATGGCGCGGTGCCCTTAACGAGGAGTTCTATTCTCTTTTTTGTAACATCATGAGCTTGTAGTCAAGAGAGACAAGCGCCTTGCTTGTCGTTGTCAACGCACATGAAACATCAAGTGGATCACACGCATGTTTTGTGTCACAACATGGCAACCACCGAGTCAATCTTCACAACCGACCACTCATACGAAAGAGCAAGAGACAACACGATCCATGATGATTGCCCTGATCGCCCCCGCAGTCCTCCTCGCCGTGTCCCACCATCGCCATTGCCCTGGAATCCTCTTGATGAAACATCAAGTGGATCACACGCATGTTTTGTGTCACAACATGGCAACCACCGAGTCAATCTTCACAACCGACCACTCATACGAAAGAGCAAGAGACAACACGATCCATGATGATTGCCCTGATCGGCCCCGCAGTCCTTCTCGCCGTCTCCCACCATCGCCATTGCCCTGGATCCTTTCCACTGCGTTCCAATTTTCTTCCGAGAGAACGACGAAGAGAGAGAGACGTTGAATTGAGGGGAAGTGACAGATGATTTTTCGTTTTTGGGGCGAAGTCGAGAGGAGTTGAAGAGAGCGAGCGACGCGTCGCGCAATAATCGAGCGGGAGGCGTGAATTTCGAGGAGTTCGTCCATTAAATCGAATCGTCTCCTCTCGCTCTTTCTTTTGATACCAAACTCGACCCATTTCGTTTCGTATTGGAAGAGTTTGGGCATTGGGAAGGTGAGGTCCGTCAGATTGGTGGAGGAGAGAGAGAGCAGAGGGTGGAAGAGGAGGGTTGAGGGTGTTCGAGATGTTAGCACAAGATGTTGGAGAAGCGACTTCATGTCCAGTGACAGTTGCTGTCCACGTGAGACCTCTCCTTTCGGAAGAGAGTGACTCTTCATCGTGTTGCACCATGAAAGTCTGCAGGAAGACAAACCAAGCAGAAGGGAAGGAGGATCACCTCATCGTTCAGGATGGGAAGTATTCTTTCGAGTATGATTACGTTTACGGAGATGATACCATCAATGGACGGAATCCGAGGAAGATGTATTCGGACTGTGTGGATCCTTTGGTGGAAGGCTTGTTCGGTGGCTACAGCGCGACGGTGTTGGCATACGGGCAGACGGGAAGTGGGAAGACTTACACGATGGGAGGGCTGGACACATCGTTTGTGTCGTCCTCTTCTTCCTCTTCGCCGTCTTTTTCATCCCCAGCGAGCGATGGGTCGGTGGAGACGCCTTCTCCAGGTGTGAAGGAGGGGGAGAGGCGAGCACATCGAGGCATCATCCCTCGGGCGGTGGACAGCCTTTACGCCAAGTTGGACAAGGAGACCAATGGTGAGAAAGGAAAGGAGGTGAAGATCAAAGTGAGTTACGTGGAGATCTATAACGAGGAGATCAGGGACCTCCTTGTCGCGTCGGATGGGAGAGGCGAGGGTGGAGTCAGGGACGAAAGCAAAGCCACCGAGGTCACGGAGAGTGCACCGCCTTTGCAGAGGAAAGGAAGCTTGACCTCGGCTAGCAGCCTTGGCAAGCAGCAGCTCCAAGAGATTCAGATCAGAGAGTCAAGCGACGGTTGTGTCCACTTGGTGGGTTGCAGCGAGGTCGAGGTGAGAAGCAAGAAGCACATGTGCGTCCTCTTTCAGAAAGGCTTGAAGTTAAGGTCCACGTCGAAGACAGGCATGAACAAGCAGTCGAGCCGGTCACACGCGATTTTCGCCATATCAGTCGAGAGCAGAGTCACGAAGAAGACCACTGACGAGGCCACTGGCGAGGAGAAGGTCGACGTTGAGCTCCTCAGGGCGAAAATAAACTTGGTTGACTTGGCCGGCAGCGAGCGAGTGAAGAGAACGCACGCTGAGGGGAGCACTTTCAGAGAAGGCGTGAACATCAACAAAGGGTTGCTTGCGTTGGGAAATGTTATCTCCGCGCTTGCGAGTGAATCTCCAACTGCTGCGGGGATGGGGGACTCGGCCTTGGCGAACGACGCAGGAAGCGGTGGGGAGCAGAACTCCCACGTGCCTTACAGGGACAGCAAGCTCACCAGAATTCTTAGGGATGCCCTGGGGGGAAACAGCAAGACGGTGATGATAGCGTGCGTGTCGCCCTGCACCTTGGATTGTGACGAGTCCGTGAACACGCTGAGGTATGCCCAAAGAGCAAGAAGCATCACGAATGTCGTGACAAAGGATGCCCTTGATGCACTTCAAGGAGATAACATTGAGGCCCTCAGGGAAGCACTGAACAGGACCAAGGCCGAGAATGCGTTACTGAAGAAGCAGCTTTGCCTGTGCAGAAGCGAAGTCAGCACCTTGAAAAGCATTATTAAGTTTGGCACTCACAAGACTGCGACCAGAGCCTTGCCTGCCGAGCCACAGCTGGCATGGTCTGAACCGACGTTGCCATCTCAAGAAGCAGAAGACAAGGGCGAGACCGGCATGGATGGTGGTGGCGGGTCGCACCCCCCCGCCTTGCTGAATCCAGACGTGGTCAGCGGCGAGAAGCATGGCGCCGGTGCGCGAGAGAGGCTTGAGGCCGAGGAGGCCCAATCCCTCAAGGTCTTGGAATCTCACGTGAGCAAGTTGGACGAAGCCTTGCTGGAGAAGGAACTGGCCATGGAAAAGGTTAGAAAAGGCGTGAACGAGATGCACCAGCAGATTGTTGAAACGTGCGTGACCAGCAAAAGCCAGTACACCACAGTGAGCGCTGGAGAGCAGCAAGTGGGCTCATGCGGGCCCGCCGAAAAGGCTCATGTTCCAGAAGATGAGATGAAACAGCTTGTCTCGTCCATGGAGAGCGAGATAGGCGAGCTTCAGACACAGAAGCTCGAGCTTCTTCAGCAGCTGCAGGAATACGCAAACACGAGTGAGGCGGCATTGCAAGAGCAAGTGAACGCGACTTCCATCAGATCAAAGTCGAGGAAGGGCAAAAAGGATTCGAAGAAAGGTGCCAAGAAACCAATTGATCCCAAGGAGGCTCGTCAGAAACAGATGCTCATGGACAAGGTGAAGCGATTGGAGTCAGTGCTCTCGGAACTCAAGCAAAAGCATGCAAAGCTTGTGAACCTGGAGCGTCTGAAGAAGAAGAGCGACGCTTTGTGTGACAGGCTCAAGAAGGACGTGGAGGAGATCAAGAGGCAAAAGTGTCAATTGATGAAGGAGATCAGCGGCAAAGCCAAGAGATTCGCGTCTTACCAGAAAGTCACGAAGAAGGAAATGCAATCTCTGCAGAGGGAAAAGGCGAAAGCAGATCAGGCGAGGAGCAAGCTGGAGATCAATAAGGAGAAGCAGTTGCAGGCCTTGAAGAGGAAGACCGAGGAGTGCAACAAGCACAAGAACAAGTTGAAGCAGCTCACCAGAAAGGACTCCAGAGGCGCTTCTGATGGTGTCAAGAGCAAGCACGGCGGGAAAGAGGGCGAGGATGTGCCAGAGCTTCAGCCAAATGCCTTGGCGCCACTGCTGAGAGACGAGCGCTCCCGCCAGATTTGGATCGAAGAGGAGATGGAGGCTTGCACACTGCTGGAGAAGCTCCGGGATTCCCTGAAAGAAACGCACGCGGATACCCTTGAGTGCTCTCAGTGCATAAAGTCCCTGAAGAACAAGTCAAGGGCGTTGGAGAGGAAGATCGATAAATGCAAGCGAAAGTCTTCCACGGGCAGCGAGGAGAATGGCGCTGGATCTCAAAGTTTTCACCCTCACCTGGAGTCGTGGGAGGCCGAATTGCAGGAGTTGCAGACCCAGCTCAGCAGCATGGAGCTTTCAAGGAAACAGCTTGACGAGCGCATGGCCTCCTTGGAAATGGAGCTTTCTCACTTGATGTACGAGAAAGCAGCTTGCTTCATGCTCACCGCTCACAACAAGGAGGACATGAACCACGATGACCACCAGGCAGCTTTCCAGCAAGCGCGTGTGAACTCCAGAGACGCTCACAGATTCGCGAAGCTGTTGATCAACGGCAAGAATGGAATGAATGCCAACGGCATGTCAAGTGACTTGAGGCGCTGGTCAGGACTGCGCTCCCTTGCAGAGGCTCGAGGAATGTTGAGGATCGTCTTCAGCAAAGCGATCAAATCTAGGATAGATTCCATAAAGGCCAAGAAGGCTTTGGAGTCCATGGAGCTCGAGACCAGCAGCAAGCAGTTTGATTTCACCGCAAACGAAGATCACGTGAAGGACGAAGAACACGTGAAACCCGAGCCAGCAGATGTGCCCGCGGACGAGATTGAGGTGCCAAAGAGGAGTAAGAAGCACTCTTACGTCGATCCCAAGTGGGTTGATGATATCTTGACAGAGCAAGCTAAGATTCTCAAGGAGCTTGCAGATGAGGAAATACAGGAGGAAAAGCAGGAGGAAAAGCAGGAGGGCAAATCAAAATCTTCACTCGCAAGGCTGGCTCTCCTCAAGTATAGTGAAAACAAAGACATAAGGGCTGAAGCCATTTCACCGAAAGCACTTTCACCCACACGAAAGTTTGGCTGGATGGAAACAAAGCAAGTTATCACAAACGTGCTTCAAGCTCGCAATGTTTAAGGTATTTATAGGAATTACAAGTATATATATATATATATAGAGAGAGAGAGAGAGAGAGCTCCCAAATCAAACGTCATCGTCGAAGTAGAAATCCTCCTCCTCTTCATCGTTGTCATCCCTTTCAGGCTGAGCCTCAGCAAGTGCGCTCACGATGGCTGCCGCCAGAGTCTTAGGCTGGCTGCTGGATCCGCCGAGAAGTGCTTGAGTCATGCCCATGGGGTCAGGCTCGCCGCTCTCCTTGGGTTCGTCTTCCGCCTTCTTCAGTCGCTTCCACCTCCCGCCCTTCAACTTTTTCATCTGCTTTTTGATTTGAGCGGAGGGCGCATTGGCCACAACCGTGTCGTCCCCGGCAGCAGCACCGCTTGTCCTGGATTTGGTCTTTCGGGTCACCGGAGTTGGATGCTTCTGGAAATGCTTCTGGAAGCACTCGTCTGCTGTCTTGTTTCCCGGAACAGACTTGGCAACTTCCTGCCAGAAGTTTCTGGACGTTGGGTCAACCTGAAGCTGGGCCCAACTCAAGGCAGCTTCCTGCTCCGGTGTCCAGTCTCCGTCATCATCAGGATCGCCCGCGCCTTCGTCCGCTGCGTCCATGCGAGTGGAATCCAGCAGCTCATCCGCGGCACCTTGGCCTTCGTCAGCCTCACCCTCGGCAAATCCGTCCGCCTCTCCCTCTGACGCTGATGGGTCCTCGCGTTTCGAGTGCGCCCGTGCTTTCGCCCCCTCCACCCTTCGCTTCCTCCTGGACCGCTTCTTGGGCTCATCAGCCTTGCCCAGCTCCTTGGCACTCGATTCCTCTTTCATCTTGACCCCAATGACCTCACCCCTGTCGTACTTGATCCCCTCGTTCTTCCAAAAATCCAAACGGGGAACAATCCTCCTCCCCCTGCTGCTTGTCTTGAAGCCACCGATCGCCTGGGTGCTGACAACGGCGTCTTCCTCTTCTTTGAACTTGGCCAATGGCGATTTTTTGGGGCGACCCGGCCTCCCCCTCCTGGACGATGGTGGGGAGGGCCCCCCGGGAGACTTGCTTCGCTGCTTAGGCTTCGCACCCCTCCTCGCAGGCGGCGTGCCCCTTGATGTGGTCGCCTCGTCCTCCTCCGCCTTGATGGAAAGCCTTTTCCCCTTCGCCCTCCTTCGCGGTGGTCTGAAGTCATCGCTCAAAGTCTCGCTGTCCTCTTCTCCCAGCTCAATGTTCGATGCATCCACCTCGGCCATTGCGCCCCGGGCTTCCCGGGCTTCGTTCCGACTCACCCTCGGAGCCGGACTCCCACCGCCACCGGCAGCTGCCCCGTCCGCTTCAAGGACGTCAAGCCAATTCTCCGGAACCCCCTCGGCAAAATCCTGCACGACCTTTTCTCCAAAGGAGCGGCGCATCTCTGCCTCATTCACCCTTCCGACCAACTTCACCTTCATGACTCCCCCCTCGTTCCCCTCGGTAGCAAGCAGCCTCGACCCCAGTCTCCTGCTGATGACTTGCGAGCTCAAACTGTCCGAAGCATCGATGAAGGAGGAGTACTCCGTGCCCCACAGCGAGTAACGCCTCGAGCCATCCCCTGAAGAAGCAGCCTGCCCAGTGGGTGCGATCCACCAGTCACCAAACAGGACGAGAGCTTGACCATCCCCGAGGTCCTTCCTCTTCGGTGGTGACAACCAGTTGGTCTGCGTGGAGTATTCCGCTTCAGTGAACCTCGGTGGAGGAATCAGGGATGCCCTCACAGCCTTGGGAGCCGCAACCACCACCGAACCCGACCTTGAGGTCTCTTCCCTCCCTCGTTCTCCTTGTCCTGCACCTTGGATACTCTGCAATACTTTCGGCAGAGGGCTCGAACGAACCAGGTTCTCAAACGAGGAACGTATCGATGAAGCGTTCAAAGGGGACGACGACGACGTGGACCCGGCCTTTGAGTCCTTCCCCTCCGCCGTCGCTCTCTTCGGCGAGAAGAGACTCCCATCAGCGATGGGATCACGACGCTCCATGACCATGGTGCTGAGACAGAGAGAGAATCCGATCGACACGTTTCAGTCTCTCAAAACTTCGTTACGACGCCATTCCCGTCGTGCGACCACTCCTCGGAAAGATCGCGCGACACTCTTTCCAACGATGCGCTCCTTTATCGCCACCGACGCACTCGTCCTCGCTCACTCACCTGCGAAGGTGAACGCGGCACCACTAAACGATCGATGAAGGGCGACAACTGCTAGTGAATACTGGCGGAAAGAGCGCCAAGTGAAGTGTGCGACGAGGACGAGGGAAAGGGGAGAAGGGAAGGGCGTCGTGAGAAACTAGACCTCGCGAGCTTTCTGTCGATACCTTCATCGACCCATTTGGCGCTCGGAGTGATCGAGGCATCGACTGGGAGGACAAGATTCGAAGCAGAAACCACCTGAGAGGCCTGCCTTGTCGAGGACGGTGACGACGGAGACGGCGACGAGAGGAGAAGAGGAGGGTGTCATACGAAATTGGATCTCACGAGCTTTCGATTGGTGGGTCGCTTGCTTGGTTTGGCGTCGGGAGGCGAGAGCTTTCGCTTCGGAGAGAGGAAGGACGGCAGAGAGGGATAGAAGCTGAGAGGGGTGCTGACGGGAGAGAGAAGAAGGAGGAGGAGGAGGAGGAGGAGGAGAAGGGGGAAAGCTTTCGCTTTGTCTGGATTTTTTGTCGTGCTTAGTGCCATGGCGATGGATTGTGGCCCAGGCGTTACCCTTTGTGGGGTCTTGGCCGTTATGACTGGGTTGGGGTCCGGCGTCCAGAACGTTACGGGCGGCGCGGTGTACGGTCACCCGTACCCGATGGTGCACGGCTTGTGGCCAGAGGTGGCGCCTTACGGGAACAGTCAATGCGTTCAGCCGCAAGATCCACTGAGTGAGCCATCCAAGGTGGTTGGTTGCTACCAGTGCTACACTGGCGACCCCAACTGCACCACGGATCACCAAGTATTGTTCCAGGAACACGAGTGGCACAAGCACGGGAGTTGTGCTGGCGCAAAGGACGCGGACACTTTCCTGCAGACGGTGTGTGACATTGCCCTTGCCCCTCTGAAGCTGCTGTATCAGGCAAGGCAGAGTGGGGTGAGAGACTTGGGTGGGTTCGAACGGGTGTTGAAGCGTAATGGGCCACAATACGAGGTGTTCGCGTCGAATGAGACCACGTCGCAGCTCATGCTCTCGGCCTGCGCGGACGAGGGCGGGCACTGGGTTCTCACCCCGCGGCGGTACTTCTCCACGTTTTGCGGTAAGGCCAGCACACGCGAGCCAAGGTGAACACGGTTGGAGCGAAGCGAACCAAACCAAAAATGTGTGTGTGTTTCCGTCTATCAAAAATGGAGGTTTATCTTTATTGTACAACAAAACAAGAGGGGACCAAAGCAAGCAAGGCTTGTGCTTTACTTTCGGCCCTTCACGAATCCGGAGAACCAGGCGACCGCGTTGTGCCTCGATCCCTTGAAGGTGCCTCTCCCGTGCATCGTCCTGTAGTTGTCAAGCAGAACCACGTCGCCCTTCTTCATGTCAATGAATTTCACCACTTTCATGACGGCCCTGTCGACCTCGAGGAGCTCCTCGTCGGTGAACGGCTCGTCGTCGCCGAACGAGCAGTCCGTCTTGTTCGCCTGGCTCGCGCCGGTGGTCTTCTTCAAGGCTCCCAGCTTCTTCTGACGGTCGTCGCGCAAAAACTTGGAGTGCGAGTGCAAGTTGCAGAAGACGACGGGCAAGTTGCTCACGGGGTCCCGGATCACGGCCGGCTGGGGCGAGGCGTAGCCCTGGAGCGCCATGTCCCCGTCGTAGCCCTCCTCCACGAAGCGAAAGAAGACGTCGAAATCCACCTTGAAACCGACCGCAAAGCCCATCAGGCTCTTGATCAGCGGCTTGGCGACGTTCTCCCTGACCCCCTCGTCGAGGTTCTTCAGGAATCCCATGGGGAACTCCACCACGCTGAAGATGACCTTCTTCCTCTGCATCTTCTCCAGCAGAGGCGTGGAGAGCTCGTGGAAGAAGTCGTTGCCGCCGACGGTCCAGAACTCCCCGCCCTCGTCGGCGGGCTTGAAGCAAACAAACCCCGCGTACCTCGGGGCCTGCGTCCCGACCATCTCGTTGTGCATGCCAACGATGTAGTTCGACCTGCTTGGCTTGTTCACCGCCTCGTAGATCTTGTGCTCCGCGCTGCTCACCGGACGAGCCGCCACCGAGTGGATCGGGTCCAGGCATGGGTCGAGCCCCAAAATATCGTAAAAGTCATGGTACCCCGCAGCATCCTGCATCAGCTTGTACCCCGTGAAGTGAACCGCTCCATTCTCCTTCAGAAGCTCCACAATCTCTTCACGCTTGGCGCTCAGGTCATCCCTCTCCGCCTCCAGGTCACCGAACACGACGCCCTCCGAGGGCTCCACCCGAGGGAGCCCGTCCGCACCCGCACTCGACCCCGCCTTCAACTCAGCAATCTCACTGGGCAAGATGTTCTGTCCCCAAACAACTTGCGGTGATGGATCAATGCCCTCCACGCCTCCTCCCGTGAATGCCTCCAGGAAACCTTTCTTGTCCTGGGCTCTGTCTTCCACAGTCTGTGGACTCGCCGTAGCTCTCGTCAACACCTCACGACGGTTGTTGTGCGACCGAGGCCTCGCGCACGCGCCATGGAGTTGGATACCGTGCGCTTGACCTAAAGGCCTCGCCGTCCTCGCCGACCTCATGCTCCTCATCCCTCTCGAGACCACGCTAGGCTAGGGCTAGGCTCAATGCTTCAAAGGAATCTTCAACACGTCGAAGGCGATGCAGAGGTCTCGTCGAGCACTCCGAGGGCCAAATGAAGCAACCAAGGTGTCTTTGGAAAGATCGCGAGACGCTCTTTCGATTGGTACGTCACTCTCTCGCTTGCACGCACGTCGTCGTTGCTTGCTTCCTCGACAAAGGTCGCCGTCTCCCGAGGTCTGCCGCGAGAGCCAATGAGAATGCGATACGTAAATTAACGGAGAGATCTTGGATAAGGCATCGGTGTCATCTTTCTCTTTCATCGGTTTCGAGGGAGGGAGGAGAGGAGGGCGATGGGGGCCAAGGGTTTTCGGGGAACAGTGCCGGGGACCACCGCCGTCTCCTTTCTTTCCCTTCATCCTCCCCTTTCCGAAGAGCCCTCACTTGATCAGAATGACGCACGAGCTGGAAGTCCAGGGACGAAGAGATGGCGATTGTGGTGGCGGAGGGAGGAGGGGAGGGCGATGGGGGCCAAGGGTTTCGGGGGACGGTGCCGGGGACCACCGCCGTCTCTTTTTCCCCTTTCCAAAACGAGCCCCCACTTGATCAGAATGACGCACGAAGAGAGGGAAAGATGAGGACGATGGGGACGATAACGGTCGTCGGTCGGCCGTTTTCCGATAGAAACCCGATGGAATTAATTCTCCTACTTCTACTACTACTATCCCCACCCCACCTTCCACCTCTTTTTCCACCTCTTCTCATCACGATGCTCGTCTCACTCGGAGGCAAACTCCTTCTTCCACTTCTCGTACCGGGCGACGGCGTCCGGGGACACGGAGGGCTGCATCTTGGACAAGGCCTTGTCAAAGTCGTCCCGCAACAAGGGAATCTTGACGCTGTCCAGCTGACCCTGGAGCTTCATCTGCCTGATCTGCTCGGGGGTCTTGTTCAGGATGACTCGCCTCATCGGCATCATGGAAGCGTCTCGGCAGAGGAGCTTGATGTCGGCGCCGCTGAACCCTTGCGTCCTCCCCGCGAGCTCCCGCACGTCGACGCCCTCGTCCAGGACCAAGGACTTGAGGTAGATCTTGAACATCTCGGTCCTGGCGTCCTCGTCCGGCAAAGGGATATAGATCCGCTTCTCCAGCCTCCGCCTCATGGCCTCGTCCACATCCCAGGGGCAGTTGGTCGTCGCGAGGACGATCACGTTCTTCCCCGAGGAGGCGTCCCCCGAGGCGATGCCGTCCATCTGGGAAAGGAGCTCGCTCTTGAACCTCCTGGAGGCCTCGTGCTCCCCGTCCTGGCCCCTCTGGGACACCTGGGCGTCCACCTCGTCGAAGAAGATGATCGAGGGAGCGTAATGCCTCGCCATCTGGAACAAGACCTTGCAGAGCTTCTCGGACTCGCCTCGCCACTTGGAAGTCATCGCGGCGCTCGAGCAGTTGAAGAAGCGGATGTCCGACATGCTGGCGACCGCCCTCGCGAGAAGCGTCTTTCCTGTCCCGGGAGGACCAAACAGAAGGACTCCCTTCCACGGTTCCCGGATGCCGACGAAGAACTCGGGGATCAGCAGGGGCAAGGTGACCGCCTCATTGAGGAGCTCTTTCGCTCCCTTCAAGCTGGCGATGTCATCAAAAGTGATGGGATTCTCGATCTCCAGCATCTCCTCCTCGATGGCTTGAACGAGGGACATGTCATTGCCCCTGAACCTCGACATAGACCGGATGCCCAAGCCCGTCCCGGTCCCGGGCTTCACCACCAGGTCGTCCCACTCCAATCTGGACCTGCTCACGCCCAACGCCACGACGGGCGTGACTTCCCCGACGCCGTCGTCGTCTCGGATCGCAACGCTCTCGGCCACGGACGTGTCATTGCACACGATGCTCAAGGTAATTCCTTCTGGGACAACATCTTGGGATCCGCTCTCGTTGTTGTCCGCTCTGCTTTCGACGACGAGGCCATTGAAGACGCCGGGCCTCAGATCTCGACAGCTCCAGGTGTGCAAGGTCCGCACCCGGCTTGCTTGGGTCTCCCCGATGTGAAACACCTCGAGGCTCAGCACCCTTTCTTTCGTGTCCACCGCCAGTGCCAAGGTCTCGTTTGGCGAGGACTTCCTCCGGCAGAGCACCAAGTGAAAGGCGGGCACGTGGCCTTTCGATGTCCGCGCCGTCGTCGTGCGACCGAAAAGAAGCCAAGGCGCGATCGTTAGCGAACTCAAGAGATGAAACGGGAAAAAGTGTCACTTACCACTTGCTGGTGCGGCATGGGCGCATTTGAAACGCATGCCGACCCGCACAGACGAGCCCCCTCCTCCCCTGAGCGCTTGGTGTCCATCGGCATCGTCCTCGGCTTTCGGGCGGTACCTGCATCCGAAGACAGAGCAACGAGAAGCAGCGGAGTCAATGAACCCATCCCAGCGATTTGGAGTTCAGGTCGGACCGTGCTTGAACTCACCTTATGACGCAGAACTGCTTGGAACCCCCGAAATATTCCAAGGTTCCCCCCGTGCCTCCACCGTTTCCTTTCCCCGTCTCGTCGGCCGATGATGATGATGCCTTCCACCACTTGTATGCCCCTCCCCCCTCGGTCCACTTGACCCACGAGGAGCCACCACCGGTGGAGGTGCCACAGGGTCTCCTCTCGCTGCTTTCAGAACCCAAGGCATTGAGCCCACCTTCCTGGCCAAACCTCTTGTTCAAGTTATCGAGGACACTGTTTCCCACTTCGCCTCCCGAGTACTTGCTCTTGTTGACTTGACTGCGGTGGCTGCTGCCACTGGTGGCCGGCTTGGAGCTGCTCGAGCTGCGCATCGCCATTCATTCATTCATTCATTCACGGAAGGAAAGGAAGTTTGCTCGGCGTTGTCAGACCCTGCCAGTGGCAACTTCAAGCAGAGGCCAAAGCTGGCACAGGAACCATATCTTATCACGACCAAGTTTGAGGAAGAAGATCTTCCCCTCGTGAGACTCACCTCGCCTTCCTCGCTGGAAGGATTCCCTCCTTCTTCAATGCACTGGAACGTGTCTTTGCCTTGGCTTTGTTCTGTGCGTGACCACTAGCGCTCCTAAAGTTTGCTGACCAGGTAGGTCCAGAGGCGTGCCTCACTCCTGACCTCAAGTGACTGTGACTGGAGCTTCCATAACTGCTTAGACTTCGACCACCGCCGCTTGATGTGCCACTGCTGCCACCTTGAGACCTCAGGCTAGCATAGATCGCCGCTTGGAGTTGTATATCGTCGCCCATGGCCACCAAGGCCACCACCTTGGCCTCCACCTGGCACCAAAGTTTGAGTTTGTTGGATCCAACAGGCAGAGGGGGAGAGAAGTTAAAGGGAAAGAGGTAGGAGGGAGCTCATGCGCATGCTAATGAGGGAAGGGAATGGTTGGAGAAGATGGGCAGGTGGTGCCTATGGTCTCTTCTTGCGTGATCATGGTCTCTTCCTCTTTCCAAAAGAGTTCTCACGCTTGTTGATGGGGTGATGAGGAGGGGAAGAGGATGGCGGTGAGAAGCACAAGTCATCGGTGAAAATAAGCACGATGAAAGTAAGCGTTTGTAGGATTACAAGATACACGGGCAAGGCTTCCTATGCAAGGATAGGGCTTCATGATTGTATGTTAATTCACAAAGGAGTGGCAGATGCCTTTCTACAGGATGCCTGTGAAGACCTGCGCGAAGAGCGTCATCGTTTGCTGCAGGAGGAGAAGAGAGACAGAGAGAGAGGGGAGTGGGGGTCAGCAAACCGATTCTTCGTGGCACATGACATTGGATGGACGGACTTACCGTGTCGCCTGCCAGACCGCCGTGGGTTTGATTGTAGATGTGGTAAGGGAAGACGGGTTGCTCCTGATGGAGACCAAAATCGTCGCAGACTCTGAGTGACTCGACAGGAACACAGTTGTCCCCGTCCGTCATGATTGTCTTCGGAATCTTCCCATACTCAAGCTTTTCACCGTAGTCGAGAGCGCCAAAGGTGGGGACGCCATAGCCAGACATGCAGTAAGTGGTAACGTTTGGCACGAGGCCTTGGAGGCCGTACAGGTGCAAGTTCTTCTTCAGCAGGGTGGCTTGCTGCTTGTTGTTGACTTTGAGGAGAGCCTCCCCTAATTCGGCCGAGGTGAAGTTCCTTTCCGTGGTTTGGATGATCGGCTTGTCCCCAAAAGCATCGTCGTGAGGATAAATCCAAGCAATGCTCGAGAGCTCTGTGGCCAATTGATCCAGAGCCGACTTGAGGAACGACGGGATGCCGCCGCCGAACTTGGTTCCAGAAAACGAAACGAAAGGGGCGATCACTGAGCCTGACATCACTCCGGACACGCTGAAGAAGGTGTGGATGTACCTCGCCTTCCACTCCTCGCTCACGTGCTTGTTAAGGAACAGGGAGAAGAATGGACCTCCCATGGAAATGCTCCAAGCGACGATTGGTTCTTTGCCTGGCCTCGAGTCCACCGTCTTCTCGATCAAAGCCTTCATCTCATCGAAAACTCCTCCAGCCTTCATCCAAGTCTCAGGCCCTGCCCTCCAATCGTAAGGCTGGGCCACGAGGTCCACGCCTACCTTGTAACCGAATTCTTCACTCATCCATTGGGCAATGGGCGATAGGACCTCCGTATTCGGCCCCAGGTTCATCGCTCCATCGAACCCTGGCTTGTACCTGCTCTCGATCCCCTCGCTCCAAGGCTCAAGCTTGCCCGAAGTTGCGTTCCAACGCACATTAATCGTCTGGAGCCAGCAGTCCACGAGCTCCGGAAGCAAGTGCACATCGTCAATTATCCAAATTCTCTCCCACTTCTCATTCGTTCTCCTGCAAAGCCAGTTGGGTGGATCCTGCCTGTCCTTGAGCGTCACTTCCAGCTGGCTTCCCATCAACCCGGGAATGAAGATGACTGGATACTTTCCAGTGAAGGGGACCTCCTCGGCTTCACCATCGCTCAAGACTTTTGACGTTGATCCACTGAATCTTTCCAAGCTTCCTGTGAGTCCGATGTGTTCCTTCTTTGGGAAGTCGTACTCGATCCTTTCCATACCTGCCAGTCTGCTGAGCAAAGAATCCTGTAAGTGTTGGCTCAAGATGATGTCTTTGGGTGGTGACCTCGCCATCACAGAGCCCTGAGACGTGGCAAAGACCACCACCGCCGCCATTAGGAGACATCCATGTGATCTCCTCTGCTTTGCCATCTTCCCCTTCACCAAGTTGAGTTGCACAACAACCTCAGAGGAGGACCTCAGAGGAGGACCTCAGAGGAGGACCTCAGGAAACCTTGTGGAGCAACAAGGAGGAAGACAAAACAAAAATGTTGTTGGACAACCAGAGAATGTGAATAGGTGTGGCAATGTCCAATTCAATGCCCTCTGCTTCTCCCTCCCTCTCCGCCTCTCTCTCTCTCTCTCTCTCTCTTGGCCTCCAACTGGCTGGATAAGGAGAGCTAGGCTGTCATTCATTCGTCTCCACTCCAACGAGTGAAGCAGAGTGGACGATGGGACGGGAGCCAAAGGCAATGCATCTTGGGCAATGGATGGTGTGTTAGAGCACAAGCCACAAGACTCTAGCACTGTCACCTCTCCCCATGGCTTTGCTCCTTCTCCTTCCTGTAACTCTTCCCAACACAAGAGGCGGTGCCTGTGCTTCAAGAGCAAGAGACAGAGAGAGAGAGAGGCGGACGGCGAGAGCTAGGGAGTGTGAGGAAGAGAGAGGGACAGGCTCATACTTCATTTCAAGATCTTTCGATTGATACCTTGGTTGACCACCTCTGCGCTCTGCAGAGACAGAGACAGAGACAGGGAGGACTTTTGATCCTGAGACACAGAGAGGAATGATGTTGAAGGGCAAGGTGGTGAACCATCCCAAGGGAGTGGGGCGGTCCAAGGGTAAAGGGAAGTTGAGTTTGCTTAAATTTTCATGTTTCTTGCTTCCTTTGGTGTTCTTGTTCGTGTACTCGGTGAACACGACGTATGAGAACGATGCCTTGGCCACCATGAAGGAGAGCTTCTCGTCCTTTGTGATGGGAAGGGAGGAGGACATGGTGCTGACGATACCATCGACGGTAATCAGGAGGGATGATGATTACTGGTGCACAGCTCTGCCTGTGAGGGGATTGCAGCAAAGCATCAAGTCATTCGTTCCGTTGGCCAACGCCAGTCTGGTTCATCACATGTTCATCCACACCTGCAGCGAGAGGCCTGTGCCAGAGCATGGGGTGAAGGTCACCACAAGGGAAGGGAACACGATTGTGGCTTGGCCATGCAAGCATAACGAGGAAGGAACGTGCCCTGGGACATCACAGAACTTGAAATCACGATTGCTTTACGGTAAGTGAAGGAATAAGTATTCGTGGACGATGGGGAGTTACGCTCGCTGACACCGCATGGGCGGCTCGATGATGATGGCGTTGCTTGTAGCGTGGGCCAATGGAGCGGAGGAGTTTGATTCCGACTTTCCTCGCCAAGGTTTTGTGATTGGATCCCGCAGGGGGGTTGATGCGCCTTACCTTGTGTTGCAGAACCACTTCCTTCGGGCGCCGACGGAAGCGGAGGAAGCGAGGAAGGATGCAGGGGGCATCCAGATCAACCTCGACCCGATGATGCCCGAAAGGGTGCTCTCGACGAACATCTTCCTTAACGCAAACTTCATGCTTGCTCCAAGACGGCGGAAGATTGATGTGAAGGTCAAGACCTGTGTCCCCGGAAGCGGCTTCCTCGATCTTTACGCTTACCGTGTCCACGCGCATGCCTTTGGTCGGAACGTCTCCCTCGCCATCGCAGAGGAGGGGGGCAAGATGGTCACGCTCCTAAGTGGGAACCCGCAGCTCCCGCACTTCTTCAACAAGGTCAAGGGTGCGAACGATGACGATCACGGCGATGGCGGCGTTCTCAGGCTGCACACCGGGAAGGACTGGGAGGTGACATGCACGTACGACACGACGGCGAGCGACCACGAAGTTGTCGTCGGGGCGGACCACGGGCAAGAGATGTGCAACATGTACCTCATGTTTGCATCGAACCAGCCTAGCGAGCGCACCTTCGTCGGGGGGCTCGACGACGGCAGCTTCATCGTGGCGACGAGCCCGGTCGACGAAATCCGCAGCGCTTACAAGATGGGAGGCATCACGCACAAGGTCGAGGTGCCCAGTGAGATGGCGGGCGAGAAGGGTGGGGGTGGATCAGGGAGGAGCAGGTTCAATCCTTTGAACTTCCTGAGAAAGTTCTACAGCAGCAAAGGCACGGCGAGACCGCAGGCGGTCTTCTTCGACGAGGATCTCGGTCAAGTGGGTGGGGTTCACTTGGGGTTCGGGGGGAACCCGAACCACATGCTGGTCTTCCACCGCGCGTTGCGGATGATGGAGGTCGGGGACCACGCCAATCCCATCGGCAGGGACATCTTTCAGTTGTGGGACGTCAAGGAGAAGCGAAAGGTCGAGTCTTTCGGCAAAGACCTCGGCATGAAGCTCCCCCACGGCCTCACGGTCGACAGGGACACGAACTTGTGGCTCACGGATGTGGACACGCAGCTCGCTTACAAGCTCGATCCCTCGGGGAGAAACGTTTTGCTGACTGTTGGCGTGGAGGGCGTGAGGCAGGGGGCGGCGAACGGCTTTGATCCGGAGTACCTTTGCAGGCCCACCGAGGTCGTCGTCTCGAACTCTGGAGACTTCTTCGTCACCGATGGGTACTGCAATTCCCGGGTGGTGCGTTACGATCGGACCGGGCGTTACCTCGCGGAGTTCAACCTGACTTACGGCGGCGAGGTGGCCCAGGTGCCCCACTCGATCGTTCTCGACGACTGCGCGGATGTGCTGGTCGTGGCCGACAGGGAGAACGCCTTGATTCACTTCGTGGACGCCACAAGTGGGGCACCGAGGAGGAACCCGCTGGACTTGTCCGGCGTCGGCAAGGTGTACTCCGTCACGAGGGACGAGTACGGCGGCATCTACGCCCTGTGCTGGAAGAGGGACGCCGTCAAGGCGGAGAGGAAGACGTACCTCGTGAGGATAGAGCCCGAGTACGAGGAGGGGGATGGTGCCAAGATGGACGCAACCGTCGTGGAGCTCGTCAACAGCTTGTACCCCCACGACTTTGCCGTGTCGTACAACTTCTTCGACCACGCCCTCGACGTTTACGTCGGGGAGACGGGCACGGCGAGGTCGCCGGAGAGGGGAAGGGTCGTCAGGTACCGCTTGAGGTTGTGACGCAGTGCTGACAAGTTCGTAGAACCAATAGCATATTACTTTAACTATAATAATTATACTATAATAATAGGCACAACACAATGAGAGCAGCAGGACATTCCTTCCTTCCTTTGTTTGATCCTCCTCTCCTGCCTCTCCCTCATCATCTCCTCTCCTCTCCTCCTCTCATTCTTATCAAGTGAGGTCTCTTCTCTTTGGAAGCAGCAAGAGAGAGCAAGGGAAAGGCACAACACAATGAGAGCAGCAGGACATTCCTTCCTTCCTTCATCAATGGTTGATCCTCCTCTCCTGCCTCTCCCTCATCATCTCCTCTCCTCTCCTCCTCTCATTCTTATCAAGTGAGGTCTCTTCTCTTTGGAAGCAGCAAGAGAGAGCAAGGGAAAGGCACAACACAATGAGAGCAGCAGGACATTCCTTCCTTCCTTCATCAATGGTTGATCCTCCTCTCCTGCCTCTCCCTCATCATCTCATCACCTCCTCCTCTCATTCTTATCAAGTGAGGTCTCTTCTCTTTGGAAGCAGCAAGAGAGAGCAAGGGAAAGGCACAACACAATGAGAGCAGCAGGACATTCCTTCCTTCCTTCATCAATGGTTGATCCTCCTCTCCTGCCTCTCCCTCATCATCTCCTCTCCTCTCATTCTCTTTCCTTTTTGCTCCTCTCTGTACACCTTTTTTCAGCCAAGCCGTTCAATTTCTTTTTTTGACAGACGAGCCGTTGGGGGGATCGATCGCGATCGATCAAACGGTTTGGTGATCATGGCGACGACTTGCGTGTACGAGGAGGACGATTACGAGTACGACGACGAGAACGATGAGGACATGGAGTACGCGCCACGCGCTAAGCTTGGAAAGGCGTCCCGTGTCGTCCAATCCGTCAAGAAAACGAAGCCAAACTCGAAAAATGGTTCCACAAAGAAGAAACCATCATCCCGTGCACGTTCTGCATTGGCGGAGAAGACCAACAGGATTGACGAGGAGGAGGACGAGTACGACGGAAATGATGGCGACGTTGGTGGCGACGGAGCTTCTGGTGCAGATGGCAAGACGATTGAGCAGACGTACCAGAAACTCAGCCAGCTCGAGCATATACTCCTTCGACCTGACACTTACGTAGGTTCCATCGAGAGGCAGCAGCAGAACGTTTGGATCCTCAAGGAGGAGGAGGAAGATCGATCGGATGCCATGGACTGCAACGATTGTTCTCCCCCTTCGCTCTCTTTCGAACACAAAGCGATCGAGTTCGTTCCTGGGTTGTACAAGATCTTCGATGAGATATTGGTGAACGCTTGCGACCACAGTGTGAGGGACTCGAGTATGGACACCCTGAGGGTTGACTTCGACAAGGAGAACGGAACGATTAGGGTGTTCAACAACGGGAAAGGGATTCCGGTGGAGATGCACAAGGCGGAGGGCGTCCACGTCCCGGAATTGATCTTTGGTCACTTGTTGACGTCGAGCAACTACGACGACGGGGAGAAGAAGTTGACGGGCGGAAGGAACGGTTACGGTTCGAAGCTCACGAACATCTTCTCCTCGGAGTTTGTGATCGAGACTTGCGACGGCAAGGGATCGCAGAAGAGGTACAGGCAGAGGTTCTCGAACAACATGAAGGAGATCGGGAAGCCCGAGATCACAAAGTGCTTGAAGAGGGACAACTGGACTTGCGTCTCGTTCAAGCCCGACCTCGAGAAGTTTGGGCTGGAGTCCCTCGCGGAGACGGAGACCATGCTCCTCATGAAGAAGAGGGTCGTGGACGCGGCAGGTTGCTTGGCCAAGCGCAAGGTCAAGGTGTACCTCAACGACAGGCAGCTCCCCATCAAGAACTTTCAGGACTACGTCAACCTGTACATCGGAAAGCCAGGGGCGGAGGGGGCCCTGCCGCGCGTCTACGAGAAGGTGAACGACAGGTGGGAGGTCTGCGCCAGCGTAGCCACCGAGGGGCAGTTCAACCAGGTGTCGTTCGTGAACTCGATCTGCACGCTCAAGGGGGGGACCCACGCCAACCTCGTGGCGGACAGCCTCGCGAAGAAGCTGCTGGGGACCAAGACCCTCAAGAAGCACAAGAAGCTCAAGCCTGCTCACGTGAAGAGCCACATTTGGGTCTTTGTCAACGCCATGATCGAGAACCCCTCGTTCGACTCCCAGACCAAGGAGTTCTTGACGCTCAAGGCGAGCGCGTTCGGCTCCAAGTGCGACTTGTCCGACACCTTCATGAAAAAATTCGAGAAATCCGGGGTCGTGGACAACATCTTGGAGTGGGCCAACTTCAAGGAGAACAAGCAGCTCAAGAAGCAGGACGGATCGAAGAAGACCAGGCTCACCGGGATCCCAAAGCTGGACGACGCGAACGACGCCGGAGGCAGGAACTCTCAACACTGCACCCTCATTCTGACTGAGGGAGACAGTGCGAAGGCCCTCGCGGTGAGTGGCCTGAGCGTGGTGGGAAGGGACAGGTACGGAGTCTTCCCCTTGAGGGGAAAGCTGCTCAACGTTAGGGACGCCAGCACCCAGCAAGTCATGAACAACGCGGAGATCACCTACCTGAAGCAGATCCTGGGATTGCAGCACGGCAAGAAGTACGAGGACACCAAGTCCCTGCGTTATGGCCACCTGATGATCATGACGGATCAGGATCACGATGGATCGCACATCAAGGGCCTTGTGATCAACTTCATGCATCACTTCTTCCCGTCGCTGGTGAAGATGCCAGGTTTCATGGTGGAGTTCGTCACCCCGATCGTCAAGGCCACCCGCAACAACGGCAAGGACGTCAAGGTCTTCTACACCCTACCAGAGTACGAGAGCTGGAAGGAGGCCTCCGCGAATGAGAAGGGCTGGAAGATCAAGTACTACAAGGGTCTGGGTACTTCCACGGCAAAGGAAGCCAAGGAGTACTTTGCTGACTTGCAGAAGAACTCCAAGGACTTCACGTACACTTGCGATGAGGACGGCAAGCTGATCGAGATGGTGTTCTCGAAGAAGCACGTGGATGACAGGAAGAGGTGGCTGAACTCGTTCCAGCCAGGGACTTTCTTGGACCACAACTGCTCGGAGATCCCTTACAAGGACTTCATCAACAAGGAATTGATCTTGTTCTCCAGGGCTGATCTGGAGAGGTCCATTCCTTGTATCCTCGATGGCTTCAAGCCCGGCCAGAGGAAGATCATGTACTGTGGGTTCAAGCGCAACCTCAAGTCCGACATCAAGGTCGCCCAGTTCGCGGGATACGTCTCGGAGCACTCTGCGTACCACCACGGAGAGCAGAGTCTTGCCAGCACCATTGTTGGCCTGGCCCAGGACTACGTTGGGTCCAACAACGTGAACTTGCTGTTCCCATCGGGGCAGTTCGGAACCAGGCTGCAGGGTGGCAAGGATAGCGCCTCCCCAAGGTACATTTACACCAGGCTCGGGCCTTTGGCGCGCTACCTGTTCCGTGAGGAGGACGACAGGCTCCTCAACTACTTGGACGAGGACGGGCAGAGCATCGAGCCCGAGTGGTACCTCCCAGTCCTTCCCCTCGTTCTCCTCAACGGAGCCGACGGCATTGGCACTGGTTGGAGCACGTCCATTCCCAACTACAACCCAAAGGACGTGGCCGCAAATGTGAAGCGTTACATCTCGGGAATGCCGATGGAGAGTATGGTCCCGTGGTACAAGGGATTCGAGGGGGAGATCTCGAGGGTGATCACCAAGGGCGCCAGCGCGGACAAGGGCGAGAGCTTCTCCGTGAGCGGCATCATCAACATCATTGACGAGAAGACCATCGAGATCGTGGAGCTTCCACTGAGGAAGTGGACCCAGGACTACAAGGACTTTTTGGAGGCCCTCATGAAGCCTGTGAAGAAGGAACAGCAGCCCTTCATCACGGATTACAAGGAGTACCACACCGACACGAGCGTGCATTTCGTTGTGACTCTTCCTGAGAAGAACTTGGAGCTTGCGCAGAAGCAGGGCATCTACAAGACCTTCAAGCTCCTGACGACGATCTCGACCTCCAACATGCATCTGTTCTCCTCCGAGGGTCTGATCAAGCGCTACACCGCCCCTGAGGAGATCATCGAGGAGTTCTGCGACAAGAGGCTTGAGTTCTACCAGAAGAGGAAGGACTGCATGCTTCAGGATGAGGAGGAGCAGATGAAGAGGCTCGACAACAAAGTGAGGTTCATCCTCATGGTGGTGAACGGTGAGCTCGTCATCTCAAACAGGAAGAAGGCTGACATCGAGTCTGACCTTGACAACCTCGGGTTCGACCGCCTCACCAAGGGTGGCAAGTCCAAGGCTTCCAAGCAGAACCAGGAGAATGACGAGGACGACGAGGCTTCGCCCAAGTCCTCCAAGGCCGGCGCCAAGGTCTCCTACGATTACCTTTTGAGCATGCCCCTGTGGAGCTTGTCCCTGGAGAAGGTCCAGGATCTGCAGAACGAGTACGATCAGAAGAAGGAGGCCGTTCAGAAGATTCGCGGCACCAAGCCAACCGATATGTGGCTCGATGACATTGAGCAACTGGAGGAGAACTTGGATGTCGTGGCCGCGGAGGAGAAGAAACTCCAGGAGGAACTTGCGGAGCAACAGCAGAGGGCCAAGGGTGGAAAGGGGAAAGGAAAGGCCAAGGGAAAGTCAGCAAAGGCTGCGCCAAAGAAACTGGCAGTGGGCGTTAAGGTTGCTCCTCCTGTGATCGAGGCAAAGGCCCCGAGCAAGAGGGGTAAGGCTGCCGCGCCAAAGAAGAGGATCACCCAGGTAGACTCGGACAGCGAAGACGATTTCATGCCTTCTCTCATGGAGCGCCTTGCAAGCAGAAGCGGAGCCGGTGACATTGATGTCGCCAAGGTTCCCGCTGCAAAGGCCCCAGCAAAGAGGAAGCAGATGAGCAAGAAGGAATCGTTGGATTCCCCTTCTCCACAGCAGAAGACCAAGACGGTGAGAAGGGTCAGCCCGGTGAAGAAGAAAACTGCACGAGCAGCCGCGAAGAAGAAATCCATTGTTCTGTCCGAAACCGAAGAGTCGGACTCCGAATTCGAGAATGACTCTGAGTTTGACAGTGACGCTCTCTGCGACGATGAATCAGAGTCGGACTCCGATTTCGAGATGTAAACTAGCATGTTAGAATACTTTCCGTTATAAAACTTTATCAGATCGGAAATCCGTTTGTGTCCACTCTCGTGCCAGTGAGGTGGTGACCTTCGTATAGCTTGTACAGGCCTCCCCCTCCATCAAGCGCGGACTGCACGTATCTCGTATCCGTCCCAGGCATCGTGGTGTCCATGTCCATGTGCGTGTGCCCAAACACGTGGACGTCGCTCTTGATCCGCTGGATCTGCACATCAAGCTCCTTGCAGCCCACCGCTTTCGCCATCTCCTGAACCCCCATGGGATAAGGCAGCTCGGCCCGAGGCAAGAAATGGCTCATGCTGAACACATAGGGCGTTCCGGGACCTTTGTAGCCGCCCTTGTAATCTCTGCCCACTCTCTCTCTGTTCATGAGCAAGAAGTACTTCCAGACTTCGAGGTGGCCTCCCAACGAAGGTGGCCACTGGCAGAACGAGTCGTACCGAAGCCCCCCGGGCGTTGGATCCCTCTCGTCAAAAGTGTGGTTGTACCAGCTGAACAGAGGCACAACAAATATTCCCTGCGCTACTTCTGCGGGGCCCATGTCAACCCCAAGCTCCTGGCAAACGTTGTGCATCGCTCCCATCTTCGCGATGGAATCCGGGTACATCTTGCCATCGCTCGTGTCCCTTCGGATCCACAAGTCGTGGTTCCCGGGAGTGAAGAAGACTCTCCTGAACCTCTTCTTGAACTCTTTCAAGCATATTCTCAGCGCGTTCATGGTGTCCCCAACATCACCAGCGATTATCACCACGTCATTGGTGAAGTTCTCGTCGCTAAGCTTCTTGAACCAAGCGATGTTGCCATGCTGATCGATGTGCACGTCACTGATGCAAAACACTCTGGTCCTGTCCCGAGGAAAGTTGGCGTCCATCTGAAACCTCTCCAGGCACCTGCTCCCCCGGCAATCGAGGCTCACGTGGGTGTCCCGGACAGGAATCAGGGGAAGGAGGGCCGCCATGCTCCGTTGTAGCTCGGCCTTGCCCTCCGCGCAGCTCCCGAGGGCCTTGGAGTACACACAGTAGGCGTCCAAAACATTCCCGAGTCCCTCCATCGCGCAGGCCACCCTCATCCACGCCTTGTGCCACCGCGGGCTCTCCTGCAGCGCTTTTTGCCCATCCTCCAGGGCAGGCACCCACTTGCCCAGCTTTGCGTAGCACGCGCTCCTGTTCGAATGCAGTTTTGCTTTGGGGTGGTGGACTTGGTTGGACTGCAGAGCCTTTGTGTAGAAGTTCACCGCTGAGCTGAAGTCCCCCCTCTTGAACGCGTTGTCCCCGGACACTTTGTTGTCCTCCTCGACTCCTGCTTTTGTTTCGCTGACCCGTAACGTCTTGTGCAGGGATTCCTCGATGGCGCTCACGTCAACTTTGGAGACGTCCAGGACCCTGATGGCGTCGTCCCTCCTCGTGTAGCCCTTGGACCAGCCCGGCCGGAGCTTCACGCACTTTAGTGCGTGCTTGAGCGCCAGGAACCACATCTCTTTGCTCTTGGAGACCTCCGCGTGCCCGAGTTTGAAGTAACACGCCGAGAGGTTGCTGTGGAGAGCTCCGAGCCTTTCCCTCTCCTGCTCCCCCAGGGACCTGTCTTCCATGGAAGGCAATTCCTCCACTGCTCGGAGGTAATGCTTCGTAGCACGCTCGAACTCCTCGGCCTTGTACTGCACGTTGCCCCTGATGTGCTCCGTCGCCCCGGAGTCCCTCACCTGACCGATGCACGCCCGCAGATCGCGAGCCTCCTCCATGATTGCTCGAGACGACCCCTTCTTGAGGTTCTTCGTCCCGTCATCGGTGAGGCAGTCCAGTGCTTGTGCGTACTGCCCCAGGTCGAAGTGCACCTTGGCCTTCGCGATCCACCCCGCGGACCACCCCCTTCTCGAGGAGAGGTGCTTCTGCAGCATCCCGATCGCCTCGTCGTGCCGGCCGATTTGGGTCAGGCAGTAGCATCTCTTCCCCGCGAGCCTCAGGTCGTCCGAACCTGGCGGTGACCACCACCACGATTCATCGAACGAACAAACACGAACGAGAACGAGAACGAGAATGAGAATGAGGACGAGAATGAAAGGGAGAGGATGACGGTGTCAGCCAACCCAATCGAAGAGCCGCACTACACACAAATCCAAAAACCAAAACCTCCGGTTCTTACCACTGCTCCGATTCAATGCCTGCAGAGCTTCGTCGTACTTTCCAGCAAAAATTAAAGCATCTGGGTCCAAACCTCCCCCCGAGGAAGATCCGAACGACATCTCCCCTCCCCACACTAGTGCTTCCCCCTTCCTCTCTCTCTCTCTCTCTCTCTCTCTCTCTGCCTCTCGCCAGCTCCTCAGAACTCCAAATCTTTCGAGCGACGGCTCTTTCGAAAGAGGAAGAGACAACGCTTCTTGGAACGACAACCTCCGTCCACCTCCTACGAGCACAACTCCTCTCTCCGCTCTCTCTCTCTCTCTCTCTCCGTCACAGCCGGCCACAGCCGTTTTTTGTGTGGCTCACAAAGCGTTTCATTCAAATGAGCGTTTTTCCCAAGGGGAGGACCGGATGATGCTGGATGATGATGGCAAGAGAGGGAGAGGGGGAGGGGGGGGCAAGGGGCAAGGCACGCCGGTTGGGTTCCATTTCCATTCTCTTTCTCTTTCCAAAGTTCTGTTCTCTCTCCAAAGAGCCCTCACTTGGGAAGGATGGTGGTCATGCAACGAGGAGGGGGCAGAGAGAATACGGATGATATGGCACGATGCATATTATTAAGGTTTGTTTGTTATTTCATTATTATAGTGGCATGCTTGCGCTTGTGTTTTTGCCTTTTGGATGACCGTCGCTTCCACGCACGTCAGTCGTGTGTCAGACCTCGTCGATCAAATGAGTTTCGTTCTTCTCCTCCTTGCAGGTTGGTTTCATGGCCAAAGGCTTGAACGTGGGCTTGAGCTTGCACAAGCTGTAAAAGGCCATGGCGTGGAGCAGGCATATGAGGAGGGTCTGGCTAATGATCGGCTCCCAAACCGTCTGATTGTCCATGCTCAACCTCTGCAGGATCTGCTCCCCGTTCACGTCGCACATGCCACTCTCCGCCTCGTACCCGTCGCATGCCCAGCCCTCCTGGCCCTCGAACTCGTTGATGCAGAGCGCGGAGAAGGCCCACTGGATGTGAGACACGTACTCGATCCAGCTGAGGGCCGGGGGTATCGTATCCTTGTTCACGTAAAACCCTCCGAACAGCAAAAGGATGACGGTGGCCAGTGGACTGATGGCCGAGGCGATCTGCTCGTTCCTCGAGATGGATCCAAGGAAGATGCCCAGGGTCTGGGCCGCGATCGCGAGGAGCAGGACGGCGAGGACGAAGATCAGGAACCTGTCCCACGCCGGGTTCAGCCCGATGATCGGGTACGAGACGACGCAGAACACCAGAGGCCCGACCAGCCTGAAGGGCTGCTCCGCCAGCAATTTCGAAAAGTAGTAGGGCCAAGTGCTGTAGGCTCGCGCCGCGAACTCCCTCTGCACGATGAGCTTCTCCGTCGTGAACACGTTGAGGATGGCGAACATCTGGCCAAAGGCGTTGTTGACCACGACGAAGAACAGGGCTCCCATCCTGTCCTGGATCCCCTTCTGGTTCTTCCCCATGTGCATGTAAAGCATGCCGACAATGACGGAGAAGAAGATCGCAGTGCAGATGCTGATGATGAAGGGGATCTTGTCGCGCGTGATCTGAGTGAAAGCCCTGCCGAACAGAACTTGGAACTGGTGGAGCTCAAAGGCCCTGTAGTCACTCGAGCTGTCCGAGATGTTCGACTTGGGCATGGCGTAGTCCTCCAGAGCGGGAGTGTCGGTCGCCTGGAGCTCGCTTCCTTTCTCTTCCTGGAAGTGGGACGCCAGCATCTCGATCCTTCCCCTCGTCTTCGCCTCGCTCTCCTCGGACCTCGCGTCCATGGAGATCAAGTCGAGGTAAAAGTCCGCAGGGTTAAAGTGAAGCGGCATCTCGAAGCCGAGGGACTGGAAGTGCCTGACCGCCTCCTCGTGCGCGCCTCCAAAGTAGATCAGGTTCCCCTCGCTCAGGAGCATGATGAGGTCGAACATCTGGAAGATGCTTGACCTCGGCTGGTGAATCGTCATGATCACCGTCCTTCCATTGTTCGACAGGTCTTTCAGGCTCTGCACCACGTTTTGCGCCTGGAAGGAATCCAAGCCCGAGGTAGGCTCATCGAGAAACACCAGCGATGGGTTGCCCATCATCTCGATGCCGACGTTGACCCTCTTCTTCTCTCCTCCGCTGATTCCTCTCATGAAAGCGTTGCCGACGCGAGTGTTCGCCACCTTGGCGAGCCCAAGCTCCGTGATCACCTTCTCCGCGATCTCCTGCTTCTTCTTCATGGGCACACGGGATGGCAGTCGAAGCTGAGCAGCGATGAGCATGGTCTCCTTGACCGTCAACGTGTGGAACATCGCATCGTCCTGCACCACGTACGCGGACAGGAGCCTGAATGCTTCCTTCCTTGGCGATCCGTTCAACAGGACCTGGCCGGTGAGGTCGCCGGAAGTGACTCGGCCCGCCAGCACGTTCAGCAAGCTCGTCTTTCCCGATCCACTGGGGCCCAAGATGGCCAGCATTTTGCCCGGCTTCAAGTGGCCGGAGCAGTGGTTAAGAATCACCTTCTTCCCCTTCTTCACCGGAACGCTGTAAACGATGTCGCTCCAGGACAACGAGCACGGCTCGCTCAAGTAGTGCAAGGAAGAGAACGTCTTTCCATTCTTGTCCTTGTCCGAGTTACGGCGGCGAAGGTCGATAGAGTCCCTGACGTTCTTGAAAGATTCAGAAGAGAAGGAGAACGACTCCTTGCCTTCATCATCCTTGAACAAGTCGAGCCTCGACTCGATATCTCCCTTGTGGTTCGACTTCATGACTCGTCAGAACACACACACACAAACACCACAAGAACAATAAGGGCAACCGAAACGATACCCGCCCTCCACCCCTCCCAGTAGACCAGGAGAAGCTTTGTCCAAGATCTCTGTCCCTACCACCTCAACAGAAACTCGTTCCCCCTGCTTCACCCTCTCTGTCCTGCCCACCACAGCAGCAGCCCTCAACCTAGCTCTGCTCTCCCTTCCACCAGACTCGGCAACCAACCTCTTCTCCTCCCTCTCTCGGGCCCAAAGTCTGCAACAAAGTATGAGTCAGTAACACGATGCTGCTGCTGGATCACTGCTGAGCCTTGTGAGGCAACGGGGGCAACCTCAAGCACCTTGAACCGATATGAAAGTGACACCACCACCAAGGGGCAACCCACCCAAGCGGTTTACCCAGGCACAAAGGTGCAGACAGAAGGAAAGTTCAACCCGAGTGGATGACAAAGATGCCACCTTTGCAATAATGGAGTGTGGGGGATGATCCCGTATTGCTTCTCGGAAGACGGCTTGTAGCTCCGGGACTCACCTTTCAGTTCCTTTTGTCAGCAGCCACGAGCTCCTCTGAGGATGATTTATGGAGGACTCTGGCATGCTTTTTGGGGGTAGATTGGGTTGAGCTCTGTGGTGCCACAAAGGTGAGTTGAGGGAGGAATTGGAGGGCAATGGGGGGAAAGGGAAGCAGGAGGTGGATAAAGAAGGATTCGGTGTCTTCTCCTCTTTCGAAAGAGCCTGCGCTTGAAGAAACAGAGCTCTGGTGAGGACTTGAGAGACTGAGACGTCGTCCTTTCCCACTGGTTTTGGTTGTTATGGCAGGTACACAGGCGGGTGAGGGCGACGAGGCAGGGGTCTGAGAGGGATTGAGGAGGCGTGGATGAAAGGATCGTGATCTAATCTCTCTAAAGAGCACTCACTTGCCATGACTTCTGCCCTGGTGAAGGTTTTGAGAGTCTGAAACAAGGTTGGTCTCTGTGTCCCTTACTCTTGTCTGTCGCGGTGCACTGGTGGTGGCCGACCTGCTGAACCTAGGAAGGCCAAGTGGCCCTTGGATTGGCTTCGCGTTGTCGAGGAGAGAGGCCACCAAGCCAGCTCGCCCATCACCTGCCTGTACCTTGGCCTGAAACACAAACTTGTATCAAACTTGTATCGATATAAGAGAGAGTGGGTCGAGAGCAGCCAGGTGTTGAGGCCTCGCGGTGCAGCAGAGCTCAAGTGGGTACCGGCGATGAGCTAGCCATGGAGGAGGCCGGCGTGAAAGGGCTCCTTTGCGGGCTACCATTGTACGAGAAGCTGGTCACCGGAAGCGTCGAGTGCAAAGATGGAGAACCGGTTGCGGTTGTGTCCTTCGACGAGGCCAGGGGGAGGTACCTCGTAGCAGGAGCGAGCTTGAAGCAAGATGATGTCGTCTTGAGGACCGATACTTTCGAGAGAGGCATCCTGGGCAATTACAAGAAGAGAGTCTGCAGTTTTTGCTTCAAGGACGCGAAGAAACGCCTCCACATTCATTGCAGGGACTGCGAGCAAGCGTGGTATTGCAGCGAAGCATGCCGAGAGGCTCACAAGCGGAGTGGGGGTCACTCGCTTCTCCACTGCAAGATCTTGAGCGGTTTTGGGAGCTCCAAGTTCAATGGTGATATGGAGAGCATCATCAAGATACTTCTCGCCGTCTTACTCAAGCGCGTGGAGGCCGAACCATCGCGGCGAGGCGGCGGCGGGGGCACCGCTTACGAACTGTTCAACCACCTGCAGAGCCACGCTGATGACCTCCTGCCACGTTCAAAGAAAGACTTGAAGGATGCTTGCTCCTTCCTTAGGAAGCAGATGCAAAGGCACCACGAGGAAGCTCCCCTCCCCTTGGACGAGCTCGTGCACCACGCGAGCCGCATCGAGTCCAACTGTTTCGGAATCTTCGAAGAGGCGGCAGAAGCAGGGGACCAAGGTCCAAGCACCAGTGCTGAAGGGGGCGAGGGTGACGCCCCCAGAGGTGAAGCAAGTGGCGGTGTGAATGGCAGCAGCCAACAGCAGCGGGGTCCCCAGAGAGACGTAATGCTGGGGCGCGAGGTCTACTTGGAAGCTTCCATGTTTAATCACTCTTGCGAACCGACTTGTGTGATGTCGAGGTCGAGCGGTGCCTGCGAAGTCAGTCTCCTGCGCGATGTCGATCAAGGGGAGGAGCTGACGATCAGCTACATCGACGAGACAAAGCCTGGGGCGCACCGTCGGAAGGAACTCAAGAGAAACTACCACTTTGATTGTCACTGCCGCAAGTGTGAGCTGGACTTGCTGGCTCTGAGGGGAGGAAAGAAGTACAATCATCTTCACAAGAAGAAAGCGAAGAAGAAGGGCAAGGGGAGGGCATCGAAGGAAGGGTCAGCGGGAAGCGGCGGAGGTGCGGCTCCACCGGCCATGAACTTTGAGTCGCAAGTGGACCAAGCCATGCAAAAGTTTCTGGCCCTGTAAAACTGTAACAGTAACATGTATCCTTCTTCATGGATGGAGAGAGAGGCAGGCAGGCACAGAGAGAAAGAGAGAGAGAGAGGAAGAGAGAAAAGAGAGGAAATGCTTCGACACCTCATCAAGCCCTCCCTGGTCCTGATCATCATCTCCTCCTCCATCATCATCATCATCATCTGCTGCTGCTGCTGCTGCCAATCTCTCTCTGTGAGAGGGGATTGAGAGATTGAGGTGCTCGGAGGACGATTGAGGGGTTACATAGGACGAGAGAACGAGAGGAGGAGAGCGATGGCTCCATTTCTGGAAACTACGATTCGAGGGCTTTCCATAGACCCCTCACTTGCCCAGGTTTGAGGTTTCCTCGGTCGGTTGTCTTGCGATGATGGCGAAAGTGAACCGAATGAGGCTCCGACTCCAGGCACCTTGTGCGGGGCGTGTGGGGGGATGGAGCCGAGGGCGAGGGCAAGGAGGTGCGCGATGGCGGCTGAGGCCGCGTTATCGTCCGAGGAGCAAGCCCAGCGACCGAGAGGTGATCATCGAGCTGAACAGGAGAGGGGAGAAGCCTCGAGGAGGGGAGGACGTGGAGAGAGAGGAGGTGGAGAGGGTGAGGAAGGAGGCGGAGGAGACGCGAAGGGAGTCGAGGGAGCGTCTCGATGCTTTCTTGTCGGAGAACTTGATCACGATTCGGCCTGCGGGACAGGAATCTGAGGGAACGGCGGAGGAATCGGCGACGACGTCGACTGGCTTGGGAGCTGGGGAGGAGGACTTGAGCGGGTTCATAAGTGAAGTGAGGACGAAGCTTGACGATTTTGAGACTCTGATGAAGAAGAGGGTCACTGGGCGGGAAAGGGAGATCCGCTTGCTTTTGCTTTCCCTCTTCAGTCAGCAGCACGTGCTGCTGCTGGGTCCGTCAGGGATAGGGAAGTCCCTCCTGTCCGACTGCGTTCTGGAGATACTCGACAGGGGTGGGGACGACGCGGAGCAAGTGTACACTTTCAGGAGGCAACTGAATCGGTTCACGACGCCGGAGGAGCTCTTTGGGCCTTTGAGTGTGAAAGGTCTGCAGAAGGATGCCCACGTGAGACTGACGGAGGCGTACCTTCCCGGTGCGACGCTGGCCTTTCTGGACGAGGCCTTCAAGGCCTCGTCCTCGATTTTGAACTCCTTGCTGACGATTTTGAACGAAAGAACTTTTTGCGAGGACGGGTCCTGCGAGCTTCCCGATAAAGTTCCGCTCCTGATGTGCATCTTCAGCTCGAACGAGATACCTCCGGCCAACGATACTTCTGTCCACGCCCTGTTCGACCGTATCTTGATTCGACTGCCGATGAAGCCACTGCAGGGCGAGGAGCTCGTCACGATGCTTCAAATGATGCACAACAGCAGCTCGGGCTCGCCATCCTCAGGCCAGACCGGAGGCGAAGAGTCCCTGGCCTTCTTGAAGCGATCGGACATCCTTCGAATCAAGGAATACAGTCAGCAACACGTGTCCGTCCCAGAGAGCGTGGTCGACCTCCTCAAGAAGCTCAGGGTATTTCTGAGAGACGCCCTCGACGTGAGCTTGTCGGACAGGAGGCTCGTTCAAATTGTCCAGGTGCTCCGCGTGTGCGCCTGTCTGAACGGAAGGAGGTTCGTAAACAAAATAGACTGCCTGCTGCTGCAGCACATGGTGTGGGACCACGATGTGAAAAACATACCGAGGGTGAGGAAATTCATCGAAAACCAGCTGCTGGAGGGCTGTTCGTCCATGGGAGAATGGAACAAGCGGCGGGACAAGATCTTCAGGGATGCCATCCAGAGGTTCAACGGCGATGTCTACATGAAGGGGGATTCCATGAGCGCGAGGTACACCGCGTACAGGAGAGGGAAGATGAAACGGGGCGCCGGGAACGCGAATCTCAGTCCAGGGGCCAGGACAGTGGAGGAGAGGATCAAAGGGCTGGCGAGGGAGATGGAGGAGCTCGTGAACCTCCAAAACGAATTCAGGGACCCGGCTTGCACGCACCAGTTCCTTCTGGGGGAATTGGGGGAGATCCAACCAAAGCTGATGAAGTCTGCCAAAGCTGTCCGGACCCTTCTCGAGGAGCTTTACTTGCTCGAGGAGTGCTTGCAGCGAGGGAGCAGCCCTGAAGTCATGGTCGAGCTCTTTCCAAGCACCCTCGCCATGTTCAGCAAGACCTGGAAGACCGCGTTGTGAAATGCACACACGAAAGCCTAAATTACAAACACACCTTTCTCGCACTGAAGGTTCGCAATGTTGCCTCCTCGTTCCTGCCACTTGTCGCACTCTTCCGTGTCCCAGAACCCGCCTCCATACTCCGACCTTTCCTCTCCACGCTCGTTCACGTCCTCGTTGTTGTTGCCGTCCTCGCCACCACCACACTGCAACGACGTTGTTTTGAAGTCGACCCCCGAATCACTGGTCATCGAGAAGGAACTTTGGGTCTTGCGAAAGGTTGTGCAGAGCCGATCGACCACCCAGGGAGGCAGGAAGAGACCTCCGTCGTCCTGAAAGGTTAAGGTGAAGGTTTGAAGCCCCCTCTCGTGCTTGTGTTTCAGAAGAGTGTTCTTCCTGTACACCCCAGCGTAACGCTTCACGCTTGAGCCCTCAAAGGGCACGGGGGCCAACAGGGTCGGCACATCTCTCTGCTTGTGATACGTTTTGCCACAGGTGGTGATCAAAAAGTCAAAGAGCCCGTGAACCTGCTCCCTCCCAAGGAACAGAAGGACCTTGTGCCCATCCCCGCCGGCCATCTTCAGCTTGTCTGCGATTCTCTTCCCCCTCTCCCCCAAGCCACACACAACAGGCTCCAACCCAAAGTCCTCCCGGAGCAACTCAATCATGCCATCGCTCGCACCGCTCAGCGTTGCTCTGACCCCCCGGCCCCCATCGATGTCCCGGCCCTGAAAGAGGCAGGTGAAGCTGTCCGATGACCCGGGCGGGGGAATGACGTAAAACGCTGAGCACAAGCCGGCGTAGAGAGAGTAAACCAAGTCACGGAGACCCTCTCGAAACATTTTGAACCTCATCATTCGCTGCTGTTGCAAGATTCTAAAGTTGTCCAACCTCTCCTGATCCCGGTTCGCATCCATGTTGGCCGCCTCCGTGTTGCTGCTTCCCCTGGCGTTCCCCTCGCTCGCCGCCATGGTCAACGAAAACTTGGAGCTCAGCTCGAACGAGTTCAAGGGGAAGATCCACGTGTAGAGACTCTGAAGGAACATCTGGTTGGCGTCCCGGCTTCGCCTGTTGCCGCTGGTGAACGACCTCATCGCCTGGTGGTTCAGATCCGGAGCCAAGTTGAAACTATTCATAAAGCACTCGAATGGCGTGCTGGACTCGAAGTGCACTCTCTGCAAAAAGAATTGGGTTGGTCAGTTCTTCTCTCCGCAAGGACGCTCGAGCGCGCAAAGCCCGACCTCACCTTTTTCAAGCTCCAGTCCATGGGAAGGGAGTGAATCCTCTTCAGTCTCTTGCTCCCTTGGAGAGAGGTCGACGAGGAGGCCCTCTCGTGCTTCTCCCCCGTCCTCCCACCTCTCTCCCCTTCCCCTTGGTCTTGCCCCTCCTGATGCACCAACTGCGGTGCCGCCACAACCGCCTTCTCTGCCGCTTTGATGGCCCCCTTGAGGTCGAACCCTCTTCCCTTTTCGAGCAGAGACCCTCCACCCGACGCATCCTTGCCATTCTCATTCCTCTTCGTCGACAACAGACCCTCCAGACCCTTGTACCTGTTCACCTTCTTCCCACTCTCCTCGCCAGGGAGATTCATCCTCATCCTTCTCGTTCGATCGAATCTCTCGCAAACCTTTTCGATTCCGTGGAAAGGCTCGAGATGGATGGACTGGCCTTGGCCGCCGCGATCCCCTCGACCCTCCGCTCACCGCCGACGCCCTCCCCCTCCTTCTCTCTCTCTCTCTCTCGCGGAGATGATGAGGGTGAACTCACAAGCTTCTGCTTGGGATGATGCGATCAAACTCCACCTCTTGGACGACTCCGGTTGTCAAACGAGTCAAGCGATAGGTCGTTCGAAAGATCGTGAGACGATGTTTCGATCTATTGGCCTGTCTACCCCTCCTCTCCCTCCCCTCGACGTCCTCCGCCCTCAATCAACTGAAACAGAAAAAAAAAGCTGTCATGATGGCGGGAAACGAGGAACTTTTGGGTGGAGGGAGGTCTCAGTCTCGCCTTGGTGGTTGGATTGTCAAGGTAATGCGGAGTCATGGCGTGGGTGAAGCGAATGGAATGGTATACTATGGTTTCCCTATGGTTCTATTGTTACTTATAAACTTCCAGCCTCTTCTTGCACAGCTCGAAGATGTAGTAGCTTATCGCGGCGCTGGGCAGGACCTGGCAAATGGTTGGGAGGACGCCCGCGTACAGGCCCTTGAATCCATCTCGCTTCAAGATGATCTCCAGAAGTTTGGACATGGAGCTGAGGTTTCCAAAGGCCCGCACGCTGCCGAAGTGGCCGCTCCTGGTGGCCGCTTGGATGAGCTGCAGCCTCCTCCTCAGCACCTCGAGGGGGTACACCGAAGTCTCCGCGCAGATTCCCGCCAGGCCCCCGTAAAGGAGGTTGAACCTGGGGTCCATCGCTTCCATGACGCCCTCTTCCTTGGAAGCGTCACGCCCTGCCACCGTCCCTGTCCCCGATGACGCAGATGGTGGCGATGGCGGTGCTGACCGCGCTCGTTTCGACGGCTCGTTCCACTCCAGGACTTTCCTCCTCGCGTTCAGATGATTTGTCTTCAGGAGGTCGTACACCGTGTAGAACACCGCGTTGGACGGCCCAACCGATGCCAACGCGGGTATCACTCCGGCGTACAGTGCCAAAGGGCCCTCCCCTTTCACAATGTGGGCCAGAGTCGACAACACGCCTTTCCTGTAGTAACTCTCGTTGCCCTTGCTCAGCATCCGCGTCCTCAACACGTCCAGAGGAAAGCAAACCGCAATTGCAACACACCCCGCCGTTGCTCCCGCCAGCAACCTTTGCAAATTGCTGAGCTCCCTTTCCTTGGTGATCTTCAGTATGAACGCACGCGTGTTGTCGTAGGTATAGTAATTGATCGACCGATAAGGCGCCGTTCTCAACAAGTTCAACGCGTTCCCTTTCCACAACCCAAGAGGTCCTTCCTTTGCCACAATGCTTCCAAAGGTTTTCAGAGCACCACCTGGCCTTTGATTGATCTGCAGCTCCACCTGAGGGTTCCCACAAGTCACACAGACACACACAGACACACAGACACAGCCCAGAGATGAAAAGTCAGAAGCAGATGCTTTGAGCGAGCGTTTCATGCCATTCCTTGTGGACGCAAAAGATGCTCCTCTTCCTGCTCGATGTCATGACACGGCATGGCACGGCACTTACCTTGATTCTTTCCAGAGGCGCTAAGATCGTTCTCGCTACCACGGATGCACTGGCACCAGACAAGAGGTGTCTGACATGAAGGTTTGTGTTTTGGACGACTGCTTGACGGATCCTGGCACACTTGTGCTTCACAGAATGACGCAAGCAGGTCGCGGGCGTTACATTCTCGCGAAGTTCGTAACTTCTCCTCCTCCTCCTCCACTTGAACCTCTCCATGGCATGAGGTACCCCCTCGAAACGCTTCCCTTCCTCCTCATGCTCGTTCCTCGGCCTCATGGAGAGGTGCTTGGATGGATGGAAAGAAGAAGAAGAAAGGAAGGAAGGGAAGGAAGAATGGAGGAGGCGGAGAGGTTGGCGGCGGCGGTCGTCGTCGTGCGTCAAAGCGGCGGGTTCGGTTGCGGCGCCATCCTCCTCCTCCTCGTCCTCAAGAGTCCTCAAAAAAATAGAGAATTGGCAGATCTGATCCAGAGGAGATGAGGAGGGGGATGATGGTGATGGTGATGAAGGGAGGGAGGGAGGGAGAGGGGGAGGAAGGGGTTGATTGATCTCATCAATGGTCTGTTCTCTCCTGATCTCTTGATCTCTCTTGCTCTTTCCAAAGAGCCAGCACTTGGTGAGAACGGGGAAGGGGACGAGGGGGAAGGGGATGGATGAGAACGAGGATGATGGAGACAGGAGGAGCAGAGTCCTCCTGTACGTCACGAGTCTGCTGCATCACAAGAACGGAGACGGCAAGAATCTGTTCCATCACACAAGAAGTGTAAATCTACTTCTTAAAGGAGCTCCTTTGCCAAGTTCTTCAGGATGGCGCAGGTGGCCAGAGCCACCAGAATCCAGAAAATCATGCTGAGCAGGGTATCCCCCGCACCCCGTCGTGGCGGTGGTCGAACGGGCCCCAATCGCTCTTGCGGGGGTCGGGCCCCGACCTCCTTCGCAGCGGCTGCTCCTTGACCGTCGTCTCCTCCCACGGTCCCTGTCGCCGTCGGCTCCGTGGCCTCGCTCCTTGCCTTGGCCTCCTCCTCACCGGCCGCTCTCTTCGAGGGTGGGACCAGTTTGATCATCTTCTCGTGGATTCGATCGGTGACTTCCTGCCTCTCTTTCGCCCCAAACTTCGGAGCCTTCGATCTACTTTTCGCTGCCAGCGCCTTCTTCTCCTCCTCGGTGTACTGAAGCGAGCCGAGCGCGCCTGCGGGGTTCCACAAGACGACACCATGGGGAAGGAGAAAGCATCAGTTGATGTCCAGCGCGTCCATCTTCGATCATGAAAGCAATGACGTACGAACGACTCTCTCTCTCTCTCCCTGTGCCCTTCCTCACTTACCGTGACCAGGCGTGGGCATGAAAGCAATCAGTGCAGTGAGCGCTGTTCTAACGGACCAAGACGGCTGCCAGTGCTCGGGATGGTGCCGAGATATCGACAAGCAGATTCTCTTTCCGACCTCGAACCTCCCACTCGCAGTCAGCATCATAAAGTCCTGGGGTCGCAGGCAAAGCAGGAGGGAGTGGCGAGGCACGGTGTCAGTGGTCAAAAGGCAAGGGTTGATATCGAGGGGACCTCGCTTCCCAACGACGAACTCACCGGTGGCTTGAAAGGATACTCGGGAGGCAAAAGTATTCTGCCGTGATAGATTCCACCTTCGAACTCGGACCCAACTTGGCCACCTATAGCAAAGTGCCACTCAAAGATGTTCTCCTCCAGGGCCTCGGCGACAACCACCACCCCGTCACTACTGGCGTCCTTCCCACTCGAAGTCGCCGGTCCCTCGCCGCCTGATGTCGAACCCGACGCTTCTGCTTCTCCCCTCTCCTTCAAGAGATCCTCCACCTGCTTGGTCAGTTCCTTCACCTCCTGCAGAATCCTCTTCACGCTTGGCGTCTTCGCGTTCCAGCTGCACAACACAACAAAACAACAACACAAACAAAACCAATCCAGTCATGAGTCAGTCAGTCACTTTGCTTGCCTTGCTCATCTCATCTCATCTCATCCCTGCTTGGTCATCCTGGCAACCTTTGGATGAGAGGAGACGATCGTGGGGGCGAGGATTTGACACGTGGCGGTGCAGGGATCCGTCATGATGACTGCCATTTCCGACCATCCACTCCAGCGTGACTTACTTTTGCTTCAGGCTTGCCACCTTCGTCGTCGACATGATGTTGATGATGAATGGCTCTCTGCTAGCAGGACCAAACAATCCAAGAGGGTCAAGCTACCACTCGTTCGAAAGATCGTGAGACGTAACGTCCTCCCGTGATGCGCCAGCGACCTTTCTCCTTCGACCTCGCCGCTCACGCTCCCCTCAATGGCGACCCTTTCCTCTCGCTCCAAAAGCAACCAAGGAACAACTTCAAGCAACTGCTGCTGATCACTCCGAGCGCCAAATGGGTCGATGAAGGTATTGACGGAAAGCTCGTGAGATGATCTTTCGTGTGATCCCTCACTCGACCCCTTCCCTCCCCTCCTCCGCCCTCCTCGCCCTCGAACGCGCTGCCCTTCTCCTTTCGTCCCTCGCCAGAGAGACCTCCACAACTGGAGGCATACGGCTCAGCGGAGGGAGGGGGACGGAGGGAGAGCGCGTTGGCGAGGTCTGGCGGCAGAGGGAGGGAGTGGAGGGTGAAGGAGACTCGAGATTACGAAACAAGAGATCGATATCTTTCCAACGACACCTTGGTTGACCCATTTGGCGCTCGGAGTGATCGAGGAGGACCTTCCCATTCAGATCAGCTCGTGTCTGCCCACCTCATCATCACACAACAGAGGGAGGGAGAGAGGGAGAGGGAGGGAGGATTGGAGTTTTTCGTGACGAGGTCTTGTGGTTGACATCGCTGGCTTCGTCCTCCACGAGTGACAGAGGAAGATTCCTCGAACAGATTCCTTTGTTCCAAGCAAACAGGAGTTTGCTCTTGGGAGGAAGCAGCGACCAAAGGTGAGTTGCATTGTGCATTGCATCGCTTTGCTTGGCTTTGGAGGAGAGAGGGAGAGGAGGAGGAGAGGAGGAGTGCAGGAGCTGAATTGATTCGACTGTCTCTTTGCTCTCCAGGTGTTTGGTATTGGGAGGAAGCGGAGACAAAGGTGAGTTGCAGTTGTGCATTGCTTCGCTTTGGAGGAGAGAGAGGGAGGAGAGAGGAGGAGAGAGAAGGAGAGAGAAGGAGAGAGGGAGCTGGATTGTCATTGTCTCGCACGGCCTGTCTGTCTAACAGTTTGATTGGAATGGTGTGGTAGTGCAGGGTGTGAAGACGCGAGACTTGGAGAGAGAGTGGTGGAGAGGGTGACGAGGTGGTGAGCCTGCACATGAGCGCCTTGAGGAGGTTGCCCACGAAAGCGGGGACAATGGGAGGGACAAGGGGGAGGGGGGCGAATGCTTCGACTTCCAGGGCGGAGGAAGACCGGGCGATGGCGTCTGCTTTCGGCGGCGGCGGGGGGAGTGGCGGGGGCGTAACGGACGCCGGGAACAGTGCGTTTCTGTCGGAGTTGAACCAATCCTGGAAGGAGATAGAGGAGGACGAGGACGGCAACTTGCTCGTGAGCGGATCCAAAGCGAGGGACAAGCGGCTTAGGGAGAGAAGGGAAAAGCTTTTGACGAATGCCAGCACCGCGAAGAGGATACGGAGGGGGATGATTCGATTCGTTCAGGTCGTGATCGACTTGTCGAGGGCCAGCCTGATCAGTGACATGAGGCCAAGCAGGTTGAAAGTCATCAGCGAGGAGCTTCAGAGGTTCGTCCGCACATTTTTCGACAGCAACCCCCTGTCGCAGCTATCCCTGTCGTGCACCAGGAACGGCCTGGCAAAGGTCATTACTGAGCTCTCGGGAAGCCCGCAGAAGCACATTGATCACCTGAAGCTTCTGGGGACACAGAAGCTCGGCCTTGATTGCACCGGGGATGCCTCGGTGCAAAACTGCTTGGACCTTTCCCTGAAGCAGCTCAGAGATGTCCCGCCCTACGGCCACAGGGAGGTCCTTTTCCTCATGACGAGCCTGACCACCTGCGACCCGGGAGACGTCTTTGCCTCGATCGACCAAGCGAGGGCCAACAAGATGCACTGCTCCGTGATTGGCCTGGGCGCGGAGGTCTTCGTCCTCAAGTCCCTGGCGGAGAAGACGGGGGGAAAGTACCACGTGGCGACCAGCGAAGCGCACTTGCAGAATGTGCTCGACCAGTATGCGCCGCCTCCCCCGGCCTTGGAGAAGGAGACCCCCAGCTCCCTCGTGCAAATGGGATTCCCAAACTTTGTGGGTGACCACGGCACTCGCGGCGATGCCCTCTGCTTCGTCGGCCCGGAGAGCGACCTGAGCAAGGGAAAGAGCTTCACTTGCCCGCGGTGCAAGGCAAGGGTCAAGGACCTGCCGCAAGCCTGCCACGTGTGCGGTCTGTCCCTGGTCTCCTCGGCCCACCTGGCGCGGTCCTACCACCACCTCTTCCCCGTCCCACTCTTTCTTGAGGTCGGGCCCGTAAAGCAGGAGCAAGGGGCCGCGAACGTTCCAAAGGACTGCAGCGCTTGTGGAAAGCCCCTGGAGTCCCTCACCTTGCAGTGCCCAGAGTGCAAGGAACTGTACTGCATCACCTGCGATGTCTTCATTCACGAGCAGCTTCACAATTGTCCGGGCTGCGGCTAAAAGTCAAAACTATCCTTAATCCTGTAACACAACAAACAACAGCAACACATCTTATGCGCCTCCTCCTACAGAGTGCAGGGCGCCATCGATTTCAACTTCTATCCTGCGAGCCACGGCGTCCGACCTCAGCCAGGCTCTCAGTCTCAAAACCGTTATCAGCGCAACCAAAACGAGCACGGAGGCGATGAGAACCTTCCCCTTCCTCCTCCGGACCTCCCTCTTCCTCCTCAACAGAAGCCTGCGGCGGCGGGTAGCGAGCACAACGTGGTCACCATCACCCGAGTCAGAATCGTCACAACCACGTGGAACTTACCGAAGCAGGAAGCTTCTCTCTCGACTCACCTACTGTCCACCTGCATCACCCTCCCGTGGTCCTGCTGCTGCTTGCTTCTGGACAGAGGCAGAGACAAAAGTATGGGAGCTAATGCCGGCAAAGGATGGTCCGTGGGGTCCAGCTTTATGTCAAAGAACACCGTGAGACCCTCCTCTCCTCCTGTCACACCCTCCAGCCGTTTGGCATCGAACTCGTGCTCGTGCGTTAATAAGAAGAGGGAGGAGAGGAGGAGGAGGTGAGGCGTGCGCTAGTTTACGGACGAAGTTGAGCGACGGCAGGGAGAGACGGAAGCAAAGGTGGTTGGAGAGAGAGATAGCGGAGGTCGCGAGCTTTCGGTAGAGTGGTCGCTTGAAGGATTTGGTGAGAGGACGAAGTTTTGGTGAGGGATGACGGAGCAGGAGAAGAGGAGATCGTCCAGGTGGGAAGTCCTCGAGGAAGCCAAGGGCGGGGAGGGGAGGAGCGAGGCGTCCGAAGGAGAGGCCTTGATGGTCACGAGCGCGGACAAGGTGGAGGAGGTGGAGGAGGAGCGAGAGGAGGGAGAGATCACGCCGGACGGGACGGCGACTCGTGAAGGGATCGAGAAGGAGACGCCACGAAACAGGTGAGTTTGCGAGGAAGGGGGAGGGAGGGGGAGGCGGAGGCGATGGAGAAACCTCGCGTCTCCCGCTCTCGAGCGAGTCCTCTCTCGAACCAACCGCCACCGTGCTGAAGATTTGGCGTTGCAGTCTACTGAAACTCGTTTTGTTTCTTGTTGCTCCTAGGGCTGGCCAGCAAGGGAGCAGTGGCGGGGAGAAGCGAAAGAGGGATGGCGGGAGCTTGTCTGGATTGGGCCGTGGCAAGCTGAAGAAGTTGACCAAGCGTTTGGAGCAAAACAAGGGTACGGCGGCAGAGTGTTACGCCGTGTACGGGCCGGAGGCAAAGGCAACGCTCGAGCTCAAGGTGGCGCAAGGGAGGAGGATCCGTATACGGGATGTGCAGGTCATGCTGCTCTGGCTGTTGGCGAGCACTGGGATGCCGAATTGGATGGGGGTGAGGAACAAGATGCTGGTCGAGAAAGTCGTCGTCGTGTTCGCTTCTGGTCTGTGCGTGTCGGCCCTGGACAGCAAACCCGAGCTCTTCAAGAACATATCGGGGCTGCTGGGCTCACAGGCCGGCGAGGGGGAGGCAGAGGGAAAAGGTGGCAGCCTTCTTCGAGTGGAATCCCTTGCGTTGAATTCGTTCATTGACCCGCTGAGCACGGTGCACGCCTTGCTGACCGTGCCTCACAGGAAGAAGAAGAGTCGCTTGTATGCAGGGAACGCGGTCAAGATGCCGTACCAGGACGAGCTCGCCCTGGGGAAGATCAAGCGCTCCGCAAAGCACTACGCTTTGACCCCCGAGCAGATGGAAGAGAACGGGTACCCCGTGGCAAGTCCCAGCGATGGGGAGGGCAAGGACGACGGGGGGGAGGGTTCTGGTGCCAGGCCCGCCAGCACGGTCAGGAACACCTTCACCGACGCCAAGGAAGTCCTTGGCGACTTGGACAAGTTCAGAACGACTGGGAAGGGACCCTCGGGGGGCGAAAAAGGCGTGGAGAAGCTTGTTGCGATCGATTGCGAGATGTGCACCACGGAGAACGGGCCTGAGTTGACGAGGGTAACTTTGGTGGACGACACCAGCGACGTCCTGTACGACAAGCTGGTCAAGCCTGAGAGCCCGATTTTGGACTATGTCACCGAATTCTCTGGAATCACGGCGGAGATGTTGGAGAACGTGACGACGACTCTGAGCGACGTTCAGGAAGAGATCTTGCGGATCATTGACGAGGACACCTTCCTCGTGGGTCATTCCCTGGAGAACGACTTGGTGGCCCTAAAGCTTCTTCACCGCAACGTGATAGACACGGCGATCCTCTACCCGCACAACAAGGGACCCCCCTACAAGTTCTCCCTCAAGGCCCTGTCGGAGCGTTACCTGGGCAAGGCGATCCAGGTCGAGGGGCACAACCCCATCGAGGACGCCTGCACGGCCATGGAGCTGTGCAGACTCAAGATCCATTTTGGCCCGAGCTTTGGTGCCTTTGAGATCGACGGGGTGTCAATGTGCAAGATCCTGACGGACCACAAGAAGTGCGCCTCGCTGCTGGACCGGGAGATGGTCCTGAGGAGGCACGCCGTGGGGAGCGCCAACGCGATCCTCTGCAAGTCTGACGAGGACGTGGCACAGAGGTCCCTCAAGGAGTGCAAGTCCCCGAGCGTGAACCTCGTGTGGGCCTCCCTGTGCGAGCTGTACGAGGAGCTGAAGGCGGTGACCAACGACAGCGTGGGCGTGGACGCCATGCTGAAGTCGGCGGTGGAGGCTGGGGCGGGGGGGGGCAAGGGGTCCAACCTCGCCGAGGTCCTGGCCGCGAAGCAGGCCAGCTTCGAGAAGAGCCCCTCCGTGGAGAGCGAGCTGAGGAAGATGGACGAGAGGGTGGGAAGGATCTACTCGAGCCTCCCGAGGAACGCGATGCTGATCGTCCTCTCGGGCCAGGGGAACACGGCGTACGTCAAGCACCTGATGGAGATGAAGTTCAAGTGCATCCGTAGCGCGGAGGAGTCCGTCAGGGCGATCTGGGACGGGAAGTGCGACGAGCACCTGCATTACTCGGTGCAGCAGGCCGCCCAGACCGTCTGCCTCGTCGGCATAAAGCAGTGATCGAGGAGGAGGGAGGGCAGGTTACCGAGGGAGGGGGTGATGAGAGATTGACGAGAGGAGTCGTAATTTATAGTGGAATCGAAAATCGTTTTGATTCGCAGGCAGGATCAGGATGCATGGTGTGTGTGTGTGTGTGTTTGCGGTCATTCGGTCAAGTGCGCCATTCATCACCATCATCTTGGTGCTCATCAAGCTTGATCCCCTGCAGTGGGGGAGATCAGGACGACGAGAGAACACGCACAAACACAGACACACACACACACACACACACACACACACACACAGAGAGAGAGACCATCCATCCATCATTTCATCCTTATCCTGGTCCTCCACTCCAGGAGAGGACAAGACACTCAGAGACAGACAGACAGACAGAGACAAAGAGAGAGAGAGAGAGAGAAGCAGAAACCATTCCATTCGATGCAGACCCCTTGCCATCTTTCCTTTCTTGAGCCTCTCTTCCTGCTGGATGGATCCGCGGAGTTCTCATCCAAAATGAATGTAAATGTGACCTAAATGGGTGTAACTTTATCTCCAATTTCAAGAAGGGAAATCTACTCTCCCCTTCGCCGCCACATTTTGGCGCTCAGAAGCCGCGATCACCACTCACTTCGCGGCGCACGATCGCGCACGATCATAAGGTGAGGGAACATGGCGACGGGACGGCAGGGGAGGGCGCAAGCGTGGAACAGAGCGATACCACGTGAAGCGTCACGTTTGGAGCTTTCGAAAGAGCCCTCGGTCGAAAAATTTGAAGCCATGTGGACCATGATACTGACGGTGTTTGTTTCTTTTTGGATCAAGAAGGAAAAAGTCGAAGCAGCAGAGAGAGTGTGAGGTACGAGGAGCAAGCGGACGAGGAGAAGGTAAGAGGGGAAGACGTCCTCGTTATGAGCGTAACGCTCGTAACGCACACCCGTGCCCCACGACCTCCCCTCTCGAGAGCGGTTTCTTTTCGTTTCCGTGGAGGTCGTGACGATGGATACCGAAAACGGAGTCAAGGGGATGGTTCCTTGATAGTCTCGCCACTCGATCGGCGTTGAATGCCGAAGTTGGTTTGGATTTGGATTCGGATTTGCTGACCTTGTTTGTTCCTTTGGTGGTGGCTGTGCTCGGGCACGGTTCTGGCTCTCTTCTTCTCTCTCTCTCTCTCCTCGTCTCCTCTCACCTCCCTTGCGGTTGTTGGTTGTTGTGAAGAAGCAAGAAGGTTTGTTCGGAGACATGTCAAGTTGGGCAGATGACGATACTGGACCACCAGCGGGAGCTGGGGGCCAAGGACCACCACAGGGAGGAAGGAGCTCCGGTGGAGGTGGCGGAGGGTACGTCCCACCACACAAGAGGAACCAAGGCGGTGGAGGTGGCGGTGGAAGGCCAGGCTCCAGGGGCGGCCCTCGCGGAGGGGGCGGCCCTCCTCCTGGAAGTGGTGGTCCACCAGGTGTAGGAGCGCCTCCAGGAGTGGGTGCTCCCGAGGGGGGTTACGGCGGAGGAGGAGGCGGTGGCGGATACGACAGGGGATACGGCGGTGGCAGGGATAGAGGCTACGGCGGAGGAGGAGGCTACGGCGGAGGAAGGGACAGGGGATACGGCGGCGACCGCGGCGGTGGAGGAGGCTGGGGCGGCTACGGCGACAGAGACAGGGGCTACGGAGGAGGCGGCGGTGGCTACGGAGGAGGCTACGGAGGCGGAAGAAGGGGGGACAGGAGAGGAGGCGGCAGGAGGAACTGGGACAGGGAAGACAACCCTTTTGCTGCCGAGGAGCAGAGGGAGGCCGAGGAAGGAGGTATGTTCGAGGAGGAGAACACCGGTATCAACTTCGACGCTTACGAGGACATCCCAGTAGAAACTTCGGGTAGGGAGGTGCCAGAGCCCATGAACACCTTCCAGGACTGTGACATGCCAGAGTCCTTGGCCTTGAACGTCGGCAGGTGCAAGTACAGCAAGCCGACCCCAGTGCAGAGGCACGCGATCCCTGTTGCGATGGCGGGAAGGGACCTCATGGCTTGCGCCCAGACCGGTTCGGGTAAGACCGCCGCCTTCTGCTTCCCAACGATTGCTGGAATTTTGAAGCTCGGTTTGCCTCCTGCCCCAAGGAGCAGGAAGGTCTACCCATCGGCCCTGATCTTGTCCCCAACCAGGGAGCTGGCCAGCCAGATCCACACTGAGGCCAGGAAGTTCTGCTACCAGACCGGGCTGAGGCCTGTGGTGGTGTACGGAGGCGCCCCAATCGTGAACCAGTTGAGGGAGCTCGAGAGGGGTTGCGACATTCTCGTCGCCACTCCTGGTAGGTTGAGCGACCTCATCGAGAGGGGCCGCGTGAGCCTGCAGGAGATCAGGTACCTCGCCCTGGACGAGGCCGACAGAATGCTTGACATGGGTTTCGAGCCCCAGATCAGGCGCATCGTGGAGGAGGAGGACATGCCCCCAGCGGGCCAGAGAGTCACGCTGATGTTCTCGGCGACCTTCCCACGTGAGATCCAGAGGCTTGCGAGTGACTTCCTTCACGACCACATCTACATTGCTGTGGGAAGAGTCGGATCGTCCACCGACCTCATTGAGCAGACTGTGGAGTACGTGCAAGGCCCTGACAAGAGGAATTACGTTTTGGAGATCTTGTCGACCATGAAGGGCTTGTGCCTCATCTTTGTGGAGACGAAGAGGGGGGCGGATTCCTTGGAGGAGTACCTTTGCAGCCAAGGGTTCCCAGCCACGTCCATCCACGGAGACAGGTCCCAGTACGAGAGGGAGATGGCGCTTAGGATGTTCAGGAGCGGGAAAGCACCCATTCTCGTTGCCACTGACGTTGCGGCTAGGGGTTTGGATATCCCAAACGTCACCCACGTCATCAACTTCGATCTGCCAACGGATATTGACGACTACGTCCATAGGATTGGTAGAACTGGAAGGGCAGGAAAGAAGGGCCTCGCGACAGCTTTCTTCAACGAGCAGAACATTGGTATCGCGAGAGACCTCGTTGAGATTATGGGGGAGGCAAACCAGCAGGTTCCATCGTGGCTGCAGTCCTTTGCGCACGAGAGCAGGGGTGGCACCAGTGGTAAGAGAGGCAGAGGGGGAGGGAGATTTGGTGGTAGGGACTACAGGAGAGACCATCATGGTGGCGGTGGCGGTGGCGGTATGAGCTACAACAGGTATGGCGGAGGCGGAGGCGGAGGCGGCAGATCAGGTGGTGGGGGTGGATACGGCGGAGGGGGATACGGCGGAGGGGGAGGGGGATACGGCGGCGGCTTTAACAACAGTGGATTCAACAACGCTCCTAGTGCCTGGGATTAATACGTGCATAGGAACGGCGAACATTATCTATTTGTATCATTAAGACCACAAATTTTTAGTACACACTAACTCTTCATGCTCCTTCTCCGTCTCTCCGAAGATCATTTCTTCACATCGAAAAGAGTTTTCAGCGCGGTTCCGGACGACTTGATCTGCACCATGTCCACTGGGCAGACGCTGAGTGGAACGAACGCCACGCCATCTGCGCTCTGGAACGAACCCTCCGCGAGGACGACAAGTTTCGGCGTTTTGAGATTCACCACACCTTCCAGGCCCATCTCCGAGCAGCAGGCTTGAAATGTTGTCGCCAATACATCCAGCAGACTTTTGGTTTGCCCTTCGCCTTGCGCCTCGTCGCCCTCTGCGCTCACCCTCGCGAGCCTCTGCCTGCACCACACGGAGAATGGCACCGCAGTCCCCGACCCTTCCTCGCCGCCAGACTTGTACTCGCGCAGGGTTGTGCCCAAAATCGATCTCAGCCCTTGCTGCACGGCCGCTTCCGTGAAAAGACACAGCGTCTGAACGGGGAAGATCCTCTGGCAATACCTTGTTCTCGACAAAATATCCTGTCCTTCCAGCTCCCAAGCCTCCCTCCCACCCGGCCCCCGGCTCTTCTCTCTCTTCCGCTTCCTCTTCGCCGCCTTGCCACGCAGCTGCTTGCTCTCTTCGGCCTTCCTCAAAATACTCGACAACATACGCAAGGACTCAGACCCTCCGCTTGTCTCACTCCTCTTGCCCTCCCCTTGGAGGTGTATAAGAATCCTGGAGTGGGATCTTGCGAGGTTGTCCAGCTTTGCAACGACCCACTCACCACCGCTTTCCTCCACAGACTCGTCCTTCTCCTTCTCCTTGGGCTGCCAGAACCCGCAAGGAAACCACCAAAACAATCAAAATGCCGCCAGATGAAGTCAATGCCGATGCCGAAATCGATTCCTCCGTCAGGAAAGCGATCAACCTTACCTCTTTCGCGTCTCCCTCCCTCGGTGTCGCATCGATCTCAGCTTCAGTCTTGTGAAAATGCTTGAAGATCTTCGTGGCCTCTCGAGTGGTGTTTCTGACGTTGGATATCTTTGGACATGGAGCGAGAAATGCGGTGTCCAGACTCACGTAGCATCGCGATGCCGCTTCTTCCTCGGAGACCCCGTCGTCCACACCTCCCCTCTCTATCCATCGTCACCATCAAAGCAGCAGCAGCAGCAGCAGCAGGAGGTCAATGGTGGATCCACTTTCTGGATGAATGGATGGATCATTCCCTTGAGAGCGCGCGAGAGAGAGAGAGAGGGAGGGAGGAAAAGGGTGGTGCTTCCGGCAGTGGACGCGTACCTAATGACAGCAACGAGGCTGCCGTCCCGCTGGACGTCTTCACCGACCACAAACCATCCAAACCATCGTGAGCCATCGCCATTTTTTTGCTTTTTCGATTGAGGAGGACCCAGGAGAGAGAGAAGAGGAGGAGGAGGAGGAGGATTGTGGATGATTGGAATGAGGGGGAGGAGGAGGGAGCTGAGGGTTGGTGAGAGGGATCACCAAGATCTCTTGCTCTTGCTCTTGCTCTTTCCAAAGAGCCCTCACTTGATCCGATTGACGAGGAGGAGGAGGAGGAGGACCAGGAGAGAGAGAAGAGGAGGAGGATTATGGATGGAATGAGGGGGAAGAGGAGGAGGGAGCTGAGGCTTGGTGAGAGGGATCACCCTGATCTCTTGCTCTTGCTCTTGCTCTTGCTCTTTCCAAAGAGCCCTCACTTGATCCGATTGACGAGGAGGAGGAGGATGACCAGGAGAGACAGAGAGAGAAGAGGAGGAGGAGGATTATGGATGGATTGGGGTGGCATAAAATACAGCAGCAGTAGCAGTAGTACAGATCATGATGGTTTACAGGAGGAACGGGTTCGTTTGTCCTTTGGCTCCTCTCAAGAGAGCCGCCGCTTGATCTCGCTGATGAGGATGCCAGCGGCCATTGCAACGTTCAAGCTCTCCGTCGCCTCTTCGATTCGCCTCTCCTCGCTGGCATCAACCTCGCGGTCTGGAAACGGGTACGAGGGTATGGACACGACCTCGTCTAGGATGTTCACGACCTCGGGAGAGAGGCCTTTCCCTTCGCTCCCCATGACCAGGACGAGGCCGTTGCTGCTGGACTTGGAACCGTCTGAGCCCACCTTCTTCAGAGGCAGATCGAGGTCGTAGATGCTCTTCCCTTCCATGCTCGCACCGATCAAAGGAGCGTGCAAGCCCGAAAGCTCCCCGTGCAAAGTCCCTGCCGCGTAGTGGACATTGACTCTGGCCAACGAACCTGCGGTAGCTCGAACGACTTTGGGGTTGTAGCAATCGCAGCAGTCGCCCGATAGAAGCATGTTCCTCATCCCAAACCAATCACACAAACGAATGAGAGTCCCCAAGTTACCCGGATCTCGAACAGCATCCAGAGCCAAGCTGACTTGCGCTCCCTTTTCCAAGCTTTTGGCAAAGTCCTCCCCGGTGCTCCCTTGCCTCTTCTGAAACACAGCGAGGGCGTCACAGGCTGTGGAGAGGCCCGTCATTCTCGACATATCCTGCGGACTCACCACGAGCCTGCTGCTGCAGATGATCCATCATTCACAACAAGGAGCCAGCCAGCCGAGTCAGAGTCAGAGTCAGAGTCAGTCACAAACAACAACAACGGAAGGCAAGCGGCTTCACTCGAGCTCTATGATGATGGGATACGGGATCAACTCAACTCAACTCAACCTCGTGGAGAAGGAGGAGGAGGAGGAGGAGGAGGAGGATGGCTCATGGCCATGAAATGACGGTGACGATGACATCCTCCTCCTTCCAAGGCAAAGGTCCCCACCATCTCATCTCTCCTATGGATGATATATGGAATCCATCCATCCATCCACTCACTCACTCACCTGTTGGTGTCGGTGTCGTCGGTGTTGTGTGTTTCGCTCTCCACCGTCGTGATGAGGTGGACGGCCTCGTAATGCTGGGAGTTGCGCAAGAACTCTGCGATGTGTTTGTGACCCTCCACAACGAATTGGTTCGTCTGCTTGCGGTACTTCTTCTGTTGCAGCTGCCTGATCCGCTTGATGAGGCCTTTCGATGCCATTGCGTCTCCAATCCGAAGCCAAACGAGTCGAGGGAGGTATCCAGAGAAAGACCTTGAGTTCTAGTTTCGCGATTCGTGGTTTGTGTTCGCGGGAGTGATGCCAAGTCTACCCCCTCCGCTCCTCTAGCCCCTCGGCTTCACCCCTTTCGAGGATGGCCTCAATTGTCCATCTGCAGGGATAGCAGGAGGAGGAGGGTGGTGATGGTGGATGGTGGAAGGAGATGGGGAGAGGGATAGAGGGGGAGAGGGATCTTGTATGAATGGATGGATGCGTTGTGTCTTGCTCTTTCCAAAGAGCCCTCACTTGGGAGGAATGGTGACAGGGATCATGGTGAGGAGAGAGGATTGATGAGGGTGATGGGTGGAGGGAGGAAGGGCAATGGGAGGAGGGAGGGGTGGATGGATGGAGGAAGGGGAGGGATGGGTGCTGCAGTTCAGTCTTTCTTACAAGGCTTTTGGTCTCTTTTCTTCCTTACACACACAACTCATGAGGAGGACGAATTTTATCACCATTTCACTGCCATTCCAGCAGCGCGATCACGACGGTGATGTCATCGCTCCTCACGTCGTGTCGGAGCCACTGCCTCTTGGACTCCTTGACAATCGCGTAGGCTCCCTCCAAAGGGTCTGCGTGCGCAAGGGCCATGTCCACCACGGTCTGGGAGGAGAGAAACTCGAAGACGCCGTCGCTGGCCACGATGATTGCTTTGCAGTTGAAGTCGAGCTTCCTTGAGATGATCTCGGGCTCCGCGTAGACACCGACCTTCTCGACCGCGAAATCGCCCACGCTCCTCGTCATGGCGAGGCCAGGGATGTTGATGTTCGTCAGCCAGACCCGAGGCGTGTCACCGGTGTGGCTCTCCTCGGCCCCCTCGGCTGTGCTCCACACGTCTTCTTCCAAATCCACCAGGCCTTCGACTTGAGCTGATGTCTGAACCCTTCCGCCGGCCATTCGAACCCTGTCCAGCTCATCCTTCCTGAATGGCGTCTGATCGACGGACAGCTTCTTCGAAACAACCTTTCCATCCTGCCCCCTCTGCCCCAGGATGGCCCTCGAGTCGCCAACGTTGGCGACCGTCAGGTCAACGCCGTCCAACAAGACCGTGATGGCTGTGGTGCCACTCAAGGAGTCATCGACTGTTTTGTTTCTGTGCAGCGCCGAGTTGGCGGACACGAACGCCTTCGAGTGGGCGGTCCCCACGTCCTGGCCATCGAGCAAGTGCCTCTCCAACCTGCTCGAAATCTCTCGCCCCGCGAATTGGGAGCACCCGGCGCCCGAGCTCCCATGCCCATCGAAGACTCCCATGAGCACCCTCTCCTCTTGGCCGCAATAGTTGTGGATCAAGCAATACGAATCCTGGTTCTTCCACCGAGCATTGTTCGGGTAGTATCCTCTGCGGCTCGCGTAGGCGCTCTTGATGGTCAAGCCGTGGCTAGGAAAGTGGTGAACGAAAGCTTCGTCGGGTGCCTCCACGAACCTCGCTCTCGGCCTCATCTTCTTCCTTCGCTCGCTCCCGGGACTTTTGACAAGGCCGCTGCCGAGGAACCAGCAGCAACACGCAACAATAAAGACAAGGAAGGCCAAGACCTTTGCCTTGGGTGCTCTCGCTATCTTTACCTTCAAGTCCCTGAAGAGTTTTTGCGCACCTTTGTACATCGACAACTCATCCGGCCCACTCTCTTGCCTCTCCTCTTCTGCATCCTTAGGTGCTTCATCGTTGGATCCACCACGTGTCCCTGCCATCTAAGACTTACCCAGAGCCTTTTGCTTCTCCTCCTCCTCTTTCGCGGCTCTGCGTGCCTTGGCCGCAGCTATCTTCGCAACCCTCGCCTCCTTCCGGCTCCCGTACTTTCTGTTCCCTCCCACGACTCTTCTACCGTCTAGTGAAACCAGCACCAGGGACAGAGACAGACACAAGAGAGAGGTACCAGGAGGTCAGCAATCCACGAGCATCCAAGCGCTTCCAGTGCTGCTGGATGAATGAAAGGAGGCACCACCACCACCATCATCATCACCAGCAGCAGCAGCAGCCACTTGTTGGCTCCCTCCAACGAAAGGAGGAGAAGCAGAGATGTGTCTTTTTCATGATTCAGAGGAAGCAGAATGCATCCGTCAGGAGGAATCGTGACTTACCCTTGGCTCCCTTGGCCACGCTCACGGACTCCTCAGCGGCCTCTTGACACGCCTTCTTCAGAGCCTCCACGGCAGACCCCATCAATGGGCCAGAGACTCCACAGCCGAGCACGAATACACCCAACCCAGGCAAGCGACCAGTCTACGGAAAGATCTTGAGATCTACTTTCGTATGACACCCTCCACTTCTCCTCTCGTCGCTACTTTCGTCTTCACCGTCCTCGACAAGGCATGCGACTCGTGTGTTTTCTGCTTCCCTTTTTGGAACAAAAGTCGAACCCTCGATGACTCCGAGCACCAAATGGGTCAATGAAGGTATCGTCGGAAAGATCTTGAGGTCTACTTTCGTCTTCCACCTTTCCCTTCTCCCCTCGTTGCCTCTTTCGTCTTCACCGTCCTCGCCAAGGTATGCGCCTCGTGTGTGCTTTCTTCCACGAGGTGGGCACTCGTGTCGTGCGTCATGGAGGACGAGGTGGAGAACAAGAGGCTCTTGACGAGTAAAGGCCACTCGAGGTACGAGCAAGAGAGCAAGCGACGGAGGGGGGCAAGCAAAATCCATTCCAAAAACAAAACATCTTCTCTCTGTCTCTCTGTCTCTGTCTCTCTCTCTGTGTGTGTGTGTGTGTGGTTCGTTCATGGTGATGGTCTTCGTTTGCTTTTGCATGAGGATGCCACGACGAGGAAGAGAGGGACGGAGAGACGGAGGTGTAACGCTCGATCGTGCGTTACATTCCGATATCTCCCCCTCATCGACATTCCCCGAGAGGGAATAAAACACGTGCTAACTCGTCTCTTGCTCATCTTTTCATCCTTTGCTTGGTCATCCTCTTCATCGTCATCTTCGCCATCCTGCTCAAGCTTGAGTGGTGTTGCTGCGTTTGAAGTGGAAGAGGGGGAAGAGAAGCTTTCGTTGGACAAGCCCAGAGCACGGTCATGTTGGGTGAGTGGTTGCTCAGTGTGTCACAAGCTGAGCCGCGTGTTTGGTGCACACCCCAAGCTGTTATGGATATTTGCAAGCGCGGAGGTGTGGGAGAGGTTTTCATACTATGGCATGAGGGCTCTCCTTGTGCTTTACCTCTCCAAGGTTCTGCTTCTGCACGAGAACATGGGTGATGTGGCTGGCCTGAGCGGCTTGGCCAAAGCCTGCGGAGCGAAGGACGTTCTCAAGGAGGAAGGTTCCATCGCGTTTGAGGAGAGAGAGAAGGCCGTCCAGGCCTTTGCCTCCCAGTTGTACGGCATTTACACTTCCCTCGTTTACCTGACGCCCCTGGCGGGAGGCATACTGGCTGACCAGCTCTTCGGACAGCACGTGATGATCATTGCGGGAGGAGTGCTCATGGCCATCGGGCACGGCCTGCTTTCCATGAAGGAGTCCTTCCTCTTTGGCCTGCTTTTCATCATCCTCGGCAACGGCTGCTTCAAGCCAAACCTCAACGCAAGGATTGGAATATTGTACGACCAAGAGGACCAGCCTTCGAGCTGCTCCTCGTCTGCTTCGGGGTCTCCCAAGACGCCGCGGAGGGATTCCGGGAAAATTGGCAGGAAGGGAACGGCCGAGGCGGGGGACGAGAATTTCGGTGGCGAGCCCAAGGTCCACCGGGTCAACCGGAGGGACGAGGCGTTCTCAATCTACTACTGCGCCATCAACTTGGGTGCTTTCTTCGCTCCGCTGGTCACGGGATCGATTAGGGCGAACTGGGGGTACGGGCCAGCATTTTCCGCCGCGGGGATCGGGATGGTGGTCGGTCTGCTGGTCTACGTCGTGGGCACCAAGGTGCTGGATGCCAGGGGCGGGGGGAGGAAAGTGAATCAGAAGGTCTCCTACCAAAACTTGCTGACGACTTCCAAGGAGGAGATGGACAAGGGAACGCCAATGAGTCCGAACGGGAGCGGCGACAGGTCGAACAGTGAGATCAGATCAAGGTCGAGCACGCTCTCTGACGTTGATTTGAGTGACAAAGCCCCCGCCTCCGCTTCGGATGCATTGGATTTGGAGGGCCCAAAGGGGGGGAAGGGAGGGGAAACCTACTCGAGGGAGGACTTGCCTAGAATCCTCGCCCTGGTCGGGATTTGCCTCATGGCGGTCTGCTTCTGGGCCGTCTTCGAGCAGCAGGGGAACACGATTGCGCTCTTCTGCGAGAGTGAAGTGAACCGCGTCGTCTTTTCGGCCGAAGTTCCAACCGAGTGGGTCCAGAGCATAAACCCGATCCTGATCCTCATTCTCACGCCCTTTGTCAACTGGGTGTGGAGGGCGCAGTCTCAGAGAGGAAGGGAGCCGGCTCCCTTGACGAAGATGTCCATCGGGTGCTTGCTGCTGGCCATGGGTTACGGAGTCCTCGGGCTCGTATCTTCCGCGAAAGATGCCAAGGTGTCGATACTGTGGGTGGTCGTCTGCCTGGCCCTGTCAACGTTGGGCGAGCTGTACCTGTCGCCCGTGGGTCTCAGCTTTGTCGCCGCTGTTGCTCCCAAGTACATGACGTCCATCGCCTTCAGTTTCTGGCTGCTAGCGTCCTTTGGGGGCAACATGCTTGCGGGACACCTCGGCACCCTCTACCCTTACATGAGCCACTCTCCCTTCTTCATCATGTTGGCGGTGATCGCTTTGGCGAATTCGTTCATCCTGGCCCTCGTCAGCAAGCCTCTCGCGAAGAGGCTCACCGCGGTGTGAATGTGATGACATGAGCGCAGGAGAAGAAGCACTCTGGTACACTAAGACTAAGAAAAAACATTATATTATAATAAACATGTTTAACTCGATCCCGAGTGGTCAAAATTCAGACGGACCACCTCTTCGCAGAGATCCCCGTGATCCCTCTCACCAACCCTCAGCTCCCTCCTCCTCTTCCCCCTCATTCCATCCATAATCCTCCTCCTCTTCTCTCTCTGTCTCTCCTGGTCCTCCTCCTCCTCCTCCTCGTCAATCGGATCAAGTGAGGGCTCTTTGGAAAGAGCAAGAGCAAGAGCAAGAGATCTTGGTGATCCCTCTCACCAACCCTCAGCTCCCTCCTCCTCTTCCCCCTCATTCCATCCATAATCCTCCTCCTCTTCTCTCTCTGTCTCTCCTGGTCCTCCTCCTCCTCCTCCTCGTCAATCGGATCAAGTGAGGGCTCTTTGGAAAGAGCAAGAGCAAGAGCAAGAGATCTTGGTGATCCCTCTCACCAACCCTCAGCTCCCTTCTCCTCTTCCCCCTCAATCACTCTCCCTCTCCTCCTCCTCCAGGCCGCCTCATCTCATCTCAATCTTTGATCTTGGTTTTTTTTTTGCCAAGCGTCAGAGCAGAATCGAGCGAGGAGCGAGGAGCGAGGAGGACGAGAGCCAAGGAGGCCAAGGGGAAGGGGACCGCGACATGGGTCTGTACGACAGCTACGTGACGGCGCAAGCCACGATACAAGCCGCCATCGAGCCGTCGAGGCTGTGGCGTGGAAGCAACTCGAAGAGAATGAGATATCAAGTCCAAGCCGGTGCAGAGGAAGTGACGAGGAGAATTACGGAAACTGTTGCGGTGTTGGACAACTCCTGTGAGAATCCGACGAGTGGCAATCCGATGCGGTTCAAGTAAGTCACGTAACCGACATGCCTTGGTGGCCAACACCAGCATGGCCGTGGTTTGGTTGGGCCACTTCTTTTTTCTTTCTTTTTTTGGTTTCTGGGTGCTTGAGGTGGCCCAAGGGGTCTCACCCTGGCGGCCCAATGACTTGGATGACTCTGACATGATGCTCTTCGGTCTCTCTGTGGGTTTGGATGAATTTTTTCAAGGCTGTTGAGCCACAAACCAGGGAAGTATGTGTCCATGTTCATACTGACGCCGTACTGGTGCGATAAGGCAACGTTCGAGGTTCACCCCGAGGGACAGAACAAGTGCAGCATGGTTGCGTTTGCGAGATCCACTGGAGTCTTGCCGATTGTGCTGCCATTCAGCTTCCTCATCAACACTGCATTGTTCTTCGTGCCATTCACGGATGCTCTGGGAAAGATGAGCAAGTACGTTATAAAGCAGGTCGTGCAGCAGTCCGGCCTGCAAGCGAACGTGTTGTGAGAGGGGCAGACGACTTGACGGACGGACGGACGGACTGTGGCCTCCACCGGGCGATCGATTATCGAATAATAACCTTATTGTATTAAATAAATGAAGCCTCGAAAGGCGGCTTGCTAGGAATATTGGGTTACTTGTCGTTGTTGGCCTTGGAAAAGGTCGCTGGAGGTTTGTAACTTCCGAAGGAGCTGCGAAGTTTCTCGTTCTCTTCTTTGAGCCTGGCATTCTCTTTCTCCAATTCCGCGACCTTGACGCGGCTCTCGCGGTTTCTCTTCCTGAACTTGGCAGAAGCCATTCGGTTCTGATGCTTTCTCTGGATCACCTTCTGCTGCTCGCGATCCGACTCCCACAGACTGTTGGCGCCCGCGGGCGCCCCTGCGTGCTTGAAGAACCCCTTCGAGCATCCGATGCTGGCGCTTGGCACGGGCTGGACTTCCTGATTCGACTGCAAGATCCCCAAGGCCTTCTTCCTTGTGGTGGCACTCGGTTTCTTTGCACCCAAAGTCCTCGCAGCAGTCTTCCTGGCATTGGTGGACGCCTTCTTCGCCTTCGCCGATCCCAAAGCGCTCGAGGAATTCTTCGATCGCCGAGGAGGGGGGTTCGCCTCGTCACCGGCCTCGCCCTTGGCCCGAGCGACCCCCTTCTTGGGCTGGACACTGCAATTGCCCTTGAGCTGCCCTCCTGCCCCGTCAGGGAAGGTTCCCGCCATTGTCTCCGCCCTCACCACCGGAGCCGAAGGAGCCGCGGCGAGAGACAGATTCCCCTTTTGATCGGAACTCGGCTGGTCCGACGGCTTGAGGCTCTTGTATGCCCTCGAGAAGGTGTTGTCCTCGTCCTGGAACAGGGAGAAGCCCTCTCCAAAGCCAGGATCATTGTTGCGAACGATCCACTCGCTCGCCTCGTCCCACCAGTTGGCATAGTCCTGCAAGTTGCTGATCTGGGCCTGGATATTGGCCCAGAACATCTGCTTCGAGGCTTCCACCATGGTTTCCCCCAGGACCAGGCCGCCTTGAAGGTACGGGCTCGAGAACCCATCGCTTCCTTCCTCGGTGGCCTCCACTCCCGTAGGCGGCGGCGACGGCGTGCCCTCCCTCGCGTCGCACTTCTCAAGCTCAGAGCTCAGAGGGATGCCAAAGGGCTCCATCTCTTCCCGATCGAAGCGTAAAGCCGTCGTCACGTCGTCACCCTCCTCTCCTCCGCGATCGCGATCACTCCCGAGCGATCGCATACCTCTTCCACCTCTCCACCTCCTCGGTCCGCACGTTACCGTTACACAAAGAGAGAAGAGACGCTCACTCCGCGATCGCTTCCCGTTCTCGACCGAGCGCGATCACGAGGCGGCGCACCTCCCCTCTCTCTCACTCCTCTCTCTCTCTCGCTGTCGATCGATCGATCGATCGTCGCTGCTCCTCACGCAAAGGCCGCCGCCGCCATGGCGAGGCGCGCTTCTGCTGCTCCTCTGTGATCGATCGATCGCAGGTGAAGAGAAGCAGAGAAGCGAGGGAAGGGGTAAAGGTGCAAGGGAGTGCGATCACGATCACGACGACGATCACGATCACGATCAAGAGGTGCTACGCCTCGCGGGCTTTCCAACCATGGAAGTGGGTCAACGCATGAATATGAATGAATGGAATTGTGGCCTGGCCCTGTGTCCACGTCCACCAGTTAAGTTACTCTGTGCCGGTTGGAGGCATGTGGCCTTCCCTTGGCTGAGGCGCCGGGCACGGATGACAAGCAGCGTCATGTCAGTCCTACGCGTTGCTGCAAGGGACGGAAGCCCAGGTGGTGTGGCAGACCCGATCGCTCTTATCAAAGACAGGCAAGAAGAGAATGGCTTTGCGTCAGCTTCCCGCGTAGGACAAGCACAGAGGTGGAAGGCTCCTTTCCTCCCTGGAGGAACACAGAGATCAGAGATCAGATCAAAGGTTTACTCCGTTGGCAAGATGGAAGCTTCCCCACTGGATCTGGTCACCCTTTGCTATCGATTGATTGAGTGATCGAGGTTCACACGAAAGGAAGAGGAAGGGAGCAAGCAAGCTTCCACCTTTGGCACTTTGGAAAACCAAGGAGAATCAAGTCACGTTCCAGGGGTCAAACTTCCTCAACCACAGCGTCAATCCTGGCAAGGGAGCACTCAAACGAAAGATCACGGCGTGAAGGTTCCAATAATGGTGGCGCCTGCTTCTTCCCTCCTTGTCCGTAGCGGCGTGGAGGACTCGCCTTTCCTTTCTCTGCTGCTCCAGAGAACGGAACCAGTAGGATCTGCTGCGCTCTGATCTGTGGCTGAGATTTCTTCTATTTTGGATAAGGGTCAAAAAGGTAAAGTGTTGACGACGACGGGGACGTCGTCAAAGGTAAAGGAGGTGATCGATGGCACGACAGACCGAAAGATTGTCTCCTCCTCTTTCTGCCAACTCCATCCTTGAGAAGAATGACGCCAGAACGAAGGAGTTTCGACTGAATGCCTCTCTTGCTTTTTTTTCTTCTGTGTGTTTTAGTCAGACCACCAGGTGAGTTTGCTGGATCTCAAGACAACGAGGACGGCGAGGGAAGCAACCAGCGGCTGCGCGGATGAAACAATCGTCTCGTGAGCTTTCCGTAGAGTGGTTGCACGAAAGGAATGATGTCGTGACGAGGTTTTGGCGAAGGTTTGGGGATCGAAGGTTGCTTTTGGGGCCCGAACTGAAACTTGGATGATGTGTTTGCTCTCCCTCTCGTTCTCTCTCTCTCTCTCTCTGGTTCGTTGTGACCAGGATGGTAATGTTTTCGACGAATGTGACGGCTCGCTCGTCGAGGGTGGCTCCCTGCAGAGCGGTGAAGGAGAGCGGAGCCTCGAGCACGACGACGACGCGGAGACTTACCAGGAGGCCACAGGAGACCCACAGGAGGGAGGGGGATGGGACAGTGGACGTCTCCAGGAGGTACGTTTTGCATCGTTTGACTCTTCCTTTGTGTGCTTGCTTGCGTGCGTGTGATGGATTCCTCTGCTGACTTGTGGTTTCGTGTGTGTGTGTGTGTGTGTGTCCGGAACAACAAAGGGATGTCGTCCTGCGGTCTCCCGCGGCCGCTGGATTGTTCCTGGGCGCTCTCTTCTCCTTCGGAGCTGCTCCTAGGCCGAAGGGCCTCGGAGTCACTGATTACGGAAGCGGCGTCAAGTCGCTTGGCTTGTGCCCTGCGACCAATAACTGCATCTCCACCGCTGAGGCGGCGAACGACATGAACCACTACGTTCCTGGCTGGAACTACGCGCCGGAAGACGGCAGAGCGATGAGAGAGGAGGTGACGCAAAGCAAAGCGATGAGGGAGCTCAAGGAGGTCATCGAGACCACGCAACCGGACGGTTTCACTCCAACGATTGTCCAAGAGACGGCGGACTACATTTACGTCGAGTACGAGTCGCCAACCTTTGGGGTAAGTCACAGAGAAGCCTGATCCTGATATATACGGCGAGGATGATGACGGCCTGACCCTTTGATTTCTTCTTCTCAGTTCATCGACGACGTGGAGTTCTGGTTTCCCGGGGGCGGCAAGACCACCGTCGAGTACAGGAGTGCCTCGCGCATTGGCGAGAGCGACGGAGACATCAACAGAAAGAGGATCAAGGCCCTGAGGGAAGAGCTGGAGAAGAAGGGGTGGAAGTCCGTTGGATTCTACTGAATGGGAACGGAAGAAGAACAAGCAAGACGTGCATGCAAGACCTAAAACCATCAGATCACATCCATGAGATCGCATTCCCATTCGTTCATCCATCCCCTCGACATCCGTTCATTCATCACCTCCTTCATCCTTCCCCCATCGCCCTCCCTCTCCCTCTCCCATTGATCCCCAGCTAATCCTCCCCTGCTCTGCACTCCCTCTCCCTCTCCCATTGATCCCCAGCTAATCCTCCCCTGCTCTGCACTGCCTCTCCCTCTCCCATTGATCCCCAGCTAATCCTCCCCTGCTCTGCACTGCCTCTCCCTCTCCCATTGATCCCCAGCTAATCCTCCCCTGCTCTGCACTGCCTCTCCCTCTCCCATTGATCCCCAGCTAATCCTCCCCTGCTCTGCACTCCCTCTCCCTCTCCCATTGATCCCCAGCTAATCCTCCCCTGCTCTGCACTGCCTCTCCCTCTCCCATTGATCCCCAGCTAATCCTCCCCTGCTCTGCACTGCCTCTCCCTCTCCCATTGATCCCCAGCTAATCCTCCCCTGCTCTGCACTGCTCTCTCCGTCAGCCGCCAGCCTCACATTAACAGCTCACCCCAGGGAGGCCAAGAGAGGTACGACATACGAAACAAAAACAAACAAAGCGACGATGAAGACGAAACGGGAAGCAAAAGAGGAAGACGGAAACGACACCGCCACCTCGTGTTCTTTCCAACGAACGTGGCCACGACGGAATCCCTTGCCGGAAAGCCATGCAATGACGCGAAACGTTTCCTTCCACGTAGCCTAGCTCGTACGAGTTGGACGACAATAGGACCACGTCGAGTTGTCATGAGAGGGGGAGGGGGGAGGCGGAGCACGAGGAAGGGGGAGGCGACGCGTTGTCTTGCGTTATAACAACCCCGGGGTTTTCATTCTCGAGCGGAGGCTGACTTTTTTTTTCCAAACTCGTTCCGTTTGACTTTTCCTGGTTGCATGCAGTTTTGAGTTTTTCTAAAACGTTGATCCAATCATCATGGGAGAGATGCCAAAGGGAGACCCTAAGAAGGGAGCCAAGATATTTAAGACCAAGTGCTCCCAGTGTCACGTTGCCGAGAAGGGCGGTGGACACAAGCAGGTAAGTGTCAAGCGCTAGAGCCGAGCCGACTGCTAGGAGGAGGGGTTCTTCCAACTCGTTGAAAAGGGAAGAGAATGGACGCACTCTGCGCGTCTTTCTCTCTCTCTCTCTCTCTCTCTCTCTCTCTCTCTCTCTGCCGGTGTTGTTGTGGCTGGCTCAGAGCCTGACAATTGTGTTTCTTTCACTCTTTGGTTTTGTTTCTCTCAGGGGCCTACTTTGGGCGGCTTGTTCGGAAGGACTTCTGGAACTCAGGAGGGATACGCGTACTCCAAGGCCAACAAGGAGAGGGCCGTCATCTGGGACGAGAACACTCTCTTCGACTACCTGTTGGCCCCAAAGAAGTACATTCCTGGAACCAAGATGGTTTTCGCTGGCTTGAAGAAGCCAAAGGATCGCGCTGATCTCATAGCCCACCTCAAGCAGGCCACGGCGTAAAGTCGTCCACCACCACGACGGGCGGGAGCACGTCAGAGAGAGGAGAGGCGCGGCAAAGGAAACAAAAGCTAAGGCATTCTGAGCGGGCAGGATAAATCTCTCAAGAAATCGTAGCAGTAGATAAATAATACATTCATTCTTAGAAAGCAGAGCAGGTTGATGTCTCACTCGAGGTCGAGGAAGCTGCTGTCGGAGAGGTTGAGCGTGCCGAACTTGTGGGGTGCATCGGCTTTCATCACCTCGACGACTTCCGTGAAGGGCTTGTACGGCAGCCTGACAACGACGCTCCCGTCCTTCTCGACGCCGGCCGTCGCCCTGGAAGCATCAACAGAGAAAGGGAGTTGGACGCTCGTCGCGAGCTTTTGCGCGGAGGTGCCGCAGTCGAAAGAGACTTCCAGGACGTCCCCGTCGACGAGGTCTACGCTGCACATGCTCAAGTCAAATTGCTTGCTCACCGCGCCTCTCGTGGGTATTTTCACCACGACCCACTCGCAAGGCTTTCCCTCAAAGTCCATGGTGTGCACCAGTTTCTCCAACTCGATGCTTTGGGACGACTCTTGGCTCGCCGCCTGCATCGAAGACGGGGACGTGGTCATCTTCCTTTGCTGCATGGTCTTCGCTTGCGTGTTTACTGTCGGCTTCCTTTTCGTTGTCATGAGGGGAAACGATGCAGTTTTGTCCTCCTCCTTGACACTCTCATCGTCACCAATCTCCTCGATGATGGGCTTCCCGGAATTACAATCGTCGTCTCTGATGTTCTGGGTCTGCACGTCCTGGCCCTTGTACTTCATCCGCGGCAGCTTGTATTTCTCGTCCAGAATCAAGTGATGCTTCTCCTGGATCCACCCGAGGGCGAGCTCGATCAGAAACACCTTGAGGGACTTGGTCGCCATCGCCTGCTTCAGCACGTCCGAGTTGAAGATGCAATCAAAGGTCGTGCAGGGCTTGCCCTGCTTGTCCAGATCGTACGAAGCGTCGCTCAAACTGAGCGGAAACCGAAGGGACTCGTCCGGAGTCGTTTGAGCCTGCTCCAGCTTTTTCTTCACGTCCTCAGGTATCTTGCCCTTGTCCCAATTCCCGGGAGCAGGAACGTTCGGAGACCCGCACATGTTGATGAAGATTTTCCTGTTGTTGTCGTCCCGGCACTTGACAACGAAGCCCGGCTCCGGCTTTATCTCCCTCACCCCCTTTTGCTGACCCTGCTGGCCAGTGCCAAGGCCAAGCCCGTCCGCCCCCGAACCGTTCCCCATCACGTTGAAGAGGGACTCCTTCACGCCGCCTTCCGAGTGGGGCGTGGCCCCCTCACTCCCCTCCATCGCTTGAAACATCTCCACAAACGGCCTCACATCCGGTGGCACCTTGGAGGGATCCATCTCCCCCCCGCTCTGCTTGTACAACCTCATCACTTCCATGAGCTCCTCAGGACTCGGCATCCCTCCAGCATTATGCTGCTGCTGCTGCTGCGCCATCTCGACCAACCAACCAATCAATCAATCAATCAATCAATCAGAGCAAAGCAAGCTGAGGACCAGAGATGGAGTATCAAACCAAGCAGCTCCAATCGAGCCGATGCAAAGCTTGCCCTGCTGCTGCTGAATGGAATGGAATGGAATGGAATGGAATGGAATGGAATGGAATGGAATGGACTCCTCCTCTCCGATCCGATCAGTTCCCAAAGCCAAACTCTTCGACACTCCGTCACTCAAACGGCGGCAAGGAAGCAAGCAAACAAGAGAGCAAGAGAGAGAGCAAGAGTGTGTGTGTGTCTCGGACAGATGACGATGACCCACCCTCCGCTTCAATCCAATCCAATCCTTCCAAGCTTTGGCTTCCTTGATTCGGCGGTCGACCGAGGTATCAATCGAAAGCTCGCGAGACGTAGTTTGTCGCCGTGTCGTCCACTCCTTCGTTTTCTCGCTTCCCTTGCACGCGAGACCTCGTGTTCGTGTTCGTGTTCGTGTTCGCCCCTCCACCAAAAAATAATAATAAACTTGAGCTCTCTCTCTCTCTCTCTCTGTGTCTCTTTCTCTTTCTGTGGCGACTGGAGGACGAAGGAGTTGAGGGGAGGGAAGGAGAAGGCATCGACGGGAAGCTACGTCTCGCGAGCTTTCGATTGATAGGTCGCTTGCTTCGTTTGAGTACCGGAGTGTCAAAAAAAAAGTTTGAAAAAACAAGGGATCGAACTCACGAGGTTTCGCATCCCCTTGCCGCTTACCAAGGAAAGAGAGGGCGAAATAGGGGAGGGGAGGGAAGGAGAAGGCATCGACGGGAAGCTACGTTTCGCGATCTTTCGATCGATACCTTGGTGGACCGAATCGACGCCGGGTTCGAAGAGTTTGGAGTTTGGATCGGATCCGCAACGAAGGGTTCATGGATGGATGGGTTGTGTCCATGGCCAAGGCGTTGTGAGGTGAGGAGGAGGAGGGTTCGAGAGGCTGAGGGTTTGCGTTTGAGGAGCCATTACCAATGATGGCTCTGTCGCATCCGTCGTCGCACATGGTTTGGCGCTTGTCGTGGAAAAGTATGGTCTCTGCTAGGGTGAGGTCCTGGCCTACCTTGGCCTCGTCCAGCAGAGCTTGGAGCAGTGGAACAGGTGGTTTGGCGGTCTGTGAGGAGGAAGCGGGATTGTACCGGTTTCCTGGTTCAGTTCACCGACGGGGGGGAGGAGGAGGACCGGCGGTGAGGCACGGTGCTGGCCGAGGGTGCCGAGAGTTCACGGGGACTTGGGTCGTCGGAGGAAGGTGGTATTCGACGTATCTGTCGAGGAAGCTGCGGAGGTCGAGCGAGGCGGCGGGGGAGGAGGATGGGCCCCGGGGCGAGGGGGAGATGGTTGTGAGGGGGCTGAGGGTGAGCCTGATCGGTGCGCCAAACGCCGGGAAGAGCCTTCTGACGAACGTCCTTCTGGGCAGGAAGGTCACCGCGGTGTCGAGCAAGGTGAACACGACGACCTCCCAAACCTTTGGAGTTCTCACCGAAGCGGCTGGTGGCGAAGGGGCCAAGGTGGAGACCAGGCTCATGATATTTGACACCCCCGGAGTCGTGGACCACAAGCACTACAGGAACACGAAGCAGAGGGAGAGGGTGAGCGATGCTTACGCCACGGCGGCGCTCTGCGACGCCTTGGTCTTCGTCGTCGACGCGGAGAGGCAGATCAGGAAGCCGGATCCCAGGGTGGAGAGGCTGATCATCGAGTACAGGAAGGAGGTCGAGAGCTTCAGCGGCGGAAGGGAGGGGGGGGAGCCGGCGGCGATGCCGAAGAGCCTCCTGGCGATGAACAAGGTGGACCTCGTCCGGGGGGGCGACAAGACGGACCTCTTGGAGCTGGCGAGGAGCCTGAACGACTTGGGGTCCTTCGACCAGGTCTTCATGGTCAGCTCCCTGAAGAGGACGGGGACGGACGACTTGCTCGATTACCTCAAGTCGATATCGGCGCCCCTGAAGCCTGGGAAGCAGGGGAACTGGAGCTCCGCGATGGGGGAGAGCGAGAGCAGCCACAACTACGAGACCTTCGCGGTGGAGCTCGTGAAGGAGCAGGTCTACCGGAGGCTGAACGGGGAGATCCCTTACGTCTTGAGGATCAACCCGGTGAGCTGCAAGTTCCTCAGGGACGGGTCCTTGCGGATCGAGCAGGACCTCCTGGTGAACCACATCAAGAAGAAGAAGATCGTGGTGGGCAAGAGGGGCCAGGCCATCGGGCAGATCGGGTGCAGGGCGAGGGCCCAGCTGGAGAGGCAGCTCGAAATGAAGGTCCACCTCATTTTGAACGTCAAGGTGAAGAAGCAGGAGTAGTGAGTGACTGAAGAAGGAGTGGGAGACTGAGTGGATACAACCTAAAGCATATCTTTTACTGCGTGCGTGCGTGCGTGCGCGACGCGACTGAATAAGTTATCTAATTAATCATCTGTTGTGTGCGTGCGTGCGTATGCTGCTTGTCGTCCTCCTTGATCGTCACTTGATCAGCCTCCTCGTGAGCTTCTTGATCTTCCCGTCCTCCATGATGAACTCGTCCTCGAACGAGTACTTGAGGACCCCCTTCTTCATGTTGAACACGACCCTCCAGGTCCCCTCCTCCACCTGCACGGGCTCGAGGCACTCCAGACCCAGAGCCTGGAGCTTCTTCAGGTCGAGCTGCTCGTTCGCCCCCAGCCCCAGCTTGTTCTTCTTCCCCTTGCCGTGCTCACCGAGCATCTTCAGCAGCCTCTCCATTCCTCGGTTCAGTCTCTTGATCAGGCCCATCCTTCCGTAGTACATCTGGCCGTCGTGAGTCATCATCCGCGCCTCCTCGTTGAAGCAGTCCTCCACCCGGGGGTCGGAGGCCCACTGGGGGTTGCTGCTGAGCAGGCCCTTGAAGAAGCTCTCCGTGAAGACCTTGAGGGGCTTGGGGTACAGCTTGAGCTTCTTGATCCTCTCCCTCTCCCTGTTCTCCATCTCCCTCTTCTCGTTGATGGCGACCCTCCTCATGGAGGCCTCCAGCAGGCTCGACGGGGGCTTGCTCCAATCGATGGAGTCGTAGGAGCAGGAGCTGTACGTGTTGCTGCTGGTCCCGGTGTCCCCGCTCTCCCCGCTCTCCCCGCTCCCGCTCCCGGTGTTGGTCGACCGGCTCTCCCTGGACTTGGAGTTGCTGTTCCCCCTGCTGCTGCTGTTGTTGCTGTTGCTCCCGGACCTCTCCCAGTCCTTGATCGGCTTGGCGCCGCTGTTCGCGCAGATGCTGCTGGCCTTGGAGGAGCACGCGATGCTGTACTTCTTCGCGTTCGACCTGCGGAAGGACGGGTTGCGGGACGGGGGGTCGGACGAGTCCCTGTCCATCGCCCCGAGCGGGCCAGGGGCCGCCGTCACGAACTTGTGCAAGTTCTTCAGCGACGAGGACCCCGTCTTCCCGGGGTACGGCGTCAGCTTCCTCGAGGGGGACCTCGAGGGGTACGACCGCTTCGGCTGAATGTTCACCATCTCCGCCGCCGCGTCGTCCACCGGGGCGTGGGCGATCCTCCCCACGGACCTACCCCTACCCCGAGGTGCAGCACCCTTCTTCCGACCGCCGAGGCACAGCCGCCTTCCGCATACGCCAGCACCAGTATCCTCGTCGTCCTCGTCGTAGTAGTAGTACCCCCCCACAGACCGAGGCAACCGGGGCTTGATCGCGTGATCGTCGTGATCGTGACCGTGATCGTCGTGATCGTGATCGTGACCGTGACCTGCCACCGGATCGCTCCGCCTGCAAGCCCTGAACAAGAACGCCATACTCGCACTCACTCCTTCACGTAACCGTAACGCTCGTCGTCGTCGTCGTAACGCTCGATCGATTGTGTTCGAAACGCAAACGCAATGATCGCCGCAGTGATCGATGCCCTTGACCCGATCGATCGCGACCGCCCGATGGTCGCACCCCCTCGTCGCCCCCGTCGCTCGTCGTTGTGTTCGATCGCGCGGTTCGATCGCTCGAGGGTGACGACTGATCGCTTCGCACGATGATCCCGAAACAAACTCGATCGATCACGTCCCTGGGCGTCGAAAACGAGGGAAACGTGGAACCAGATAAATTAACGTGATGGAGAGAACGATTCGGAGGAAAACGAACGTCACTGGGGAAATGGTCGGCATCGATCGCGTCATGGCGTACCGGCGCGCGCGATCGCGATCGCGGGACCCAAAGGGTCGCCCTGAGGACCTCGATCGATGTTTTTTACGTCTCCATAGCTCTCGATCGCGCCCTCCCACGCCCTTTTCCCTTCACCAGAGCCTGAGAACGAACAGGCTGAGAGGACAAACCCAAACGATCGATCAAGGGCGGAGGGAAGGGGAGCGGAGGGGTAGAGGGTTGGCGATCGATCGATCGATCGATCGGCGGCGGGCGCGAGGGGTAGGGTCTGATCGAGACGAGCTTTCGATCGAGGGAACCTCATATTCGCATCATCATCATCATCATTACGACGGTTCGTGCGTTGGATGGCGCCACGCATGATGGGAGGGCGTGAGGAGGAAGGCGAGTCGTCGTCGTCGTCGTCGAGGGTGGTGAAGCGAGGAGTGTTCCGGTTGGAGACCGTGCTTCGGTTCGGGCAGAGGAGGAGGCTTGGTCTGTCGACGAAGGCGAGGAAGCTTTGGCATCGCCTCAGGAGGAGGAAGGAATCCGAATCATCAACATGTTTTTCCAAGGGCGAGGAGGAGGAGGAGGACCCAGTAGGACCCTACTGCAACGAGGATGCTCTCGTGACGGATGTTCAGGTGATGGAGAAGCTTTACGAGGACGCTCCTGCGGACTTGAGGCACTTGTTTTGGGTCACGTGCAGCCGGAGGGCGAGGGACAGGACGAGGAGGGGAACGAGGAGGAGGACCTCCACCTTTCGTGACTTTTGGGTGGAGATGAATCGTGTGCAGAGGGAGCTCGAGGAGGGGGTAGGGAAGGAGGTAGAGGTCAAGGTCGAGGGTCGGACGGCCGCTCAGCTGGAGGCGGAGAAGGAGATCATAAAGGACCTCGATAGGATCTTTCCGGGGCACGAGTACCTGGACTCGGACGCCATGAAGGACGTGGTCCACGCCATCCTCCTGTCGTACGCGGGGAGGGACGAGGAGGTGGGGTACTGCCAGGGAATGGCCTACCTGGCGACCCTAGCCGCGCTGTACCTGGCGGAGTCCGACGCGGTCGACCTCGTCAACGAGGTCATGGACGAGGAGGGGTGCAACCTGAGGGAGATCTACAAGCCCGGGCTGGGGAAGCTGCAGGAGATGCTCGCGGACCTCGACGCGGGGATGGAGGAGGTCGTCCCCCGGGTCTCCGCCCTCTTCCGGGGGTGCCACGTCCAGACCATGCTGTTCGCCACGCCCTGGATCCTGACCCTCTACGCCTCGAGCTTCCCCCTCGTCATGTCGTGCCGACTGGTGGACGTCATGCTGAGCGAGGGGAACCCCAGCATCCTGGTCAGGGTGGCCCTGGCTATTTTGGAGGCGTGCGAGCGGGACCTGGTGAGGTTGGGGGGGGTGGAGGAGGTCATGAGTTATTTGGAAACGAAGACGATGACCTGGACGCTTGATGAGGTGAGGGGGCTGGTGACAAGAGGGGTGGAGATGGGGGTGGAGAGGAGAGGAGACAGGGAGGAGAGGGTCGTGAGGGTGAGGGTGGAGGAGGTGGAGGGAGGAGAGGGAGAGAAGGGTGGGGAGGAGGGAAAGGTGGTGGTGGTGGTGGTGGAATTTTTTTAGACGATCGGGGGAGGAAGGGAGAAGGTGGGAGGAATTCCACTACTTGTTGAAGTTGTTATGGTATGGGTGTGTGTTTGATGAGAAAGGTGAGGGATGGTGGGGGCCAAGGTCGAAGAGATGAATAATAGTGTGGGAATGTATGTAGGAATGTATGTAGGAATGTATGTAGGAATGTATAGTATTCATCATCATCTGTATGGTATTCATCGTCATCTGTATGGTATTCATCAAAGACATAGACATCCACAACGGAGGACAACAGAGAACAACAGAGAACGACGACCAGCACACCCCGTAGTAGAGTAGGAAAACACATGTTGTCAAAATTCAACGAGGACACTTGTGCTGGTGCAGCTGAAGGAGGCCACCTTCATGTTCTGCAGTGGCTTCGGAGCCAGGACCCGCCTTGCCATTGGGACGCGGGGACTTGTTTTGAGGCAGCTGGAAGAGGTTACCTTGAGGTTCTGCAGTGGCTCCGAAGCCAGGACCCGCCTTGTGATTGGGACAAGAGGACTTGTAGAAGAGAGGCGAAGTACTACAATCGCCAGCACGTCATCGAATGGATCGATGCCAATATTTAACCAAGAACAGTGTCTCACGATGAACCTGTCATCCACCTTCACTTTCCTTCCTGATTGCCTCCTCCACCAAAAAAGAGTGTCTGCGAGGTGTGTCTTCAGGGATAGGTCAGCCTGGCTTACGCGGAGCCTGGTTGGGGTGTTAGGGGTCCGAAGGGACTCACACTCAGGGATCGTGAGCGAGGTAGCTTCGCGCTTGCAAGCGAAACTGGTATTTTTCCAAGCTGCCACCTTTCTCTTCCTCGTGCTCACCGCTTTATTCTGAAGCTCAGTCATCTTCCTCACCACATCTTCAGGAGCTTTGCCAACTGCGTTTCGATCCCCTCCTAATACGCGCGTTTTTTTTTCTTTCCTAGCCGTAAATGCCAAGCCTGCCCAGATCAGCACGGTACTGCAAGATGGAGGACTTCCTCGACTGCATCGGATTGTTTTTTTTTTTTGCTCTTCCCTTGCCTCTTTGCAAGCAAGCAAGCAAGCGGTGGAATGAACGAACGAACGAACGAACGAACGAACGAACGAACGAACGAATGGAGTGTTGAACTTTTAATCTTGAATCTTTTTGTGTAATTACGTCTGTGCACAGACCCTCAAGCTCATCGGACATGGTTTGCCTTTCCTTCTGAAACTCCTTCAGTTTTTGTTCTAGGCCTGACACGGTGTCCTGAAGGCCCGAACTCTCTATTGATTCGAGCACGCCTCAGCAAGTTTCAAGTTCTTCTTAGATGCACCAGCAGCGAAGGCGTAGCCCGCAATCGCGGCCCAGAGATGATGTGTAGCGGCAAGGTTTCTGGCCAGGGACGAGCACCTTGGTGATCCTCATGACCGAGGTGTTGCCGTGCGGCTGGAAGGTGGCGGTCGCGCCCAGCGTCGAGGACTTGAAGCAGGTGTCCACCCGGTGGCGTTATCAATCATCAATGGACACACTCGTGCGTCAGTTAGCTTAGTTAGCTGACTCCTCTGTCTCTCTCTCTCTCTCTCTGGTGGTTGGTCGTCGCTTTGGCGTTACGGCGGCTCTCTCTTCCCGACCGTCTCCACGAACTAACTTTCGTTCACCAACACTCTTCACGATACCCCAAAGAAGTGATGCTTGCAATTGAGAATTTCCAACAACATCGGCTCCGACTGACACTCCTCCCCGAGCCACCGGACCGGACTCCCAGCTGATGATGGGTTCTGATTCAGTGCGAAGAACAGCAGAGTTTGTGTTCAAAGCCCAAACGCTCCCAAAGATCACCGTGCGCCTCGCCGCGGCATCGCTCACCAAGCAGAACTTCAAGGTCTTGCTCAGCGAAGACCACGACTCGTTCAGGCACAAGTACGCCATGCATAGGCATTTCATCTCGTGTCCAGTCCTTAAAGAAGGAGGAGAAGAAGCAAGAGGGAGAGGACTGGATAAAGCCACTGTCGAGGCCATCTCTGAATGCTTCCGGAAGGCTTGCGGTCGTCAGGGGGAGAAGTTCTCCTTCGATGGAGAGCCTCGCCCCCAAAGTGTCGCGGCCTCGGATGATGACGATCCCTGTTATCGCTGTCCGTGTCACGAGGCTGGTGCTGAACAATGTCATTGCCGATGTGTCTGCTGGTACTGCAAAAACATTCGTCCATGTCTCCTGGGGTCGTCAGAGGCAATGCAAGACAATCCCTTTCATGCCACGGCTTGCGATTGTCAGCTGTGCAACAACGAGGGGAAGAGTCCTGTGCCCTGGAAGAGGAAGGCGAGAAGCGAGAAGGCCCCAGAATCTCTGGTCCAATCATGGGAAAGATGGAACCCTCAGTTTGGAAAATGGAAGGACCAGCGTCCGAGTTACAACACGGGCCCCTCCAAGAAAATAGGAGGACTTCCTCGGGGAGTGTCCAAGTATGGTGGTAAAAGGTACAGAGTGGCTATTAAAGGACTAATGGCTCCGAGCAAAGAATTGTCATTGGGAACCTTTGACACCAAGGAAGCAGCCGCGGCGCGATACGACCTCGCTGCGACGTTGTCTCACGGGAGAGCCGCAACGCTGAATGGCGAAGTGGACGAGAAAATTCTTGACAAAATGCTGAGAGACTTCGCTGCTATGTTGTTTCCCGGGAAAGCCACGAAACCCAATGGCGGGAAACTACTTGACAAGCTGCTTGACGAGTTTGGAAAGAGGACGCCCGAGGAACGATTTGAAATGGCTGTTAAGCTAGTTCCAGGTAAGAAGGGGAAAGCATTTCACCGACAATATCTTGACCACATCAATGGCAAAGGGGACAAGAAACAAAAGAGTCCTGTGCCCTGGAAGAGGAAGGCGAGAAGCGACCCCATCTTAGACTCTCTTGTCCGATCCTAGAGAGCATTCCCAAATTTTGCCTTCTTTGACATCGAAGGGCTCCGTGGCCGGCCTGTCAGGCAGTTGTTGGGGAGTCCCAAATTGGAAGGCAGCAAGTGGATAGAATCCGAGAATCGGTCGGTGTTTGTCGCTCTATTGTCTTTCTCTCTCTCTCGTGCTCGTCCTCGTTCGGCCCCTCGTGGCCTCGGGCCGTTTTGATGGTTCAGCGGAAGGGAGAAAATCCACCGGAAGAGAAAGAAACAGAGAGGAATCAGGAATCAGAAGCGAAGGTCGACGACAGGTTGGCAACACACCATTGTCTCTTGGTCAAAAAAAAAAAAAAAAATGAGGCGTACGTGAATCGAACACGCAACCTTTGGGTCTCTCCAGCAGGAAAACTGGAATCCAATGCGCCTAACGTCATAGAACGAATGGAAATCAAAATTAGCCCCCTGGGTTGGGTTGGTTGTGCTGTTTTTTCGTGAACTTACTACCATTGCGCCAACACCCCGTAGTAGAGTAGGAAAACACATGTTGTCAAAATTCAATTTTTTCGTATATATAGAGATGCATGCTCGAGCGCTCGCGCACGCTCCTCCGAACCCTAAAGATCCATCCTACCCCCCACCAGGCATCCCTGCCCCCCAGCAACCTGTCTCCCTGCCATCCATCCATCCATCCATCCATCCTCTCCCTTCCTCTCCCTTCCATCCTCTGCTCTCTCCCTTGCTCTCTCCTTCCTCAACTCCCCCACCACTCCGCCGTTTCTCTCGAGCGAGGGCTCTTTCGAAAGAAAAGAGCGAGGCAAGACAGTGCTCCCCCTCCTGATCCCCCCCCCTCTCTCCCTCCCTCCCTCCCTTCCATCCTCCTCCTCTCCTCCTCGATCGATCGATTTCGAACGCCCCGCCCTCCGCCTTGGCCTCTCCTTCCTCTTCTCTATTTTTTTTTCGGCGCGTCGGTCGACGACGGACAAGCTCGTCCCGTCCGTCCTTTGGTCACAATGGCGGCGGCGGCGAACAACGCCAACACCGACGACGACACCGCCACCGCCACCGCCACCGCCACCGCCACGACGAGCGCGCCGCAAAACAAGCGCGGAGGAGGTAAGAAAAAAAAAAAAGAAAAAAAAAAAAAAAAAAAAAGAATGAAGATCACGCCCCCATCCCATCACCACACACACACACACACACACACACACCACCACCACCACCACCACCGTCATCCCCTCCTCCACCTCCTCCTCCTTGCTTCTTCTTGTCACTAACTCTTCATTCCTTTCCATCTAAACCTCATCATCATCTTCATTCATTCATTCATTCATTCTTGCATTCATCAGAACAACAACAACAACAACAAGATCATCATCATCCTGGAGGCGAAGGCTCACCACAACCACAACCACAACCACAACCACAACCACAACCACAACCACAACCATCTCTTCTTGATGATGATGATGCTGAAGATGCTGCATCAAAATCAAAATCAGCAGCAGCATCAAAAAAGTCACAACAACAAGAAGAAGAAGAAGATCATCTTCTTCTTGTTCGTTCTCTCGAGGACGCTTGCCTGCAGAAGGCCGCGATCGCGAGGGCCGCGAGGTCCTGCTTGACCTTGTCCGAGCAGCCTCCGCTCCCCTCCCCTTCCAGGAACACCACGCACTGGGACTACGTGATGCGGGAGATGCAGTGGCTGGCTTATGACATTGGGCAGGAGAGGAGGTGGAAGAGGTCCGCGGCGAGGGCGACGGCCGCGCTCTGCGCCAAGCACCAGCAGCAGCGGTCGACCACAAAGACGACGACGACGACGTCGACGAAGAAGAAGAAGCAGTCCAACAACAACAACCCAACTGCTTCTTCTTCTTCCTCCTCCTCGTCGTTGTCGTCCTCCACCACAACGGGTTGCTGCTCCTCCTCCTACTTTTACTACGCCGCCACCGCCACCACCGCAACATCAACAACAGCTTTCTACTCCTCCTTGGAACACGCGTCCGAGTCGCGGCTTTCGTCCTACCGAGAGGCTCTCCTTTCGTACGAAAAGTCCTTGGAGACGCACCGGATGCTCTCCTCGCTCCACGGCCGCCAGGCCAAGAAGCACCAGGAGCACCTCAAGGTCCTCCAGGTGAAGCAGGAGCTGGAGAGGCAGAAGAGGCTGTACGCGCTGTCCCGCCAGGACCACGACGACGAGTACGCGGACGACCTCGCTCTGAACAAGAAGAAGAGGAAGCAGCAGGTGATGATGTACGACGCGGACGGGAACCTCGTGCCGGTGGGCAAGAAGAAAAAGTCGAAGAAGGGCAGCAAGATGCTGCTGGACGGCCCGATCCTGCTGGGGGAGGACGGCCTGCCCCTCAAGAAGAAGAAGGGCTCGGGAAAGAAGAAGCACCTGAAGCACATGCAGCAGATGGGCATGATGGGCATGATGGGCCACCACCCCGGGTCGCTTTTGCACGACCCAACGAACTTGGGCATGATGGGTCATCTCCACCACCACCCTGGTTCTTCTTCTTCGCTGCTGATCCAACAGAAAAAGTCCTCCAAAGGAAAGGGGTCCCGCAAGGACGCGTCGAAGAAGGGGTCCCGCAGCAAGCTCCAGGGCTTCCGCAAGGACTCGAGGACCTCGCCGCCGTTCGGGGAGCAGAAGATGGAGATCGCCCAGATGCTCAGCATGCCTTACAAGCAAAAGTCCGCCTCCTCCCTGGGCACGAGCAAGTCCAAGGCGGACGCCAAGGTCAAGCAGGACCTCGCGGCCCTGCTCAAGGTCCAGAGCAAGGACAGCAGGAAGAAGTCCCACGGGTCGTCGAAGAAGAAGTCCAAAGCGACGCTCGCCGCCCTGGCGGCCCAGAACGACGGGTCCTCCCTGGGCTTCGACAACCCGCCGTGGAGCGTGGCGGAGGACCAGGTCCTCATGGCGGTGGTGTACGAGTTCGGGTCGAACTGGGGCCTCGTGGCGGACGTGCTGAGCTGCACGTACCAGCTGAGGGACTGCTTCAGGAGGCCGCACGCCTGCAGGCAGAGGTTCAAGTGGATCTGCTCGACGAACATGAAGTCCACGGCCAGCAAGTCGTCCCAGAAGCAGCAGCAGCAGCAGCAGGCCCCGGTGGTCAAGGCGGAGGACGCCCCCCAGGAGAAGGAGAAGGAGAAGGCCAAGGCGGAGGGCGAGAAGGACAAGAAGGACGCAGGGGCCGCCACGGAGGTGGTGGCGGCCCCCAAGGCGCCCAGCACGACGACGACGACGACGACGACGACGACGACGACGACGGAGGCGGCCCCCACCAAGGCCGTCGCTGCCAAGGAGCCCTACGTGTCCATCCTCAAGGTCAACAAGGGGAACGCCAAGCTGCTGCTGCAGCACGTGACCCCGGCCGACGAGGAGACGATCAAGAAGCACCTGGACGTCATCCTCCCCATCTCCTCCAAGCACAGGATGAACCGCGCGCACATCGAGTCCTCCAAGGACATGCAGCTGGTGGAGGGGCACCCCAGCCACAAGAACGCCCAGGCCTTGGCGTCCCGGGGGCAGATGCTCATGAACCCCGGGGCCCTGTGCGAGTACGTGAACAGGCCGGCGGTCACGCCCCCCCCGGCGGCCAGCGGGATCCCCCCGAACCAGCCCGGTGCGGCCGCGCCGGGGACGCCCACCGCGGTCGGGGACGGGAGCAACCCGACAGTTGTCTCTTCGATCCCCATGCAGGAGATGCAAATGATGGGGAGCCCGAGGATGCAGATGGGGAGCATGTCGGCCTCGGCCAGCGCCAAGCAGCAGCCTGCCATGGGGCAGATGCTCCCGGTCGGCGGGGCCATGCCGCACGGCGACGTCCAGCAGAGGTACATGATGGCGTACGGCCACCAGTCCGGCTCCATGCACAACCCCATGATGCAGATGCAGGCGCCCCCCGGGACCTTCGATCCGAACGTGCAGCCCCCCCCTCACGGGATGCCCTCTCAGAGCAGCTACCCAAGATACCCTTGATTGAAAAAGGGCGAGCATGGACGAGCATGGAAAAATCCGATAAAGCCCGGAAACCGAAAACCGACCGTTTTATATATATATATATATTGTATTCATTATCATTATCACGAACGAGCGAGCGAGCGAGACGAGCTCTGGGTGTGTGTATATATATATATATATATATATATATATATTGTTTATGATTCGACTTTCTCTCCCACACACACAAACTTACACGCACGCACACGCAAGCCTGCTCCTGGTCCGCTGGATGATCATGACGGCCACGATGATTTCATCGTCGTCCACCTTCTTCTCCTTGTTGTTGTTGTTGTTGTTGTTGTTGTTGTTGTTCGGTGCTGTCGCTCATGGATTTCTGGAGCGAAAGGATCCTCTCCTTGAGCATCAACACCACCTTGTCCGAGTCGTACTCCTTCATCTCGAGGAGGCGCTCGGGGCTCAACAACCCAGGGGAATTCTTCTCCTCCTCCACCAGGGGGTCGGCAGGCAAGCTGAAGCTGAACAGGTGCTCGTGCACGACTTGCTCCAGCAGGGGCTCAATGCTGCTCGTGGCTGGAACAGCCCTCCTCCTCCTGTCCGCGGGATCCTCCTCCTTCGTCTCGATCCCCGATAATGTCACACTCCTCCTCCTCCTCCTGTCCGCGGGGTCCTCCTCCTCTTCTTCCTCGTCATCTTGGGCCTCCTCCTCCACAAGCAGGTCCTCCTCCACAAGCAGGTCCTCCTCCTTCGTCTCGATCCCCGATAATACCTCCCCTTCATACTCGAGCATCCCGAGCCGCCTCCGAAGCTTGTCGATGAAGCCCCTGTAGCCCGATTCCATGATCCCATCGACCTCGCCACCACCATCACCCTTCCCGCTCGGGGACGCCTCCTCCTCCTCTTCTTCCTCTTCCTCTTCTTCTTCCTCCTCTTCTTCTTCCATTCTCATCAAGCCACGCTTCTGCAGCAGGAGCCTGTTTCTCTTCCTCCAGGCCTGGAGAATGTCCTCCCCCTCTGCCAAGTCGAACATGGTCTGCAGGTCCCTCAGGAGGTCCTCCCTCCCCGACGAGGGCGCGCTGCCTTCCTCCTCCTCCACCTCCACCTCCTCCTCCTGGATCACCTCTTCTTCTTCTTCTTCTTCTTCTTCTTCCTCCTCCTTGACAGCTTCCTCCTCCTTGACAGCTTCCTGGATGTGACGCTGGCTCTCTTCCCTCCACCAGAAGGCGGGGAGCGACTCGAGAGCGCCGCCCTCCCTCCTCTCTTTCGACAAGGGGGGCGACTCCCTGAAGCGTTTGATGAGGCAAGCCATGGTCCCAACGCCTTGGCTTGCTCTAGGGACCGCCGCCACTTCATCCTCCTCCGCTTCCACCCAAGTTGCCTTCTCCTCGCTCGTGTTCCTCGCAGGAAGGAACGAGGGAGAGCTGGTGAACACCTTGAGGGGCGCCACTCCCTTCTCCTGGGCCAAAAGGCTAGAACTCCAGCACGAGTTCACCGCTTGAGTCTTCCATACTCTGGCTGTCATCCTCCCTTCAAAACAGAGCAACGCATACACACGCACACACAGACACACAGACAAAGAAAAAGAAACCTCCAAGGGTCTCAAAGATGCAATCTTTGCTCCCTCCCTCCCGGTCCCCCTTGCTCCGTGGGTCTCTGTCGTCGTCTTCAGTCCCTTTGCAGCAAGCAAGCAAGCAAGCAACCAAGCAAGAGATGGCTCTATCGAAAGAGAATGAAAAGACGCTCCTTCCTCTGCCCCTTGTCCTCCCTCTCTCTCTCTCCTCTCTCCTCGCTCCTCTTTGCTGCCTGCTTCGTTCACTTTTCGTGGTGGTTGTCGTCGTCTTCAGTCCCTTTGCAAGCAACCAAGCAACCAAGCAACCAAGCAAGAGATGGCTCTATCGAAAGAGAAAGAAGAGACGCTCCTTCCTCTGCCCCTTGTCCTCCTCCCCTCCCTCCCTCCCTCCTCTCTCCTCTCTCCTCGCTCCTCGCTCCTCTTTGCTGCCTGCTTCGTCCACCTGTTGCTGTAATTGTTCAAAATCTTCATGAATCGAGGTCCTTCAAGGTCTCGTGTTTGGGTCGAGGGGTGTGGCGTCGGGGGGGATTGGGCAAGGGGAAGGGGTCTTAGGACCAAGCGAGGGATCTCAACACAGCTTGCGATGGAGCCGTCATTTGCGCGGTTTTGGTGCGCGGAACCAAGTGTCGAGAAAGCGTCCTCCTTGGGGATTGCTATGGGCACGTGAAACACGTGTGAAAGGAACAATCCGAACGAGATCGATCCTAATGTGGTCCTAAAGGCCTATCCTAAAGGTGAATCCTAATCCTAAGCGGTTCCTAAACCATCGAAACGAAAACCAACCCTAAACCCGAACCTAAACCCGATCCTAAGCTGATCCTAAAGATCAATCCTGAAACCATCCCAATCCTAATCCTAAACACCCAACCTAAAGATCATTCCTAAACACCCAACCTAAAGATCAATCCTAAAACTACCCTGGGCTCCTCACTCAAGCTCCTCACTTACAAAGCTCCTCAACTCACCATCACACAACCAACAGCCCCCTTTCGTCCTTTCTCACCCACTCGAACCCAAAGCAAAACATAATATAAAGTATGTAAGGCATGTAGTATGATTTGTAGTTTCAATTAAATGTTCAATCAATTGTCGAACGAACTCCTCGACTCAAAAACGTTACGAACTCCGTACGTACGTCGTTCCGTTTCGTCGTCTGTCTCGTTCAACAATCGCGGTTGTTGTTAACTTTCTTAGTTACTCTTTTTGATCATCATGATAAAAAATTCTTGTTCTTTTTTGTACAAACTCTTCACTAGAAACTCCTCCTCCTCCTCTCTTCTATCCATCTATTTATCTCTAGTAATCAATCTTCCCTAGCGAGCTAGGTCCGGTCCTCCGCTTCTCCCTCGCTATTATTGTTGTTTCCCTCATCCTCATCCTCATCGCTACTTCCTCCATCATCAAGCACCTGCTGGGCCTGCCTCCTCCTCCTGTAGATCACAATGCTCACCACAGCGACGGCAGCCACAAACAACACACACCCAACAACGATGCCCGCGATCTCGCCGTCTCCCAGGTCGTCCCCACCCTTCTTCTCGGCTGGCATGGCACAAGAGCAAAACGTCACCCCTTCCCCGTTGGTCTCCGTCGTGGTCAAGTACCCGAGCGGACAGACGGGGCAAGGGAGGTCCGATGGACGTGGGATGGGCGGAGTGGCACTCTTCTGGATCTCGCTCACTCCGGACCCAAAGGCACCAAAGTCCAAGACCTCTCCCGTCTTGCTCAGCACGGTGGTGGCCAAGTTGTCGGCACCCAAGATGTTCGCCGTGGTGACCTGGGCCTCCACGGCGTCCTTCTCCGCCGGAGTCGCGGTGGGGTCCCTCAGGATGTCCACCACGGGGTAGATGACGTACTCGACGATCACGGAGCCGCTCTTGATGAGCAAGATCTCAACCTGGTAAGGCTCGATGCCGAGCTGGGCCGCCTTGGCCGCGATGAAAGCGTTCTGGGCGTCCGCGTTGTTGATAAAGTCGTTGGCGTTCAAACCTGCAAACCTCTCGGTGACACTCACCGGCTTGCCCATCCTGAAGATCTTCACCACGTACTCGACGACCTGCTGGCCGTCCTGGGAAGTCACGTCGACAGTCACGGGGTTCTTTCCGATCAGGATGTGCTTGTTCGCCGAGTTGGGCTCGGCCGAACCAACCACGGCGGTGCTGTTGCCCCAAGCCGAGATGGCGTTCGCTCCAGTCGCACCGGGACCTTGGACGACCAAGTGGGCGCCACCTGGACCGTAAGGGAAGGGAGCGTTGGCCTGGGCCTTGGCCTCGATGGTGGCCGCGGTGACGGAACTGTACACGTAGGCCGAGTAAGCCAGCTGGCTGTCGCTGTAGGACACGGCAGCCATGCCGTCGTCGTAGAGCTGCTCGTACACCGAGGCGGCGGCGAGCTTCAAGTCTTGCAGGTCGCCCTGGGTACTTGCGCTTCTCGAAATGCGGACAAAGTAAGACTTAGTGTCGTCTCCCTTGGTCAGCTTGAACTCGTACACGTTCGTCTTGGCGACGCACGCACTCGTAGGAACGCACTCGTCCTCCCCGTGGACGTCGATGTCCCCGGCGGCAAACTTGGCCGGAACCCCAACCGCCATGGCAGAGGCGGTCACGTCCTTGGCTCCCTCGAGCTCGCCGGCCTTGGAGACCTCGAGCTTGATGCCGTCGACGGCGACCTGGGCCTTGAACTCGGCCAGAGGCTGCAAGTTGGTCACTGAGACCGTGTACTCGTAGTTCTTCATGCTGAACGGAGGAGTGAGCTCAATGGCACCCGTGAGCTGTCCAGTCGCGGTGGTGTACGAATACTCTGGGGCGTAGAACTCCAACATGCTGAGGCCAAGCTTGATCTCCACGGCGTAGAACACCACGTAGAGGGTCTCGCCCGCGTCCACGTTCAAGTCAAAGCCGTAGACCTCCTTGACGGCGTCGATGCCGTCTTCGGCGAGCTCTGGGACGTCCACAAAGTCTGCAACGCCGTTGGTGAAAGTGCCGGTCCAGAACTTGACCGCCGGCTCGTACCCGGCGGGCGGCACAGCAAGGCTGGCCGTCGGCACGGCAAAGGTCGCGGTGGACTTGGCGTCCGCGTTGAGGGAGATGATCTCACTCAACACGTACTGGTCCTTCAGCAGCTCCTCGGCGTCCACGACAGCCATGGCTGGGGAGGACGTGGTGGTGTTGGACTTGACGGTGACAGGGAACTTGCCGTTCAAGACAGCATTAGAGGTGGGTCCCGAGGCATAAATGTCGAGAACGTCCGTGTTCTTTCTCACCACGGTGTGGGCGAAAGTGGTGTCCGACACCGCCTGGGCCAAGAAGCCAACCGTATCCGTGTTGTCCTTGAGCATGGTGAGCCCAATGTTCTTGCTCTCGCAGTCCGACTTGATGTAAGTCGTGAGACTCGACATCGAGTTCAAGAAGCACAAGTAGGGGTCTCCCTCACTTGGTGGAATGCTCAGAGGGTTCGACTTGTCCGCGACGGCAGCCAAGACGGTCTTGAGAGTGAGCGCCACGCTGGCGATGTTCGCCTGCTGCTGGTCGCCTGGCACGTACAGCAAGCCGCTGTAGGCGCACGCATGGGAACCAATGTACTCGTTGGTAGGCACGACCTTGGCGTCCAAAGCGATGAGGTCGGTGAACATTCCGTTCTTGATCTGAGCCACGGCGGCGTCGCCGGCGGTGCAGGTCTGAGCCTTGGCGGCTCCTCCGAACGAGTCACCGAAGATCAGCGCGAAGGAGAGGGCCTTGGGCACGTCACCCTCAGCGACTCCGACCTGGAACCTGAAGTAGAGCTGCTCCATCTCGTTGGTGGGCGCACCCCCGGTGAGCAACCTACGCCTGCTGACATCATCGATGGCCTGGGTGAGGTCCCCAAACTTAAAGGTCTTGGTGACCTCGTACTTGGCTCCGGCGGCCTTGTCCAAGGCGGACTGGGGCTCCAAATCGTTCTTGATGTACGCAACAATCTTGTAGGTTCCCACGGGAAGGGAAGACACGACCTTGTTCTCGGCGGACGGCGTTCCCAGCAAGACGTCCGTGCTCGTGGTCGTCTCGATGGCGTGGAACTCGTAGAAGATCTGGTCGGCGTTGCTCACCCAATCCTTGGCGATGATCTCGATGTCTCCCAGACCGGAGGCCACGTCAATCGTGGCGTCGGCAAAGGTCTTCCCGTTCTTCAGGGCGGTGACAATGACCTTTCCTGAAGAGGGCAAGCTCTCGGTGGAGATCGTCTTGGAACTCGCGCCCGATACGGTCGCAAGGCTGGTGGCGTGGGTGGCCGCGCACCTGAAGGTGTAATCCACGCCGGGAAGCAAGCTTCCTCCGGGAAGGACCAAGGCGTCGGATGCCACTCCTCCCTGGGCCTTGGAGCTCAAGTCGGCGTCGCCCACGCTGCTCGTCATGGTCCAGGCGTAGGTGGTGGTTCCGGTGCCGTCGTCGTCGGCAGTCTTTTGGTCGTGGCAGAAGAGCTCGAGAGTCTTGGAAGGCTTCAAGACCTTCTTGGCGACGTTGGACTCGATGCTCACGCCGAGAACGGCCTGCTCCTTGACGGTGATGGTCACCGAGGCAGAGACGGCCTTCCTCTTCGAGGTCACGGGCTCCTTGGAGGCGGTGACGCTGAACACGTAAGTTCCCGGTGGGAGCTCGTTGGCGGCCAGGGTCAGCTTACCCTGGGACAAGGCAGCGGTGCTGTAGAAAGCAGCGGACTTCTTGTACCCCGCATCAGAGGTGGTGGTGAAGTCCCAAACGTAGTTGACCGGGAAGTTCGCCTCGTTTGGATCCGCCACAACGGCCTCCAATTCCAAGACGCTGCTGGCAGAGATGTCCCTCGAGCCTCCCTTGATGGAAACCTCGTAGGCGCTGTACTCGACGGTGACGTCGACCATGGCGCTCTGCTGCCTGGAAGGATCCGCGGCGTCGGCACCGGTACAGATGAACCCGTACGTCTTACCAGCCTCCAAGTAGTTGTTGGGGATGGTGAAGTCACGAGTCTCCATGGTGGCGGCGAAGGTCGAGTCCAACCCAGTGGCATCAAAGGTGGCCTTGCTCTTGTCAGACTTCCAGCTGAAGTTGACAGGGAAGAGGTCTCCCCCGGTGTTCTTCACGCAAGTCTGCAGGGCAGAGTCGAAGACGAAGTCACCAGGCATTTCCGCTCTGCAAGGAACGGTCACCTTGCTGGACGACTCGGTCGTCACGGAAGACTTTCCTGCGATGAAGATGGTTGGAACCTGAGTGTCACCCCTGTACACAGGAATCTTCTCAGTGGTCGTCTGTCCCAAGAAGTTGGTGGCAGACACGATGAAGTTGTACTGGATTCCGTAGTTCATGGCGTTCTTGTCAATGTCAGCAATACTCTGAGTGGAGTCGAGACTCTTCAACAAGTTGGACAGGGACAGGATCTTGGATCCGAGACCCTCCACGGCGAAGGAGAAGGCCAAGTTACGTCCTCCGGATCCGTCGGAACTGGAAGCGTCAACAGTCAAGTCCTCGCAGATACCCACGGTAGCTGGGGCCTTGGCGACCACGGAAGGCACGACGGTCACATCAGGGGCCTGAAGGAGGGCAGAACCAGTCGTGTTGAAAGAGTTTCCAGCGGCGTTGGCGATGGCGTTCTCCTTGATCACGACAGTGTCCGGGGCCAAGGAGCCGACAGGCAAGATGGTGGCCTCGGAACCAAGGGTGATGGTGAGCTCCTTGGCGGTGGTAAAGGAGCAAGTGGCTCCGGTACCCAGCTTGCCAACAGTGGCAGAGGCAAGGACGAGGTTGCAGTCCTGGGAGGATCCCATGTTACCCATGTTCGTGTCCATGTCGAAGCTGGCAGTGATACCCGTGAGGGAAGCCATCTTCACAGTCTCCAGAGCTGGTGGAGCAGATGGACTGACGGCAATCGTGGCAGTGATCGTGCTCGCTCCGAAGGAAGCGGTCAGGGTGACATCTCCGAACACAGGTGGAGTGTAAGCAACAGTGACCTTGGCGGCGTCAGCAGTTACCTTCGCCTTGTAGTCCCCAGAAGCAGGAGCGAAGGCGACCACTGGCAAGTCAGCCAAGTTGAGGTTACCGTTCGCGTCCCTTGGCACAATGGTCAAGACGGAGGCGGCACCAGCCTCGACACCGTCGACACCAGTGATGGTGGACTTGGCCTGCACCACTGGACCGGCGTCAATGTCAACCTCCAAGGCGTTGATCACGGCCTGTCCACCGGAAGTCACGTCGAGCAAGTACTTTCCGCTCTCCGTGAAAGTCACAGCACCGGTATGGGTGAAGGCATCCGTCACGGTGGTCTTGAGCGCACCCGTCGCGGTGACCGTGGTGACTTGGGCGCCAACAGTCTTGGTGAAGACCATGTTGAAGGAGATATCCGCAGACGCCTTGGCGTTGCCGTAAAGATCGACGGCTCCCAAGTTGAAGTTGATCGGGAAACCAACCGTGGCAGTGTCACTCACAGGCTCGAGCACGGTCTTGGCGGCCGCAAAGACGCCAGGGGCCACCACGACTTGAAGCTTCGCAAGGCTGGCAGCACCGAGAGAGATGTCAAGGTTGTACTGACCGGCAACGTTGGCGCTGTACTCGACGTTGTAGACGTGGTACACACCCTCCCCGTCAAGGGAAACGTCCTTGACGGAGACCGCAGGAGGTGGAGTCGCGACGACACCTCCTGTGCCGGTGAAGGTGGCAACAATGTTCGCCCTCGCAGAGGAAGCGTCCTGGATGTTCCCGAACGCATCCTTGGCCACGACGTACAAGGTGTTCTTGACTCCGGCGGAGACGGCAGAGGCGGCGGCAGTGTCAGTGGCCGTCATCTTGTTGACGGTGTCCACGGACACAAAGGTCTTCTCGGCAGCGGCGGGACCCGCAGAGACCGCGAAACCGGCCCTGGCGCCTCCCTGGATCGCAACATCGTTGTAGAAGACCTGGACGGCGTAGTCAGCGGCACTCTGCGCGGTGAACGAGACGGACACGGCACCCTCAGCGGTCAAGGCCAAGGTCGGCACAGCGGATGGCACGACACTGGCCCTGACGTTGCTGAGCTCAGCGGTCGTCAGAGGCTTGGCAATGTTGTTGGTATCCTTGAACACGGCGACGAACTTGACAGGAGCGTCGGTGGAGAATCCCTTCTCGGTGGCTGGGGCCACGGCCAAGGCGACTCCAGTGTCTTGGCTGACCATGAGGGACTTCTCCGCGGAGATTGTTCCCGCGGCGAAGAAAGTCTTGGTGGACAAAGTCTTGAAGACGACTCCGTCGTAAGCAACCTCAAAGGCCAACGTGCTCTCGGTGACGGCTCCGGAGAGTCCAAGGGACTCGGCGGTTCCGGCGGTGAACCTGGCCTCGTACAGACCGCTGGCCGGGTTCAAGGTCACGGTTGGCACGATGCTGTCGATGCTCGTGACGGTGAACGCACCGGTCACGGAGGTAAGGACGTTCGAGAAGGAATCCCTGGGCTCAATGAAGAAGACCTCGCTAGATCCAGGGGACAAGGCATCTAAACCAAACACGGTGGTCGTGGTCGCGTCAAACGCGGTTGGGTTCACGACAAAGGTGTAAGGAGTGGAACCAGTCTCGTAGACCAAGGCGCCGTCCACGGAGAACTGGAAGGTCAAGACTCCGGCCTTGGTGGTCTCCCCGGTGACGACATACTTCTTCGTGACACCGTTGAACGACCTGGACAAGACGTTGGCGTTGAAGGAGTTCACTCCGACCTTGACGGGCAAGGCGAGGGTCGCGGCGTCCATGAAAGGCTGCGCCTTGGAGACCTGGTTTCCGTGGGTGTCAAAGAAAGTCATGCTGAAAGAGGCTGGCGCACCGGCAGTCATGGCGACAGGGCCAGAGACCGTGGTCTTCGACATCACAGCATCACCAGCTTCGACGGTGAGCTTCAAGCCTCCGGCGATCAAACTCACAGGAGTCGCGGTGGCGGACGCCTTGTAGGTCACATCTCCCACGTAGTCCGCAGCGACCGTCGAAGTAAGAGTCTTGGACAACACCACTCCGCTGGTAGAGACAGCAAATGGGGTCTCGGTAACGGTGGCCGTGACACTGACATCGCTTGGAGCAAGAGTCGATGCGAAGGCAGTGGCGTCGGTGACAGCAATGGGGTTGCCGTGGACGTCCGCTGGGTAGACCAAGACGCTGACCGTCTGGCCGGCAATGGTCAAGTTGGCCCCAGTGGTTCCACTCAACTGCACATCAGTCTTGGCAGCGTCCAGGGGACCCGGGGCGACAGTGATGGACACCTGGGCGGCCGCAGTCGTCTCGACTCCGTCGCTGAACAGGACCACGACCTCGACGCCCTCGGCCGCCTTGGTCACGCTGTAACCGCTGAACAGCACGCTGTTGTCGGTCTGGGCCACGCCGTTGACCTTGACAATCTCCCCGGTTCCGTACCTGTACTCGGCAGTGATGGTCTCCCCGGCGCCAAGGGGCACGGTGTTGTTGAACTGGTCCCTAGGCGTAGCCTTGATGCTGACGGCATCGCCGGCAGTGAAATCGGCAAGTCCGGACAAGACGCCTCCCTCCACCAAGGTGGCGGCTGGGTCGACCGGAGCGGGGTTCACCGTCAGGGCGTAAGGAGAGCCCTTGATGGCATCAGCTCCACGAGACACTTCCAAGTTGTAAGTACCCGAGGCGGTGATTGGCATGTTAACCACATACTTGTCTCCGGCCCAAACGACGGCACCAGGAGCGGCGATGGTGACCTCGCCCAAGTTCGATCCCGTGCCCCTAGCAACGATGAAGAAGTTCAGCAGCTGATCGGTGGTGATCGGGTTGCCGTACTGATCCTCGAGAAGGATCTGGAAGGAAACATCTCCAGCGAAGACGCCAGTGGTTGGAAGCTGGCCCACGGTGATAGTGTTGGCGGTTGCCACACCAGCGGAGACAGTCGTGCTCACGTATCCGGCAAAGGAGGTGTAAGTCGTGGAGGTCGCAGGCTCGGTGGACTCGTCCACCACAACAATGCTCAAGTAGTAGTCCCCGGTTCCGGTGATGGTGTAGGTGGCCTTCACGGCACCCTGCACCAAAGACATCTCCAAATCAACAGGCACGGTCGTGGTGGCGTTTCCGACCTTGATCATGGTTGCCGTGGCATCGTTCACAAAGTCGTTGGCGATGGTCAAGTCCGTGATCGTGTTCTGGAACTCGTCGGCAATCTCGATGAAGAAAGTGGACTCGACGCCAGCCTTGGCGGCGGAGAGCCCCTCGCCGTACACAACAGAGTTCGGCACAGAGGCCTCTCCGGCGACGACCTGAATCTTGTTGGAAGAGACAAGGGTGGTACCAAAGAAGAACTCCACGGTATAGAACCCAGCCTTGGTCAAGGTGACCTCAGCCTGCCCGGCGCCGTTCACGACATCGGTGATTGGGACGGCGAGGAAGACCTCCTTGACGCTGATCTGCATGTCGTCCACCTCATAAAGCTCGTACGTCTGCTTGTTTCCAAACTTATCCAAGACGGCCACGTCGATCTTGACGTCACCAGCGGTGGCCACCGCTGGGACGGTTGCGGTCACGTTCTGGGCAGCCGTCACCGTGGACTTGACGAGAACGCTCTTCTGGGTGGAGAACAAGGCGCCTCCAACGAGCAAGGACAACTTGTACGTTCCGGACCCGTTGATGGTGTAAGCGACGGTGTACTCTCCGTTCAGCTTGTCGGTCACCGCGGCAGCGCCGGCTGGGGCGCCGCCCGCATCGACGATGGTGGCCTGGACATAAGTAGCTCCCTGAGACTCTGGAACGAGGAGGCCGTTGGCAGCGACCAAAGACACAGTAAAGGTCTGCTCAGATCCAGCCTCCACGGTGATGTCTCCGTACCCAAGCCCAGCAACAAGGGTGCTGGCAAGGTCAGGGTCACCCACAACAACGACTGCGGCCGAGGAGAAGCTCTTGATAGTCGCTCCGTTGTAGAGGGCCGCCATGTTGTACGTTCCGCTTGGAAGGGTGAACGCAACCACGCAGGATCCGACGGCCTCGGTGACGGTCATTCCGGTGAAGGACTGCAAGGTCGTGGCATCGGAAATGGTGGCGGTCACCTTGGCACAGTCGCCGGTCTTGACGTTGCCCAAGGAATCCTTGAGGGTCACGGTGAAGTAAGTCGCCTTATCCTCAACGAAACCGGCCAAGGCAGGTCCAGCGACAACGCTCGAGGCAACGTCAACCTCGCCGGCGGCGACGGTGAACTTCTTGAAGGACATGACAGTCGTCGCGCCCAAAGTGACGGTTGCGGTGATCTCCAAGGAGCCAGCAAGCTTTGGAGTGTACGAGAAGTCAATGGCGGTAGGCTTCGTGACGGCTCCTACGAGGAAAGTGGCCATCTGGGCGCTAGTGTAAGGAATACCGTCCGCACCGAGAAGAGCCATCGTGTAGGTGACGGTGGCGTCGGTCAAGGCAGCGGTCAAGGCAGCAGTGCCGAGCTGGTTTCCAAAGGCGTCCATACCAGTAATCTTTCCCGTGTTGGCAACTCCAGCAACAGAGTTCGTGCTCGTCAAGGACAGGGAAGCAGGGTCCAAGGCACCGGCCTCAATGGTGACGGAGTAGGATTCCAAGTCGACTCCATTGATGCTGATGGTAATGAAGTAGGTTCCCGCGGTCGCGGTTCCCACGCCAAGGATGTACTGTCCGCTCATCGCACCAGCGGCATTCAACAAAGGCTCGATGTAGATCGCCGAAGCTGCTGGTCCCACAGCAGTAGCCGTGATCAAGATAGGGTTGGCAGGGTCATAGATGGCCTGGTTTCCGTACTTGTCGTTGGTGTTGATCTGGTTGTGCGCGAACAGGTACCTGCTGGTCAAAGCGGTGTAGTCGCTGATCTTGGACAAGGTAGCAACGATCTTGGTCGCGGCTGGCAAGGCGGACGTTGGCTGGACCGTGAAGTACACAGTGAAAACAGGCTTGAAGCCGTTTCCTGCGTCCATGATCATGTCGACGGCGTACAAGATCTCCTCGCCAGCGTCCATGAACTGGTTGGCGCTGAAAGAGACGTCGTAGATTCCCTTTCCGGTCTGATAGGTCACAGTTGGCTCAGAAGTCAAGCCAGTGTCACCGGCATCGACGGTCTGTCCAGCCTTGGCAACGATTCTGGCGCTGGCGCCAACAACCTCCTGCTTGAAGACCTGCGGAATTCCGAGGGTGTTGTACGCAAAGAGCTGAACGGAGCCGGTCGTTCCGGCGACGACGCTCATGTGTGGCGCGCAGGAAGCCTCCGCGGTGCCCGCGGCGCAAGCCATGACGTTCTGGGCACCATTCCTCACGATAGAGGCCTCGGTGCTGGTCGCGGCTGGCAAGATGTTCTCGATAGGCACGGTGAATGGCGATCCGGCCAAAGGCACCTGGTTCAAAGCCACAGTGATGGTCACCGCAGTTGGCTCCGCGATCAAACTCTCGGCGTTACCGAAAGGAATCTGGTACACACCCGGGCTGATGAGGATTGGGGTCAAGATCGTCGTGACCGACCCAACGCTCAGGCCAACAGTGATTGTGGAGTCCACAGTCACAGCCTCGGAAGTTCCGGTGGTCTCATTCAGGAAGTTACCGAAAGCATCGCTCAAGGTCAGGGTGTAGAAGCTCTGCTGGCCAGCCGTGATCTTCTTCTCAAGGACGCCGTCAAGGACGGAAGTGGTGGAACTTGCCTCCGCAGGAGTAATAGTCATGGCAGACGTCTGGGTAGCAGGGGTACTCTGGCCCTTCTGCACAAACGAGTAGGACACGACATAGTTTCCGGCCTTGGTCAGACCCGCAGGCGCGGGGGTAGACACTTTAAGGGAGTCCATGGTGGTCGAAGCTCCAAAATCACAAGTCATTGGGACCACAGTGGCCCCGGAGGTGGCAGTGACAGTGCAACCAGTGATCTCGCCGTTCAAGCCTCCGCTGATGACGTTCTGGTGAATGTCAAAGAGGGTGACCTCGTAGTCGTACACCTGACCAGCGGTCTTGACAGGGGAGGTGTCGAAGACCAACATGGTGGAGACTGCTCCTGGGTTGACATCAAAAGCCACGATGCTCTTGCTCACGTCGTTGACAGAGACGTGGACGTCTCCCACGACAGCGAAGGTGGAATGCCCAGTGGCAACAGCACCAACGCCGGTCACAAAGGACACGGCCAATGGAGTCTTGACGCCAGCCTGCATGAAGTTAGCGGTGATTCCAGCAAGAGCCTGCTCAGTCGCGGCCAAGCCCAACTTGTTGTTGTTCTGATCGTACAAGTCGAAGTGGAAAGTGGCCGACACGCCAGCGTCAAGGACGACGGGTCCCGTGTATCCGGATCCCGCGGCGTCGAACAAGGTGTTCTGAGCAAACGCAGCTCCAGCTGTAATGGTGCTGGAGAAGGTGCCAAGAACCTGCTCAGCGGTGAAGGTGGTGTCGAACGTTGGGGTGTTCGCAACAGTCACGGTGTAGGTTCCCGCCTCGTTGATCGCGAAGGTGAAGGTATACTCACCGGTTCCGGCATCCACGAAGGAGTACGTGAAAGCGCTCTTTGGAAGAGCCACGCTCGTGATGCTGTCCACGGCCTGCATGGACCACTGAAGTCCACCAGCTCCCATGGCAACGCCCTGGTCGTCCCTAGCGGTGACCACGACAGATCCAGTCTTATCGGCGGTCGTGGAAGCCGTGGCTCCGGCGACGAGGGTCGAGCCGGTGAGGCTGAAGACGCCCGAGGAGGCCTTGATCTCGATGGAAGGAGACTCGGTGAGCTCGGTCTCTGTTCCCGTGGCCAAGTCGACCAAAGAGATCTTGACCTTACCGGTACCGGCCTGGGCAAACGTGTAAGGGATGCTGTAAGTACCATCCAGGTTGTCCGTCACGAAGACCGCGGCCAAGTGGTCCGCAGGATCACCGGTCGCCATGACCTTCTGTGCAGCCAAAGGAGCACCACCAGTCGTCAAGACGTTGCCGAAGGCATCCTTGGCGGAGACCTTCAGAGTTCCGGTCTGACCCTTGACGATCACGATGTCACCAGAAACGGCAGAGGTGAGGGCGCTGATTGGACCAGGGGTCACCACGGTCGTCAATCCCTTCTTCAGGAAAACGCCCTCCACAGAAACGGAAACAAGCAAGGAACCGATCGCGTTGGCAGTGTAGCTGACCTTGTAAGACTTGGTGGCGGCATCCCAAGCGCTCGTTGCTGGGATCACGGTTGGGACTCCGCTAGCAGGGGTAAGCTGAATCAGAGCCTGGACGTCGAGAAGACCAGTGACGTGAGTGTTACTGAAGGAATCCAGAACAGTCACGAAGGCAGTCTCAGCGACGCCGGCGGTGGCACCAAGAACGTTACCGCTGACTACAGAAAGGTCGGCACTTGGGCTGCCCGGCTGCACAGTCATAAAGTCGGTATTTGGAACAGCAACACCATCAACCTGCAGGTTCAACTGGTACGATCCGCTGACGAAAGGCACGAACTTCATGTACGCTCCAGAAGTCGTTGTGGCGACTGCAGGAACGAAGGGAGAACTCACGGTTCCCTCTCCCGCGACGGCCCTCTTGGTGATGGTGGAACCAGCGAAGGAGATGACGCTCAGATCAGGAACGATCGCGTTCTCGAACGCATCAGCGAACGAGACGGTGAAACCGGTCTCCACACCCGCGACCGAGGTCGTAGGAGGAGCAACCTTGGTCTTGGTTGGGTCAACAGCTCCAACGGTGACAGCGATCGCGTACTGGAAAGCAGTCGAGCCTCCGAGCTTGAAGATGACGTTGAAGGTTCCGATCTTGGTGATCACGAGGTTCGCGGTGAAAACGTCTCCGGAGACGGCAAAGGTGGTCGTCTTGGCGAGAACGTCCGACAAGATCACGGCCTCGAACACCTGGTCCTCGGCTGGGAGGTCGGTCACCTTGATGGTGTTACCAAATCCATCCTTTGGCACCGCGGTGAGGGCCAGAGGCAAACCAGCGGTAAGGGTTGGCTGCAAAATGGTCACAGAGGTCTTGGAAGCCACAGCAGCGCCGGCAACGACGTTGATGGTCTTCGAAACGCCCACAGGAGAACCCGTGTAAGAGGCCTGAGCCTTCCATGGTCCGAAGACAGTCAACTTGCTGGTGACGACGTACTCGCAGTTGTAGAAGTAACAAGATGAAGCGACAGCGGTAGGAACAACCGTGGAAGCGCCCTGAGTGAAAGCGACGCTGATCTGGGTGGCGTCGATCAAGCTCGAGGCAGCTGGGTTGTCGTACAAGTCAACAAGGCTCATCTTCACATCAAATGGCGTGCCAGCGTTGGCAGTCGTTGGGAACACCAAGAGGGTCTTGGTCAAATCAGGGGCACCTCCGGTCACCTTGATGCCGTAGGTCTGGTCTCCAACCAAGGCCTCTCCGATCTTCACGGTCAGAGTGTAGTTACCGGTCACGGTCAAGCCCAAAGGAATCGTGCACTGAACAGTGGCCCTGCCGGCGCAACTGAAAGTCTTGGTGAAAGCAGCGTTGTTTCTGGTGACACCAGTCATGCTCGCAAGAATCACCTGCTCCTTGACCGCCACGACTCCAGCCTTAGGCTGGACAACGACGTTCTGCCCGCCCCCAGCAAGGTAGGCAGGGGAGTATACCACCTGCCATCCGGAAGCAGCCGTCACTGGGATCGTGGTGCCGAGCAAGAAGCCGGACCCGATGATCTCAGTGTCAAGCCCGCCAACGAGCACAGTGATCGTGACCTTGTACATGCCACTGTAGGCAAGGGTTGGAGTGAAGTGCCAGTTGATGGCACCGCCAGCAGTCTGGGTGGTGTTGAAGGCGGTCGCCATGGCGACTCCTCCGTCAACCTGGGTCACGGTCACAGTGAACTGAGTGGACTGCACAACAGTGTCGACGTTGTTACCGTAGTCATCCTTGGTCCTGATCTTGAACTCAACGACCGAGCCTCTAACCGCCTGCGTAGAGACGAGAGACAGGATGGACTTGGAGCCCAAGGTCCCTCCGATGATGGTGATCTTGCCAGTGCTCTGGCCGATGGCAACGCCTCCCAAGGAACAAGTATAGCTGTAAGTTCCAGCGATAGTTGCGGTCTTGAGGGGAACCTCGAAGTTTCCAGCAGACATGAACACGGAGTTGAAAGTCTGGTCAAAGGTGGTCGCATCTCCGGTCACCTTACAAGTGAAGTTTCCAGTCAAAGCATCCTTGCCTCCCGCGGTCTTACCCCTCACTGGGATGTAAGCCGTTCCAGCGCCAAAGGTGGTGCTAAGTCCCTTCTCAGTGAAGGCGACGTAAGACTGAGCAGCAGCGGCGTTCTTGAGCTCCTTGGTGACAGTCAAAGTATAGACTCTGACGGCAACACCATCGGATCCGGTCACGGTCACGGTGACAACCACTTCGTCGGCGGCCAAGTCCACGGTGTAAGCCCCGTTGACGGCGGTCAGCGCGGTGGTTCCAACCTTGACCGCTACGGTGGCGGCGGCGTCCAAAGGCGTGGCGCTCACCAGGATCGAGGCCACGGTGAGCTCAGAGACAACATAGGAGGTCTGCACGGTCTGGACAGCGGTAGTGGATGGGTCCACGAAGGCTGGAGTGAAGGCAACTGGCGTAGCATCAGCAAGAGTCGCGGTCAGCGACTTGAGAATGGTTGGGAACTTGTTGAAGGCGAAGGAATACATTCCTCCGTCGGTTCCATCAGCGGTCTGCACCAGCGCAACAACAGTCGTCTGTCCGAATGGGGAGAGAGCGAACTTGGTGGCACTGGTAGCGAGCACGGTCGACTGCAAGACACCGTCGTAGTACAGCATGGCCTTCACAGAGGAGGTAGCGTCGTACTTGTTGAAGGACAAGGTCACCTCATCCTCGGTATCAGCGACCGTAGTGCTGTAAGTGAACGTGGTGTCCACAAAGGTCTGGTCAAGAGCAATCGTGGAGACGTAGCTCTGCAAGAGAGCCTCTGGCAAGTATGGCCTGTTCACAGTGACGTTGTACTGGCTCAACTCGGTCAAACTGGCGTCAAAGACCTCGACCTTGTAGTCGTTGGCACCGAAGTCGGCCTCAAGGCTCAGACCACAACCTGGGCTGACGGACACGCCCTCCACCTTGATGGACTGGTATGGGTTCTTGAACAGCGGCTGGACGTACACCCTCGGGGAGGAGTCGGCCGCCGTGGTTCCAAGAGTAGTCGTAGAGGCGGCTCCAAAGGTGTAACCAGAGGAGACCCTGTCGACCAAAGTGTTCGCGGCAACCATCTTGTCCGCAATGTCGTTCAAGAATTGGACACGTGGAGAAGCCACGGCCCTGAACCTGGCGTCCGCGTTCGTCGGCGCGGCTGGAAGCTGGCTCAGTCCCGCCAAAGCGGTGTAAATCTGCTCCTGGGAGACGAAAGCTCCGTACTTGCTGACCGCGGCGGTCTGCAGACCAATGGCAGCGAAGTTGGTGGTGATGGTGCTCTCAGTCAGGCCACTCGCGGCGGTGAGCTCGGTCAGGCCCAAGATAGGATGACCCATCAAAAACACGTTGTCGATGGCGGACGCATAAGTGATCGCCGGACGGGTGAGGGTCAGCACATAGGAGGCCGAGTTGACACCGTCCTGCGAGGTCACCTTCACGGTAACCACGTTGGCCCCAAAGTTCATCTCAGGGCACATGGTGTTGATGCCGTCATCGCAATAGTACAAGCTTGGGGCAACGCATCCCGCGGCTCCTGGAACAACGGCACTGTTCGCACCTCCGACGAGGTTGTAGGTCACGCCGGCGTACTCCATGGTCAAGACCGCGGTGGCAATAGTCGCCGTGGCCTTCACATGGAAGTAGGCATCCTCGAACGTTCCGGAGATCGCCGCGGTCTTGGCGATTGGAGTCGGAGTGCTCGTGTAAGCAGTGGTGGTCTCAGATCCGTCCCACTTGACGAGGCTGACAGACAAGGACTTGAGAAGAGCCTCAGAGCTGAGAGGCCTGGTGATGGTGACACTGTAGGTCTTCTTCACCAAGCCGTTCTCAGAAGTCACGCAGAACTCCGCGGTGGAAATCTGCTCCTGAGTGAAGTCGGTGCTCAAGGCCTTGGTGTACAACTGCCCGCTGGTCCATGGAACCCTGTTAGAGGAAGCGCAGGCTCCAGCCTCGATCTTGGCGAAAGAGTCGCACTTGGTTGGAGTGAACCCAACGCTGGAGGCATCTCCCGCGACGTTGATCTTGTACAAGGTGTCGGCCTTGTCGAACGCGGTGTCAAAGGCACCCGCGGATGGGACCAGGTTGCACATGTCAGCGACGCTTCCCATACCCCTGAAAATGTCGAACGAGTACGTGGTGTTGGTCCTTCCATCACAGGACTCGACCAGCATCTCCACCTCGTTCCTCTGTCCCTTGACAATGGCGTATGACTTGGTCAAGCTGGCCGCAGTCAAAGCTCCAGTAGCATCGTCGTGAATCACAGAAGCGCTGAATGGGGTGATGACGGTGTTGCTGTCCGCAAAGTCCACGACAGTGTTTCCGAGGGTAATCTTCTTGGTGAAACCCTTGAAGTTGCCGTAGCTGGTGTAAGTCTGAGGGGCATTCCACGTGAAGGTCACCTCAACAGGGTCGGTTCCAACGCTAAGGTCGTTGCCGTTCTTGTGGGATCTGAGAACGTCCACGAGGTAAGTTCCGGTGCTTGGCTGGAAGACAGGAACCACGGCACCCGCGGTGGTGTTCACCATGAGGAAGTTAGCGAGCTGAGAATGGATGCCCTCGGCAAGCTTGACGGTCTGAATGGTGTAAGTCACCGTTGACACGCCATCCTCAGCAGTCACGACGATCTTGACAACGTCGTTCAGACCGCAAGCATCCGTGGCAATCGTGGAGGTCGCCGTTCCACTCGAAAGGCTGAAGCTGGATCCTCCGTAAGACACGGTCATGGTGGTCTTGGCGCCAGGCGCAACAGTTGGGGTCAAGGTGAAGGCACTCGTGGTGTGCTTCACGACCAACTCGTAGCTGTAGACATTTGGGTCAAAAGGTGGGTAGAAGTTACCCGCCGAGTTGACCACGGTCTGCAACTGAGCAGCAGCCGAGGTTCTCTTCACGGAGACCGTGTAAGTGGTCGAAAGCGACTGGTACTTGACGGTGATCGTCATCGTGTTCGTACCTGGAGGGTTACAGAACTCGATCTGGTCGAGGTTCTTGATGTTCTTGGTCACTCCCTCCTGGTTCCCCCCGGCGCAGCTGAAGCTGGTGGCTCCGATGTCGTACGCGATCTCGGCGGTGGCGGACGGGGCGAGTCCAAGCTTAATGAAGAACTTGACGTCGATGGGTCCGGCCTGGGCCGTGTACACAGTCGTCGCAGGGTTGAAACCCGGAGAGACTGGAATTGGAGTGGTACCAGCGGCATCGCTGAAGATCTGCATGGAAAGAAGATCGGTTCCCTCCCTCTGAAGGTCAAAGGTGTACACAGTCTTCTTGACTCCGTCCTCCGCCTCGACCGTAACCTCGAAGAGGTTGCTTCCGGCGCTCAAAGGAGTCTTCACGGCCTGGTTTCCGAAGTACGTGACCTGTCCGTTCACGACGACGGTCACCAAGGCATCGACGTCCTGTGGGACTGGCGTCAAGATCACCTCCTTGACGTCAATGCCAACGTTCACGACGTAGTTCAAGATCGAAGTGTTGAAGAACGAGGTGTCCATTGGCGTGTTCGTGGTGGTATCCATGACGACGAGGTCCTCCAGACCAGACTTGGTTCCCTGGAGCCTCACAGCAACAATGGAGTAGGTCCTCGTGGTCTGACCGTCCTGTCCGGTAACAACGACGTCCACCAGGTTCTCGCCCACGGCCAAAGGAAGGCAATGGGAGGTGCTGTCCAACGCGATCTTGTGGCCGCCAACGGTCACGGATCTCACGTTCTTGTCGGTAGGGAACGCCGTCACGTTCATGCAAGTCTGCTCCTTGACGACCGAGGTCACGTACACAAAGGTCTGTGGATCGAACGCAGGGAAAAGGCTTCCCCCCTCGATCTCAAGCTTCTCAAGACTGGTGTCCGGTCCCACATTGAAGAACAAACAGTAGTCAGGGGAGAAAGGAAGGTAGTCAAACACCTTCTGGATCTCTCCGGCCTTGTACTTCTGGCCCTCGAATGGCACGGCTCCCAAGTCGTAAAACGCGTAAAACTCGTAGAAGCTGAGCTCCCTCCTCGCCTCCTCGGTTGCACCAGCGCCGACTCCCATCTCGCTGTCGTACGAGTAGAAAGACTCGTTCTTGAACGCGGTCATCTCTCCCTCGACCTCGACCAGGTACCTGGAGACTTCCATCCTGTGATCAGGGTTGATCTCATCTGGGTCCAGGGAGAAGGTAAAGGCCACAGAGTCCGAAGAGTAGTGCTGGCCATCCAAAGCAATCTTCACGTTCACCACTCCAAGGTCGGCTCCGGGGGTCTTGCAAACCACAGCAGGTCCGTCGTTGGTAACCACGTACTGCCCTTGGACTTCCATGGTGTCGAACTTGCAAAGCGCGGGAACGGTCGTAAGGCCGACCTCGAAGGAGGAAGGCATTGGGCTCTTTCCCAGCCTGACACCAACAGTGGTGCCACCCATGTGGGTTCCCATGCTTGGCAAGATGTTATCGATCTTGATGTCATCGTGGTAGTAGAAGGCAGATCCCGACTTGGTGTAGGTGATTCCGTCGAAGGAAATCTTCAACTCCACGGCGGCGGATCCGCTTCCGAAGTCTGGAGCCGTGCACACAATAGCAGGCGAGAGCTCCTCGGTGTAATAGAAGGAGTCCGCCAGGACGACCTTCTCTCCGAACTTGCAGAAGAACGTCTCCTGTCCCTCTGGGATGACTCCTGCCAGCTTGACCGTCACAACGGTGCCTCCTGAGCTGGGTCCCACGGACGGGGACACGGCCACCATACAGACCTCACTGGTCCTCTCCATGTAGGCCACGTCCTTGCTTGGGCCGTAGAAACCGTAAAAGTCGTAGAACTTCATGTCGAAGAACCCATAGAACTCCCCTGTCTCCGACGTGCCATTCACGTGGAAGACTGGGTCGCCGGCCATGGCGTGAGTGGTCACCTTGGTCACCACGTCATTGTATTCTTCTGTGAGCACAATCGTAAAGTTGCCCGTGTTTTCCGAGTAGTCCACTCCGTTGAGGGACACGGACAAGTCGGTGTGGCCCAACGTGTAAATCGAAGGCACGGTACAGGAAATACTCGAGCCCTCCGGGCTTGAGATCAGAGTTCCCCTACTCTTCATGCCAGCAAAGTTACAAGTTGGCTTCAGGATACCCCCGTCGGTCTTCCTGCTCACAACCTCGCCATCCAAGCTCACGAGAACGCTCGTTCCGCCTCCAATGCTACCCACGGAAGGAGAGATATTCTCCATAACCAAAGGTTTGTGGAAAGCAAACTGCTTCTTGGCGGGTTTGGTGTACGCGACTCCATCGATACTAAAGGTCACGTCAACCTGCTTGGTTGTGGCAGTCTCCGGAGTGATGCACACAAAGGTGCCAACCCCTCCGTCGATTGTGTAGTGCTCGGCGATCACTGGCTGATCCCCGAACTTGCAAAAGTAGTATTGATCCGTCTCTGGCAACGCTCCGCCTTTCACCGTCAGGGTCACCTGGTGGGTTACGAGGGTAAGGAGGGTAAGAAGACAGAGACGGAGACAGAGGAAGGAAAACGAAAAAAAAAAGTCAGTCAGTCAGCAAAAAGAATCCTCCAACGCAGCAGAGCAACAGACACAAAAGAGCAGGGAACTTCCTTTTCCAAGGCAAGGAAAGGAAAGGAAAGACTTTTGGTTTTCCTTCTTGTCCAAAGCCAAAGAACACTTACCTTGGTGCCTCCCGAAGTCGGTCCAGACTGGGGCGAAACATTGTAGACGTATACTCCATTGACATGCGCGAAGGCTTGAAACGAAACGAAGAAGAGTCTTCGTGTCAATAAAAAAAAAAAGAAAAAAAAAAATAAACCTACCTGTCGCTTGTATCGTGGAAACCACGAACAAGAGGAGAGCCAGCACCGCGCTGGCTTTCATCATGCTTCTCGCAAACATTGTCTGTGAAAAAGTTTTTCAAGCGTCCTGCTCCCAAAGCCAGGACCTTTGCAGCAAATTGGTCTTCCCTCCTGAAAAACTTTGTGTCAAAGAGAACGAACGAAGAAAGAACCAAACTTTTGCGTCAGCTTCCTTCGATCCAATCGATCCAGTTCATTGCTCCTCCCGGGCCTCGGCAAGGCAGGAAGGAAAGGAAAGGTTTTTAGAAAAACTTTTTCTTTTCTTTTCTTTTCCTTCATGGTCCATGGAACGCGGCCCACGGCTGCCCTGGAATGGTTCTTGTTTCGCACGCACGCACGCATTGAAAGCGACTTGAACGTAATGCCGTGTATGCGTTCCTCATTCCGAATTGCCCGCGCCACGCCGTCGACTGGTGCTCGTTCACCTCTTTCTCGGCCTTGCCTTTTCGATGGAGAGAGAGAGCGCGCGCGCGAGAGAGAGTAGTTGCCAAGATCTTGGGCATGACCGGTTGTCGTGCGTCTTACCTTTTTTCTTTTTTTGTTTGGTATCTAATTGATTTATGTTTTTTTTGTGCGGCGTCCGTCCTGTTATGACGCGCACTCGCCAAGCACCAAGCCCTCGGGTCTTTCTTCCTAGGCGCTTGTGAGCGGCGACATGACGCCTTCCCCCCTCTTCTCACGCGTACCCCACCTCCGCTTGGAAACTAATTCAAGCTTGTTCGTGGACGCGGCGTCTACGAGCGGTGAAGAGAAGCGCGCAGAGAAGCGAAGAGAGAAGCGAAGAGAGAAGAGAAGAGAAAGAGGAAGAGGAAGAGGGATCGGACCCAGGACTGGAGACTTTCTCTTTCTTTCGCCGTCAAAAACGGGAAGACTTTGTGTTTTTTTTCATACGGGTAATCGAAGGCATCATCTTCGACAAGAAGAAGACAACTGGTGCTGGGGTGGGACCAAGGGGACGAAGGGATTAAGGAAGGGATTGCAAGAGGGACGAGCACAAGACAAGGCAGCAGCGTCGCGCCGTAATACAGCAAGTGTAGAATTGCGGTGTTGTGTGGAGACAACACCGCGGAGAGGGAGGCAACGGGAACAGGAAGGAGGAAAGCGGAGAGGAGAGAGAGAGGGAGAGGAGGAGCCTCCTCCTCCTGTCGAAGGAAGGAAGGAGGAGGAGGTCACGGGAACATCTCTCCCGGTGCCAACCCAACGTAACATTGCCTTTCTACACGAAAAGGGAGGAACCTTTTCATGGAGGAGTGCCAACCCGTAGTTAAAGGAGAAGAGCTTGCTTGCCATTTTTTTGTTTGAATTGTGGAGTTTGTCTTGGAGTGGAGTTTTTTTTTTTGGTTTCCCTTGCTGTTCCACAATTCGTCTCGTGGGCGAAAGAGGAGGAGATCCCGTTTCTGGGTTTTGATTGGCCGAGAGGAAAGCCCCCCACGTGAGGGCAGGGCCTGAGGGTTAGGGTTAACAGGAGTTTTTAACGAAGGGAAGAGAGGGAGAAGAAGAGAGCGAGCAACGAGTGGTTCACAAGCCAACCTGGCATGAGAGCAAGTCAAACAAAGAAGAATCTAACAACACTCGAGTTTGTTTCAAACTAGAGTTTGCTATAGTTGCGTATCGTATAAAGAGGCTTACTCTGGGATTCAAAAGAGGAAATGTTGTGGGAAAACTTGGTGGGAACCAGGAGGCTCAGGCGTCTCACTCGATGAGGATCAGGATCAGGATCAGGATCAGGATCAGGATGGAGGAGGAATGAGCGTGCTCCTCCCTCCTCCCTCTTTGCATCCAGGGTGTTTTGATGAGGACTCCGTTTCCAAAGCACAATATAATTGTGTTATACTTTCTCTGCCTTATAGATATCTAGTATGCAATTCCACATGCACTAACCTCCTTGTACTAGGGGATGAGGATGTCCGATTGCCCCGTCATGAAGTCTCGCATGATCATGACCTTGATCTCCCGCAGGTCCTCGATCACGTTGCTCCCGGGAAGCCTCTGGGCCTCCTGCTGCATGCCGACGAAGACCTCGCTCCCCGTGAGCTCGCCCTCCCTCGTCTTCAACGCCTGCGCGGGAGCCATCGGGTTCAGGTTGTACTTCATCCTCTGCAGCTCGTACGTGCTGAGCACCGTGTCCACGGTCTTCAGGAGCTTCTCGGGCGTCGTCGAGAGGTACTCCGTGTCCCCAGACTCGTAGTTCAGCCCCGGCGTGAACGCGGCCTCAAGGGCGTCCCTCCGTTCCCTGGCGGTGGGCTGGGACACCACGAACTTCAAGATCTTGAACTCCGTGGGCTGCTGCTCGGTCAAGCCGTCCCTGGCCTTGTTGTACAAGTGGAACATCACGTCCTTTGCCTCCTCCTTCATCATGCTCGACTCCTTTGCTCCCGCCCAGGCCTTTGCCATCATCATCATCAGAGCCGGATCCATCCCACCCGTCTCCAGCAGGCCGTCGATCTGCTTCTCGGCCTCCTCCAGGGACGCGGACTCAAGGATCTTTCCCAGCTGCTCCGAGGCCTTTTGCAAGGCCTCCGCGTCGTCCTCCAGGTCGACCTGTGCTTCCCTCAGGGTGATCACCGCGGACATGGAGTTGGCCAACCTCTCCTGCTCGTCCTTCTCGCTCTTGTACGACAGGATGACGTCCCGGCAGAAGTCGAAGAACTCCTGGTCCAACCTCTCGCCGTAAAGGGCCACCAGGCCCTCAAGGTCGAAGTCCGAGGCCTCGGTCAGCTTGTCGAAGATTTCCTTCTTCCTCGCGTACCTCTCATTCGCTTCCTCGAGGCGGCCCAGGAGTTCGCCCTCCTCCTCCTCGCCCCTTTCCCTGAGCCTCCTGAAGAACCCCTCGCGCATCCCGTCCCACCGCCTGCTCTGCGCCATCAAGCGCTCCCAGGCGGCCTCCTCTCGGTTCGCGAACACCTCCGCCAGCCTGTCGTACCTCTCGTTCTCGTCCTCCACCTCGCCACCCCTCAAGCTCTGCGCCCCGTTGAACGCCCCGGACCACACGAGATGGACGTTCCGGCTCCCGATGCACAAGAAGCTCTTCCCTCTCCCGCACCCCTGGACCCTCCTGCCTCCGACCGCGAGGCACTCCCTCGCCAGGCTCGCTCCTCTCAGGCGGTCGCCGCTGCTACGGGAACGAACCCAGTGCCCTCCACCCACCGCAACGCCTCTCGCTCCAGGCAACCCAACCTTCGCAGACATCGTGCCAGTCCTACCACTGAGCACAACCACCTCGGTTTGCCTAACCCCCGGAGTCGATGCTGGTGCTGATGGTGCTGATGGGTGATGGTGATGCTGGTGATGAGTTGATGAGAAAGGTGTTCGACCTCAGTGCCGTCCACGGGTTTGAAGAATGACAGGACTGCAGCAGCTTCTCCTCCCTCCGGTCGTGGCGAGCAAAGCTTCCCCTCGTTTGCCTGTCCTCCTGCAAGCCAAGCCAAGCCAAGCCAGAAGGGATCGTCAAGTCTTCTCCCTTGGCCGCCTCAAACTCGATTCCTTTCCACGAAAGCAAGCGTTACGAAATCCGGAACCAAAACGGGCAACCGAGGTACCAATCGAAAGCCCTCGAGGTCTACTGCCGTCCGCTCTAGTCCCCTCGTCCTCGTTCCCTCCCTCTCGCCCTCCACTTCCCACGGTATGGCCCGGTGTCCTCGTCTTTTGTGCCTTTCCCGCGAAAAAATGAAGCAGGAAAAAGCCACAAAATTTGGCGGGAGGACGAAGAGAGCGAGCGAGCAGAGGAGCAGAGGAGGAGGGAGGAGCAAGAGCAGCAGCATTGTACTTGGGAAGGCAGGGAAACTGATCCCAGGCCGTCACGAAGTGAAGGTACGTGGACCAAGTCGTTTCCGCTTCCCTTCACAAGGCGGAGCGGAAGAGAGGCAGCGTTCCGCACCACCATCACCACCACCATCACCACTCTTGAAGAGGAAGAAGAGGAAGAGGAAGAAGAAGAAGAAACGCAACTCGATTCGAATTGAATTGAATCGCGAGCCACTTGGCTCTCTCTCCCTGTCTCTGTCCCTGTGAAACTGACAGAACAGATCGGATTGTGTTTTTGTTTCGATTGGCTTGGCTTGGCTTGGGCTCCGTGTCTTGGTTCTGGTGATCTCTCTCTCTCTCTCTCTCTCTCTCTCTCTCTCTCTCTCTCTCTCTCTCTCTCTCTCTCTCTGTCTGTCTCTGCCAAGGGAAGGGAAGGGAACCGAGGGGCATCATGGGTTACGATACGCCAGCAGCGCTGTACAAGATGGTCCCCGTGGAGGAGGCTTTGGAGGTGAGTGAGTCAGCAGCAGTATTAGCAGCAGCATTAGGATGGATGGATGGATGGATGGATGGATGGATGGATGGATGGATGGATGGATGGATGGATGGAATCTAGCGGAGGAGTCTAGCATCGCCGGCCTTGCCAGGGTTGCTTGAAGGAAACTGAACGCCTCCTCTGCCTCTTGTCTCTGTTTCTTTCCTTTGCAGAAAGTGCTGTCGGAAGTCAGGAGCACCAAGGCTAGTTTCCAATGCGGGATCAGTCAATGTGTTGGCCACGTGCTGGACCAGGACGTCGTGGCACCGGCGGCAATTCCAGACAAGGCCTTGTCGATCATGGATGGCTTTGCCGTCCAAGCGGGGGATGACACCAAGGAGTTTGCTGTCGTGGGAGAGAATCGCGCGGGGAACGTGGACGACGACCTGGTCGTGTCCAAGGGGGGCTGCTGCTACATCACCACCGGATCGCCGCTGCCACGGGGATCGGATGCCGTCGTCATGATCGAGGACACGAAGACTTCCACGGCTGCCGATGGGAAGCGCGTGATGGAAGTGCTTGGCGATGCCGTCAAAAACATGGCGGTGGGGCACAACGTGAGGCAAATCGGATCGGACATGGCTTTGGGTGAAGTCGTCCTCGGAAAGGGAAAGCTGCTGGAGTCCGCGGACATCGGCATCTTGGCGTCTCTCGGATTTCAGTCCGTCGCAGTCGTGAGCAAGCCCCTCGCTGCGTTCATGTCCACCGGAGACGAGGTCGTCGATGTGGGGACAGGGAGAGAGGCCTCCAGGAAGGGGAGGCACCAGATCTACGACGCCAACAGGCCCGTGCTCCTGTCCTGCGCCCAACCCTACTGCTCAGAGGTGATGGACTTGGGAATCACGGGGGATGACCAGGCCAGGCTGGAGCTCTCGTTCCAGAAGGCTGTGGACAACAACGTGGACGTTTTGGTGACTTCCGGGGGCGTCAGCATGGGCGATTCCGACTTGATCAAACCGATCTTGGAACAAAAGGGGAAGGTCCATTTTGGCAAGGTGATGATGAAGCCAGGAAAACCTTTGACCTTCGCTACGGTCGAGGGCCGGGAGAAGGGGAGGAAGCTCCTGGTCTTTGGGCTTCCCGGGAACCCCGTCTCGAGCTTCGTCACCTTCAACCTGGTCGTCGTCCCCGCGCTGAGGAAGCTGGCGGGCTGGACGAACCCAAGACTGAGGAGGATGGGGGTGAGGACGGCAGACAAGATCGCCATGGACCCCAAGAGGCCCGAGTACCACCGCGTCACACTGTCCCTGCCTCCGCTTGACCCCTTCAGCTACGGCTGCAAAGACGAGGACAATGGCAACAAGTGCAGCGAGCCTTTGGTGCTGGTGGCCCACAGCACGGGCTTCCAGCGAAGCAGCCGGCTCCTCAGCCTCAGGAGCGCCAATGGACTGGTGGAGGTGCCGCAAGGCAGCGGCCACATTCCCGCGGGGGCCACGGTCTCGTGCCTGCTGATCAAGGGAGGAGACTTCTTCTAAACGACAATAATATTAAGTTTGCCAAAGTCGTTGCTCGAAAAGCAAGAGCCAGCTTTCAGATGGGCGAGGCCTGACCCCTCACTTTTGCTTCTCCATCGTCCGTATTATTTTGTTCGCCATCTGCGCCGAGGCCTCCTCGACGCTTCCCTTGGTGACGGCCTTCAATATCAAGGGAACTTGCAGGCGCGCGAGGCTGTCACTGGATTCCTTGACCAGGGAAAGAGTGTTCAAAAGGCAAAGAATCGGATACGCTTCGGGCTTGCCTGACACGACAACGTCTACGAGGATCTGCAGGAACGTGAGGGAATCTGCATCAATGCCAGCATTCTCCTTCCCTCCTCTCCCCTCTGCTCCCTTTTGTGGAGTGACCAACACGGTGGTCACGAGGTCTTCAAGCTCAGCAAACGTCCGTGCCTTGGCCAAGACCTGGTTCAGTCGATGCACGGCCAGGACCACATCCTTTGGCGACCCTTTCCTTTCGAGTATCACGCTTCGAATGGTGTCACAGGCCACCCTCAGGCTTGGCGGCCTCATGACAATACCGCAAGCTTTCTCCCCAAAACAATGCAAGAATGTCACGAGACTTTAATCCATGGAACAAGAATCGACCAAGGTTCCTGCTCTCGACTCCAATCCACTTCACTCCCACTCCCTTGGTGCTGGACAACAACCGGACGAAGGGTGATGACGAAGGGTGGTGTGAGTCATGGACTCTGGAACCCTCTACCAAACTGGAACAAGATCGATGGTCAAGCGTGGATGCGTTTCACTAGAACCCTATAAACTTGTGAAGGTGCAGCTTTTGGAGGTCACCTTGATGTTCTGCAGTGGCTTCGAAGTCAGGACCCGCCTTGTGATTGGGACGAGTGGACTTGTTCTCAGGCAGCTCGAGGAGGTCACCTTGACGTTCTCAAGTGGCTTCGAAGCCAGGACCCACCTTGCCCTTGGTATCCGTTGTTTGTATAGGTCAGGCGAGCATGTGCGGTCACCTGCACGTGGCCGCGTGGATCAAAGAGAATTCCGACGGACCTGACCGAACAGTGGTAGCTCGAGGACACGCAGTGCCGCGCGGAGAAGGAGCAATAATAAGGTCGTCTGAGATCTCATTAACATTATTGAACTATAAAGCAGGGCAGCGCAGCGATGGCCAGCCTCCGCAGGGAGGCGGCAAAGCTCCAGGCCCGAACCTCTAGGCAATTTACCTGTATCTTCTGAGCCTGACCGCGTTGTTCTTCTTGAGAACGGCCCTCTCGGATGGCCTTCTCTTGTGGCCCAAGTGTCCCTTGGCCTTGAGACCTCTGTGCTTCTTTCCGGCGGAAGTGAGGCCCCTGAGCTCCCTGTGCTTGTGCTGCGGGTTGCAGATCCAGTTCATGCGGGCATCGTTCCTGATGGCGTTGTGCTGCGGGTCGACCAAGATGACCTCGAAGTACTTGTAGGTGGAGTCCTCGTTGACCCAGTAAGAGTTGAGAACCCTGAGTCCACCGCACTTCCTTCCCACCTTCTCCTCGGCTCTGGCCTGCGCGTTCCTCTTAGGCTTCAGCTTGGTGATACCCTGGTGCACTGGCTTTCCGTACACGATACCCTTAGGCACAGGCTTCTTCCTTCCTCCTCTTCTCACCCTCGTCCTGTACACCACGACGCCCTGCTTGGCCTTGTACCCAAGTCTCCTGGCCTTGTCCGGCCTGCTTGGCCTGGTCAAGCGGCAGATGCTGCTCAGCTGCCTATACTCCCAGCACCTCACTCTCAGCAAGAAGCGAAGCACATCACTCTGCTTCTTGCGCCAAAGCTCCTCAACATACTATAAAAATAGTATCAATATTCATAAACACACAACACAAAGAGAAAGATGATGAAGATTATGATGATGAAACGGAGAGTCCGTCAGTCACTGGGATGGAAAAAAAAAAGTAAAAAAACACACACGAGATCATCAAGCATCAAGCATGCTGCGGAGGCCAAGGACGAGGGACAACCTCCTCTCCTCTCCTCTCCTCTCCTCCTCTGCATCTTCTTCTTCTCTGCATCTCTTCCAGGGTTTCGAGTTCCGCGTTCCATCCCGCGCGCGGAAAGAAAACGAGAAGAAGAAGGAGGAGAAGGAGGACCTCGTCTTGTTCTTTGTCTTGTGTTCTCTCGTTGCTCTCTTACCTTGTACGCTCCCATGATCAATCCCTTCGCTCCTCTGTCCGACAAGGCGACGCGAGAATATGATTTTCGTACTCTTCGCTTTCGTTCGCCGTCGCCGCCGCCGCCATTGAGCATTCCACACGAAACGTAACTTGGAATACTTCTTATACCGAAACGAATAGATTTGTATCATAACAATAATACCTATAGTGGAGTTTAGTTTCGTTAGTAGACGTTTGAAAGGAAATGTTGTTGGATGAATGTGTGAGAGGAGCGAGAATGAGGTGTAAGAGAGGGTACACTGTGTGTGTGTCGAGGAGGCCGCCAGGAAGGAAGGGGAGAGAGGTAAGGTTTCACGACAGGTTTACGTGTCGTTGACGTGATCCTAACGCGATAGGGAACATGTAAACGTCTTCCTCTTGTCGAGATCTTTCGAACGACACCTTGTTTGAAAGTTTTCGTCCACGGATGACTTGGGACTGACCCATTGTTTTGTCCTCCGGCATCCTTGGTGTCTCTCTCCATGCATGGCATGGCATGCCTAGGACGCGTCCAGCGGAGCAGAGGACGAAGGAGAAGGACGGAGGAAGATGTGTGACAAGGAAGACGGCGACCTCGTGGCGGTTACGCTGTACGGGGGGAGGGTAACCGACGCGGGAGAGGAAACGCAAGCGAAAGCGGAAGCGGAGAAGCAACCGGTGGTGACGGAGCTGAGCCAAGGGATGGCGGAGTTGAAGGTGGAGGAAGGTCCTGGCTCCGATGGATGCGGATTCTCAGCGAGGAAGGGAAAGGAAAAGTACGGGAGGATGTTCAACAAGACGTCGGTGAAGGATGTGGTGGCCCAGGGGACTGCGTTGGCGGGCGAGGGGGACACGGAGGAGGTGGACACGGACGAGGTGTTGCTGACTGCGGTGGTGGGGGGTTGGGTGAAGACCGGGAGGGTCCAGGGCGGAGGAGCCTTTGCGTTCATCGAGCTGAACGACGGGTCGACGCCCCTTAACCTTCAAGTCATGGTGACAAAGGAGGCCGCGGAGTCCTCGGGCGTGGAGCTCAAGGCCATCGCGACCACGGGCTGCTCCCTGGTGGCCGAGGGCGAGCTGAAGCGAACGCCGAAGGGCGTCAAGCAGAGGGTGGAGCTCAAGTGCGCCAAGGTGGTGTACTCCGGCAGCTGCGACGGGAGCGTGTACCCCATCGCGAAGAAGAAGACCACTTTCGAGTTCCTGCGGTCCCAGCTGCACTTGAGGGCCAGGACGAACACGATATCCGCCATCGCCAGGGTGAGGAACGCCCTGTCTCTGGCCACCCACCTGTTCTTCCAGGAGAACGACTTCTTCTACGTCCACACCCCCATCATCGGAACCAGCGACGCGGAGGGCGCCGGGGAGGCCTTCCAGGTGACGACCCTGCCCGTGGCCGCGGACGCGCTGATCAAGGACCAGAAGCTGCTGAACGACGAGGAGCTCGCGGGCCTCGAGTCCGCGTCCTCTGCCAAGGGATCGGAGGTGAAGGAGGCCAAGGACGCCCTGAAGGGGGCCAAGGACGCGCTCAAGGAGGACCCCGAGAACGAGGCCCTCAAGGCCGACGTGAAGGACAAGGACGCGGTGGTCAAGGCAAAGGTGGAGGAGCTGATGGCCTCCAAGGAGGCGGTGGAGAAAGCCAAGCACCGGAGGCAGTGCCCCGACGGCTTCTTGAGGACCAAGGACGGCGTGATCGATTACAAGAAGGACTTCTTCGGCCTCAAGTCTTTCTTGTGCGTCTCTGGCCAGCTCCAGGGAGAGGCCTACGCCTGCGCCATGTCGAAGATTTACACGTTCGGCCCGACCTTCCGGGCGGAGAACTCGCACACCACGAGGCACGCCGCCGAGTTCTGGATGATCGAGCCAGAGATCGCTTTCGCGGACTTGGCGGACGTGATGAACCTCGCCGAGGACTACGTCAAGTTCTGCTGCCAGTATCTCTTGGACAAGTGCAACGACGACATGCAGTTCTTCAACAGGATGGTCGACAAGAAGTGCCTGCAGAGGGTGCAGTCCGTGGCTACGAGCAGCTTCGCGAGGTGCACTTACACCGAAGCCATCGAGATTTTGGAGAAGGAGGCCAAGAGGAGAAAGGGGAAGAAGAAATTCGTCAACCCTGTTTTCTGGGGGTGCGACCTCGCGAGCGAGCACGAGAGGTTCCTGGCGGAGGAGCACTTCAAGTGCCCCACGATATTGTACAACTACCCCAAGGAGATCAAGGCGTTTTACATGAAGCTCAACGACGATGGCAAGACCGTGGCCGCCATGGACGTCTTGGTGCCGGGCGTGGGAGAGCTCGTGGGCGGAAGCCAGAGGGAGGAGAACTACGACGTGCTCTCGAAGAAGATGGAGGATGCGGGCCTCAACATGGAGGAGTATGGGTGGTACATGGACCTGAGGAAGTACGGAACCGTGCCCCACGGCGGGTTCGGACTGGGATTCGAGCGCCTGATCATGTTTACCACGGGCGTGGAGAACATCAGAGAAACGATTCCGTTCCCAAGATGGCCTGGAAACGCCTACGGATGATGCGAACGGCAAGTTTATATATTTTCAGCACATTCATCAATTCAATTAATAATATTCTTTTTGGAGTTCTCGTTTGATATCTCTTGCAAATCATGACACGAATTCGTTCGTTTGGATGCGTATCGCACGATTCTCTCTCTCTCTCTCACACAGTCACTCAGCCACCCCCCGGGGTCTCGAGTTGCTCCTGGTAGTACTTCCTGTTGTTCTGAAGATTGGAGACGCACTCCTCGCACTCCGGGAAACGCACCATCACCGACTCCCAAAGCGGCTGCACGATGTAATCGATGAAGTTCACCTCCAGCTGCGCCCTGGCGGACTCGTCCTTGGGCGCCATGAAAGGCAGGGGCTCCATCCCGAGGGAGAGCTCCTTGTCGACCTGCCTCTTGAACTCCTCCGCAAGCTTCTTGGACTGGACTACGGCTTGCTCCTTTGGCTTGCACGGCGTGGACACGTCCACAGCGTGAAGCACCGACTTCATGATCTGTATCCTGTCCTCGGGGGAGTCCCACTGGATCTCCATCTGACCCAGGGAGGTGGTCAAAGCCATGTGCTCGGCCATGTCCGTAGAGATGATCAGATTGATGACCAGCTTCCTGAGCTTCAAAAAGTCCTCCTTGTCCAGGGAAACGAACCTCGTCTCCTCCTTGTTCAGCAGCTTGTTGCAAAGGGAGGCGTGGAGGTTCTCTTGCACGTGCGTGTCGTTGTAAGTGACCGCGAGGTCGCTCATCGTGGCGATGTGGAACCCGTTGGTGAACCCGTCGTGGCCCAAGTCGTGGCACAGGGCCCCCACGAACAAGGCCAAGATCTCAATCTTGTCAAGCCTGCCCTTCAAGCCTGCAATCGTGAGAAAGGCGTACACCCCATGCAAAACAGATACCGCGTGGTTGAAGTTGTGGTAAGGCACGTCCTCGTAGGTCTCCCCAGCCTCCTGGATGAAGGCCTCGAGCTTTGTCGGGTCGCACTTGAACTTCTTGTGGAGCCCCAGGTGGTAGAAGAGGTCCTTTACGAAGTTGCAGAGCTCCTGCTTGGTCATGAGGGACACGTCGTAATGCCAGACCCGCACCTGATCCTTGCTGTAACTGGCGCTCTCGCCGTTCTCCAGGACGTTGGCCAAGGATTGACTCCGCCCCTCCTTGAACGAGTCGTCGAGATCGTCCATCATCGACAGCCTCATGCTCTTGGTCTTCTTCAACGGGTTCTTCTTCGTGTACTCCATCAGCTGGGTCTTCACCGCGCTGTTCTCCCCCTCCTCATTCATCCTGAGCTGGAACGCAGCTTCCAGGATCCTCCCACCGATGGCCCTTCCAATCTCGATGCAAAAATCCAACAAAAGCTTCTCGTCGTAGTTGGTGAAGTGGGAGTCGGTCAAAAAATCAAAAGGCCCCACCTTCTTGTTCATCACCTGCAAGACTCCGAGCCTCTTTTTCGTCACGATGTCTTGGATGGGCACCGCAAGGATGGTCCTCGTCTGGAAACCGGTGAGGTCGTCAAACTTGGAGTTCCAGACTTGGGACTTCCTCCTGACTTCGCTGATGTTGACGACCTTGTTCTCGGACAAGGCCTTGCCCGCGACTCCCTCGTTGCCCTTGAGAAGGATGGTGTGCCCCTTTGGGTTCTCCTTCTTCAAATTATTCAAGCCGTGGCCGGACTGCGCCCAGAGCATGTCCTTGGTCTCGTCGTACAGGTACAACGTCGCCCTCTCGCTGCTGACCATCTCCTTGGCCGTGTCGATGATCCTCCTCAGCAACACGTCCATGGGCAAGTCGGTGTAAAGCACCTTGAAGAGCTTGAACAGGGCCTTGGTCCCCCTCTCGTGGTTGCTCTTCTGCTGGGCGAGTTCGCACTTCTTGATCACGTTGCAGACCTGCGCGCCGATGAGCTGCATGTTCACCAAGTGCATCTCGTTGAAGATCCCGTCGAACGAGTTCACGCCCTCGAGGACGGCAGTGATCTTCCTGTTCTCGTCCCTCAGGGGAACGCAAAGGATCGTGTCGGTCTTGAACCCCGTGTCAATGTCGAACTTCTTGTCGAACAAGGGGTTCTTGTAAGCGTCCTCGATGTTCAGCGCCTCCCCCGTCTCGGCAACCTTACCCGCGATGCCCTTCCCCACTTGAACCTTGAGGGACACGCTGGCGCTGGAGTGCGTCCTCAGGCTCTTGCCGTTCCGGTCCATGATGAACAGGGTCACGTGCTCGCAGTTCAGGATCACCTTGAGGGACTGCGTGAGGAAGGTGATCGCCTTGCCGACGTTCCGCTCGTCGATCTCCAAGATCTTGTCCAGCAGCTTCAGCGTTTTCGTGAACAGCTGGAGCTCCGTGTGCAACTTGTGGACGTAGTCCGCCTTGTCCTCGTCGTCCATCGTCCTCATGGCGTTCATGATCCGAAGCCACAGGTCCAAGTCAATCTTCTTGGCCTCCTTCCTCATCTTCTCGATCTCTGACTTGTTCACCGTGTCGTGCGCCAGCTTCTCAAAGATGTCCTCCACCGAGCTCACCGCACCTTGAAGCGTCAGCGAAGCCTGCTTGTTCGCAAACCTCAACTTCTTCTTCCTCACAAAGGACTTGCTCTTGGCGAAGCCCCCCCCGGTGCTTTGCTGCCCCTCACCCGTCGTGCATCCCATGCTAGCACCAGCACCCATCTCGCCTCCCTCTTCTTCTCCTCAGCCCAACCAAGGCCTCTCTCCAAACCTAAACCTCTCGCCCTTGTCTGTCTCAACCCAAGCGCTTGCTTGGAGTCAAACCAAACCCACTCTGCACTCAACTGTCTCTTGCTTCAAGCTCCAAACCTCTCACCGAAGTATGGTGTCCCTCCTCGGACAACGCATCATTGTGGTTCCTCAAAGGTACGCACGCTTTCCTTCAAAGGTACAAGGTAAGTCTATGCTCCTCTCCTCTTCCTTTCCTCTCCTCCTGCGGTGGGTGGTGGTGGTGGTGTGCGTTTCAAGTGGTTCAAGGTAAAACCCAAGCCTCCTCGCTGGAACGCAACAAGGTCTTGCTCTTGTCCCCTGCCCTGTGCACGAACAGAGCCCTTGTGTCGCCTTTGTGTCGTGCCTCCTGGCCCCTGGAGAGACCCCAGTGTATCCCACTCGTGCGTGTGTTGGGTCTGGAAGGGGCGGGCAAACCAAGCAAGCGTCTTGACCTTGGTGACAAAACAACCGCCACGGTCGTTCCTCAAAGTCGTCCAAGCCTTTCGTCCAAGCTTCCCTCGTACTGTCCAACAAACCAAGCAAGCGTCTTGGAGTCCTTGTGAGCTTGTACAAAGCGCCAAAGTTGTTGCCCTGGGCGTGGAGAGCTTGTGAAACTGCCTGGAGACTTTGGACAAAGCAGCAAGCTTGTTAGAGAGAGAGAGAGGGGGGGGGGCTGTTTGGGAACGCCACTGCAGTCTTTAGTGTAAAAGGAGTAAGGTGAAGTTGCAACTCCTCAAGATGCCACTCCCTGCGCAGAGAGAGGAAACGAGAGAGAGAGAGGAAACGAAACGACGAAGGAGAGAGAATGGAGGACCATTTCCTTATTCCTTTCCAGGCATCCAAGCTTGCGAAACGTGACGCCTTCCATAGAAGATAGAAGAGATGAGATGAGGGAAGGTTTGGAGGGCGTTGACCTTGGAAGGGTGCGATTGCGATTGCGATGCGGGTCATGGGGGAGGAAACGAATTGGGTGTACACCTTTTGACACTACGACCAACCCTGCCGTCCCCACAGCAAGGGAAGACCACACCCTCCCCCTCCCTCTCGGTCGTCGTTCCCTTGTGTCGCGTCGCAGCAAGGGAATAACATACCATCCCGAGTTTGGAGAAGGACAAGCAGTTCAGAACCCCTGGTGTATGTGTCGTCTTGGATTTCATGTTTGGGAAAGTTGCCATCTTGGTGGATCTTGGAGTGTCTCTCTTGGAAAGGAATACGGTTTTAGGTGCGTCCCTCGGACGTGGTGTTCGGAAAAGTTTCAAATGGTTCACATTTGAAGTCCCCCTTGGCGTTGATTTTCATTTCAAAATGTTGCGCGTCAAACACAGAGAGCAAGGCAAGCTTGGCTGCGGTGTTCCATACCCATCGAGAGAGGACTTTGGTGCAAGGCCTCTTAGAGAGAGTGGACAGTCCTCAGGAATTGAGTCCATTGATTCATTCCATTGATCCAGAGCAACAGAGCAACAGAGCAAGACGCTCCAGAAGTCGTACCAAGTTGTGTATCCACCCAGCAAGACCTTTGTTTGTGTGTTCACTCCTGTCTTCCAAGTTAGCAGTTCAGTATGATCCCTCCACTGATATCCTTGGTCAAGTATGACTCTCCCGTGCTGGTGAGCACGACCAAGGACAAGGGCAAGGAGAAGGGAGGAAGGAAGAAGAAGGACCTCCCACCCGTGGAGCAGAAGAGCGGTATGACCCAGACCGAGGATATCTTGAACTCGATACTGCCTCCAAGAGAGTGGACCGAGGACGGGCAGCTCTGGGTGCAGTACGTGAGTTCCACCCCGGCCACGAGGCTTGACGTGATTAACTTGCAGGAGAAGCTGGACCAGCAGCTTCAGCTGAGGCAGGCCAGGGAGACTGGTATCTGCCCCGTGAGGGAGGAGCTCTACGCCCAGTGCTTTGACGAACTTATCAGGCAGGTGACTATCAACTGTGCTGAAAGGGGTTTGCTCTTGCTTCGCGTCAGGGACGAGTTGAGGATGACCATTGCCGCTTACCAGACCCTGTACGAGAGCAGTGTGGCTTTTGGCATGAGGAAGGCTCTGCAGACCGAGCAGGGCAAGGCTGACATGGAGGCCAGGATTCAATACCTGGAGACGGAGAACAAGGAGCTCGAGAAGCAGGTGAACGAGTGGAAGATGAAGTGCGAGTCCATAGAGAAGAGAGAGAACGAGAGGAGGCAAGCGGAGGAGAAGAAGCACAAGGAGGAGGTCGAATACTTGACACGCCACGCCAAGCAGCTCAAGCAGCAGCTCGAGACCGTCTTGCAGCCAGGAAAGAAGTAAAGGGCTTGGCTTGGCTTGGGTGCAGAGCGAAAGCGGAGAGGTGGGGCCGTCGTGCGTTGACATTGCAGACATTGCAATGCGTTAGCATCGCGGATGCGATCCTTTCGTGGCTCGCCCAAGAGCACCCAATCGCTTCCTCGACACAAGAGTCGAGCAAATTGTATGATGATGATGAAAATAATAGATAGTCTTTGACCAAAACCAAAGTCTGCCTCAACTGCCGATCGCCTTTCTCTTCTTCCCTCCCCAACTGTACAACACGATGTTTCGGCCAGGCACGTCGAGCTTGGCCTGCTTGATGTTCTCCTCGTCTTTCTCCACCAGCCACTGGATGAGCTGGTGGTAGTAGCGTACCCTCTCCCCGGACTTGAGGACTCGGTCAGAGAAAGTCTGGCTGAAGGTGCAGCAAGGCACGATCGCGAAAGGCTTTCCGGTCTCCAGGGCAAAGTCCACGATGTCTCCCGTGGCCTGATCCGGGTGGAGGCCCACCACGAGGGAAGCGTCCCTCATCCTCTTGGCCGATTCTTCCCCCGTGATTTCCCGGGGACGAAGCTGCTCGCCCTTCCTCGCGGGGTTGTGAGGGCACTGAAAGGCCTTGTGCTGGGCCCAACCGCTGAATCCGTCTTGGTGCACGTCCGACTCCGCCAACATCTTTTGTTCAAGCCCTGCCTTGTCGAAAGGACCGCACTTCCAGCAGCCGAACCTGGGCGAACGCTCGATCCCCCCGGCATCGGCGGGGACTGAGGAAGGGGGTTGTCGGCCCACAGTCGTCGCCGCGGTTTGTTTCGACTTGACCTTTGCCCTGAACTCGGCAACCGAGCCGATCTTGGGGTTCTCCCGGCCCTCCAGGTCAAAGTTCACCCTCAAGGTGTCCCTGCCGCTCATGGACCTCATGGCCTCGTCAAAAGCGAGGGCAGCCTCCTTCTCGTCCTCAAAGCAACCCAAGCTTTTGGATTCACCTTTTACTCGGATCTTGGTGCACCACATGTTCTGATCCGCGTCGTACATGACGCCCCGAAACCTGGACCTCACGCTGGTGTCGCCCTTCCGCCGCCGCTTCTCTTCCTTTTTCTTCCTCCTCTTCTCTTCCTTCCCCTCACTCGTCGCCGTCGTCGTTGCGGATTCCCTGATGATCGCCCCACCCACGCCCGAAGGCCCAGCAGAATACACAGACTTGCTCCAAGACTCTCTCAGCTTTGCATCTCGGGCCTCCTTCTCCCTCAACTCCTCCCTGGATCCATCTTCCACGCCGCTGCAGGAGCACTCGCAACCTCCCTCGGCCGCCGACCCCATAGCCCTCCTCCACAGTTTTGGCTCGAAATACTCCACAATATGGTCCGGAAGCACATACTTGATCTCAGAAGGGTCCACACGACTCACGGTCGTCTCGACCTCCTCCTTGCATTGCCCTTTCCCCTCCCCTTGGTCCCCCTTGGCCTCCCTCTGCCTCTGGTGGTCCAAGTGCATCCTCCTCTTGATGGCGAGCCTGATGTGCTGGTTGACGATTCTCTTGTAGTTCAGGGACTCCGTCGTCCTGGCGTCGACCACTGTCGACTTCACCCTCCTGCCTCGACTCTCCTCCCCCTCGCCATCCCAACCACCGTCACCCTCACGCCAAGGAGAAGGAGAAGGAGAAGGAGGCATCACTCTGTTGATGAGTTCGAAGCTGAGTTGTCCTCTCCCTCCGGCCACGTCGAGGACGCCTTCCCCCGAACAGAGCAAGTCGATGCCGAAGGTGTTGACCAGGAACTTTCTGAAGCTCGTGCTCGCCTCTTTGCCCCCATGACCCCCACTCCACTCCCTCTTCGCCTCCTCCACCAATCCATGCCTCGCCATCGCCATCGCCATCGCCTCCTCTTCCTCCTCTGCCAGGTGGCTTCCCAGGAGAGAGGAGGAGAGAGGAAAGGGGCAGTGGAATGCAATGGAAAGGCTTATCCATCCACCACCATCACTAATGGATCTCCTCTTCCTCTTCCTCCTCCTCCTCCCGAGGGAGGGAGGGACAATGGTTGAGGGGAGAGGAGGAGGAGGGGCAATGCAATGGAAAGGCTTGAGGTGGCTTCAATAGCTTATTGTTTTCATCTGATTATTATTTTAATTCACCTTTGTTCTTCTTGCACTTGTCGGCCGCCGATACGGCCTGGTGTTGAACCTTCTTCGGGAAGTTGGTCACGATGCCGTCCACCGCGCTGTCAAGCAAAACTTTTGTGATGGCATCGTTGTTCGCCGTCCAGCCGAAGACGGTTTTCCCCAAGTTTTTCTGCGCCCCCTGCACAAAGCCTGGCTTCCCGGCCGTCTCCCAGTGGACTGCGAGGTTCCGGGGAGAAGAGGTCTTCTCTAGCCGATCGGGTTGGTCCATCCCTTGGTCCCTGTTCTCCTGAGTCTCGTTCATCACCGTCATGCCGAGGCTCAGTTGGGGCAGCCGATCGTACACGCCATCAATCACAGCGTCGCTCTTGGCCCAAACAATGCACTTGTCCTTGTGGCACCCCGTCTCCTCCAGCAGTCTCACCACCAGGTCCACCATCTCCTCCGCGTTCTCCCCCGCCGAAGCCCCGTCCATGGGGTGAGTCTTGACGTCCAGAATAATCGTCTCCATCCTCTCGTCGGATCGAAGGACGTTCACGATGTCCCTGGCCTTGAGAACTCTTTCGCCTCCCTTGAATCGCATGGCTGCGATCTCCTTGGAGGTGAACTCCTCCACCTTTGCCGGCCGATCTCTCAGCACCGCGGGCTCCAGGCCTTCCTGCGACAAGAGCACCTCCAGTTCCCTGCGATGGAGCACGAAAAGCTCACCATCCTTGCTCGCCGCGACGTCGACCTCGGCGCACTTTATCCCCCCCTTCAGTGCCGCATAGAAGGCAAACTCAGTGTTTGGCGTTGCATTGGCGGAGTCACCTCCGTGTGCGCAGACCAAAGGCAGGGACCTCCTTTCGCAAAACAGCTCGCTGACTGGTGGTCAAGGAGGCCTGTCTGGTGGTCGAGGGGGTGTGCTCTTGTCGCAAGTGTCTTCATCCCTGTACCAACTGATGGGTGCGGCCACATCCTTGCACTTGCTCACAAAAGTGTCGTACGCTTGGGGGTCTTCTCCATTGTCGGCCAACTTCTCCCGAGTTGTCTTCACCACATCCTCATTACAGAAGCACCTCTTGAGATCTGTCTCTGCCTTCTCGCAATCGCCCCTTGCGGGAGGATCCTTCACCAGCACAACATCATTGAAGACCTTCTCAATGTCTTCCTCCTTGCAATCAGGTTGTGGTGCAGGTGGTGGTGGCGGCACTGGTGGTGATGGCGGTTCTGGTTGTGGTTCAGGAGCTGGTGGCTGGAAAATCTCCGCGAAGTCTGGAATGGCCGGCGATTGAATCACGGGGATGGCCGGGTCCCATGTAATCAATGGCTTATCGTCATCAACCGGAGGGTCATAAACCGGAGGATCATAACGTGGCGGCTCATCGTCATAAGAGGGCTCATCGTCATAAGAGGGCTCGTCTGGGCAACAAGGATCATTACAATATTCCTCGTACTCGTAGCAATAACCATATTCGAAGAAATCACAATATGTGTAACATTCCCCACAAGCAATGGAATCGCTGCACTGTCCTCTCACCTCTTGAGCCAGCAACAGCAACAGCAACAGACCCAAGGCAAGCGTAGTCATGAAAACGCTTACCACCCCTCGTGCTCGTGCTCGTGATCTCTCTCTTCCCATGGTGGTAATGAGCATAAGTGCTCTCCGATCCTGTCGGTGCATCGTCGCACCTTCGTCACTCTGCGCCCTGTCCCAACTACGAAACGGCGGCCAGCCAACCGAATTCTTGTAACGCCCCACACAAATCAGCTCAGCTATTTGGAGCCGGGAGGAAATCTGTGGGGCGCTGTGGCGCCCCACAGAGATCTTATCTGCTACAGATTCCGAATCCTCTTGTAGTTCAGGGACTCCGTCGTCCTGGCGTCGACCACTGTCGACTTCACCCTCCTGCGTCGACTCTCCTCCCCCTCCCTCTTCAACCCCAAAGCCGAAGCCTGCGTCTCACTCGTCAAGGTCGTCGTTGCAGATTCCCTGATCATCGCCCCAACCCACGCCCGAAGCCCCAGAAGAATACACAGACTTGCTCCAAGACTCCCTCAGCTTTGCATCTCGGGCCTCCTTCTCCCTCAACTCCTCCCTGGGTCCACCTTCCACGCCGCTGCAGGAGCACTCGCAACCTCCCTCGGCCGCCGATCCCATAGCCCTCCTCCACAGTTTCGGCTCGAAATACTCCACAATATGGTCCGGAAGCACATACTTGATCTCAGAAGGGTCCACACGACTCACGGTCGTCTCGACCTCCTCCTTGCATTGCCCTTTCCCCTCCCCTTGGTCCCCCTTGGCCTCCCTCTGCCTCTGGTGGTCCAAGTGCATCCTCCTCTTGATGGCGAGCCTGATGTGCTGGTTGACGATTCTCTTGTAGTTCAGGGACTCCGTCGTCCTGGCGTCGACCACTGTCGACTTCACCCTCCTGCCTCGACTCTCCTCCCCCTCGCCATCCCAACCACCGTCACCCTCACGCCAAGGAGAAGGAGAAGGAGAAGGAGGCATCACTCTGTTGATGAGTTCGAAGCTGAGTTGTCCTCTCCCTCCGGCCACGTCGAGGACGCCTTCCCCCGAACAGAGCAAGTCGATGCCGAAGGTGTTGACCAGGAACTTTCTGAAGCTCGTGCTCGCCTCTTTGCCCCCATGACCCCCACTCCACTCCCTCTTCGCCTCCTCCACCAATCCATGCCTCGCCATCGCCATCGCCATCGCCTCCTCTTCCTCCTCTGCCAGGTGGCTTCCCAGGAGAGAGGAGGAGAGAGGAGGAGGGGCAGTGGAATGCAATGGAAAGGCTTATCCATCCACCACCATCACTAATGGATCTCCTCTTCCTCTTCCTCCTCCTCCTCCCGAGGGAGGGAGGGACAATGGTTGAGGGGAGAGGAGGAGGAGGGGCAATGCAATGGAAAGGCTTGAGGTGGCTTCAATAGCTTATTGTTTTCATCTGATTATTATTTTAATTCACCTTTGTTCTTCTTGCACTTGTCGGCCGCCGATACGGCCTGGTGTTGAACCTTCTTCGGGAAGTTGGTCACGATGCCGTCCACCGCGCTGTCAAGCAAAACTTTTGTGATGGCATCGTTGTTCGCCGTCCAGCCGAAGACGGTTTTCCCCAAGTTTTTCTGCGCCCCCTGCACAAAGCCTGGCTTCCCGGCCGTCTCCCAGTGGACTGCGAGGTTCCGGGGAGAAGAGGTCTTCTCTAGCCGATCGGGTTGGTCCATCCCTTGGTCCCTGTTCTCCTGAGTCTCGTTCATCACCGTCATGCCGAGGCTCAGTTGGGGCAGCCGATCGTACACGCCATCAATCACAGCGTCGCTCTTGGCCCAAACAATGCACTTGTCCTTGTGGCACCCCGTCTCCTCCAGCAGTCTCACCACCAGGTCCACCATCTCCTCCGCGTTCTCCCCCGCCGAAGCCCCGTCCATGGGGTGAGTCTTGACGTCCAGAATAATCGTCTCCATCCTCTCGTCGGATCGAAGGACGTTCACGATGTCCCTGGCCTTGAGAACTCTTTCGCCTCCCTTGAATCGCATGGCTGCGATCTCCTTGGAGGTGAACTCCTCCACCTTTGCCGGCCGATCTCTCAGCACCGCGGGCTCCAGGCCTTCCTGCGACAAGAGCACCTCCAGTTCCCTGCGATGGAGCACGAAAAGCTCACCATCCTTGCTCGCCGCGACGTCGACCTCGGCGCACTTTATCCCCCCCTTCAGTGCCGCATAGAAGGCAAACTCAGTGTTTGGCGTTGCATTGGCGGAGTCACCTCCGTGTGCGCAGACCAAAGGCAGGGACCTCCTTTCGCAAAACAGCTCGCTTGGCTCGTAAGGGAAGCCACCGCCACCATCATCGCTCTCCTCGGTCTGCGTTCGGCTCTCCTCTGCAGTGTTCCCGCTCAGGTAAACGTACGCAAAGAGAGTGAAGGCGGTGAAGAGGAGGAGGAGCGCTAATGCAGCGAGGCTTGTTGGCGTTGAGGTGGACAAAAAGTTGAGGAATCTTCCACCAAGGTCTCCTCTTCTTCTCTTCTTCTTCGACCGCCCGGGCCCGACTCTCCAGTCCCTTCGGCTTCCTCCGCCGAGAGAGGGGTACCTGCGAAAGCGAAACAAGTCAGGACAACTCCAAATCGTGTTCACACGAATCAAGGGACTACTCACTGCGTATCAAGCTGTCCCCTTCGAAGCATTGCTCGGCCTGAGGTTCCTACCAACCACTACTCTGAAGACCTCAAGCTCCCATCTCTTTCCGTCAAAGTTCTCAAACAATGGGAGGAATGGCCTGGACAGTTCCCAATCGTCTTCCTTTCATTCCCAACCCCCTCAATTCCTCCCCTCTTCCCGCCTCAGGACACAAGCACTCCTCTCCATGGCCTCACTCCTTCCAAGCCTCGCTTCCCTCCTCGAATCAATCCAATAACGGAGCCTCCCTTGAGTCAAACCAATCAAGCAAGAGCTTATTCGAAAGACCAGAACACAATTCTTCCATCCATGCCTCCCTTCACCCCCGCCTCACCTTATCCCGTCCCTCACTCCCCTGTATCACTGGCAATCACAGAAGCAAGACAGAGTAGAATCCATTCGTTTTAGTCTCCACCATGTTCACCAGAGCGTCATCTTTCTCCATCAAGGGCTCACTCGAAAGCCCAGAAGACGAGGAAGCTCTTTATTCCCTCCCCGTGTTCGTTCCTTCCCACCTTTGTTCGTCGTTCGTGTCGTGTTGTTGTGTGTTTCCCTGAGGAGAGCAGAGCAGAGCAGAGCAGAGAGAGAGAGAGCGATGGCGTTGAAGGAGAAGAGAGAGAGAGAGAGAGAGGAGGCCGCCTCCTCCTCGAACAAGAACGACAATGAGAACGAGAACGAGAAGGATACACCTTCCAAGACGCAACAAAACAAAACGTAAGAAAAAAAAAAGCAAACAAACAAACAAACAAACAAAACGAACGAACGAACGACGAAGAGATCGAGTCCAGGGATCCAGGGATCCAGGTGGATCGAGGGAAGGAGGGAAGGAGAGTGAGTTGGATGGGATGGTGGACGGCGTCGCTTGATGCCGAAGCCATGATCACGCACTCGCTCCATGGAGAGGCAGAGAGAGAGAGAGAGAGTGAGGCAGAGAGAGAATGAGAATGAGAATGAGAGAATGAGAGAGAGAGAGTTGTGTGTTTTGTGTTGGAGACTAGGACGAGTGTTGTGGAAGGAAGGAAGCTGTGGTGTGTCTTTGTGTCGAGTCGATACTCGTGATGATGCTTTAGAATGGTGTCCATCCATCTCATCCCGTCCTTCTTCTTGTTCTTCTTCTTCTTGTCGTTGTGGACTGACACTTGTTGTTCCTCCTCTCTGCCTGTTGTTGCAGGTTTTCTTCCAGCTTGTCCAAGTTCTTTGGTTCAGGGAATGCAAAGCCATTGTTTCTGTTTCTTGGACACCTTGCGACGATTCTATGCTCCATTGCATACATCCTGCCACTGTTTGGCTTCCAAGCCAGTTACAGGTTTTACCGGTTGTGTCTGCAGAGCGTCGTCGCCACGAGCGTGGTGAAGCTTCACGCGCGGAACGGCTTCCCTCCGGTCTCTGGCATAGGCTTCTCGAAAGAGGCGCTTGCGATGTTTTTCGAGAGGATGAAGAATTGGTTCACACCCGTGCAACTGTCCACGGACTTTCATTACATGTTCGTGGCCATGGCTGTCTCTTCCCACCCCCCGTTCACGGTAAGCAGAGGTTGATACGATACGATACGATGCGTTGTTGCGAGACGCCGCGTCTCATGGGGTAACTCGAACGGTGTGCTGACGTTACGTTACATCTGGACACCTCTTCATCTGTTTCTTTGTCCTTTGTCCTTGCCGGATGGGAACAGATCGCGCTTGCGCCGTTCACTTGCCTTGCTCTGTATCACGCCATAACCTACATGGCGAGCAGTCCCGCGATAACCAAGACTTTCGTGTGGAAGAAACTTTTGCACAAAGTGTTTGATGCGCTCAGGAATGCGCAGAAGGAGGCTTTGGTGTTCAACGCCGCCATGGAGATTGGACTCTTCTTCTCGGTCGTGGTGAGGCTCTTCACCCGAATGAGATCCATCATGCTCGTTTTCATGATCTTCAACACGTTGAAGATGAGATACAAGAGTCCAGAATCAAGCTACGTGAGTACTACTGACTTCCCTGCCCCGGCTGCTTGGAAACCACAAGGATCTGACACCTCTTCTTCTTCTCAATCTTGTTTCTTTTGGCTTGACAGTACCACCGAATGGTCTGGGGTCACATCGACGCGAGGTTCGTGCAACCGTACCTCATCCGCTTCGTGCCTCAGCTTCAGCAACCTCTGGCCTACATCCAGCAATTCTTCTTGAGGTGAATCAATGAGACGAACGCAAATAAAATAAAGTAACCCTATTCCTCAACACACACAGCGTAACACGGTGTTACGCCTCCTCGCCTCCGCCGTGCGTACTTGCTTGAGGCACAGCGAATCCAATCCACGCGACAAGTTGTGAGAGTTGTGAATTACAAGCTTTCAATCATTGTGCAGGTCTTTCTCTAGACTCTTTCCCTCGCGGGCGTCCATCGATCAAGACAGAGACAGAGTCTCTTCGCGACCGACCGACCCATCCATCTATCTGTTTGTTCAGTTAAATACAACTCTGCCTCTACATTCCTGGCGCTCCCATGCCCATCATAGACTGAAGCATTGGGGCCAAGTTTTCCGGGATGAACTTGGACTTGAGGCTCCTGCCCTTCGCCTCGATCTCAGGGTCGGTCTTGTGCTTCTCCAAGGCCTGCAACAATCCCATGGCTCCAGCCTGGTCGGGCGAGAAACCAAACTCCGCAAGACACGGTGCCAAGATCTGACAAGCGGTGGGGAGGACAACCATCATGTACTGCATCACGTCCTCCCCTGCGGTCGCCTTCGCCTTGTCAAGGAGCGCCACGTTCTCTGGTGCCTCCAAAAGGTCCGTCATCTTCGTCACCGCAGCTATCACGATCAATTATCAATATCATATCATTCGTTTCGCGAAGAAAAGCGCAGAGAGAGTGAGAGAGGGGGGAGAGGGAGGGACAAAAGCAAGCAAGTGTCAGAGCAAACTCTTTCAACGCGTGATGACGAATTCTGTGCAAGACGATGGTGAAACCTTGAGCATGACCATGAGCTTGTGAGGGCTTTGTGTTTTGTGCTTACCTTTCGCCTGGTCGAGGGAGAGTTCCACTGCGGGCCCTGCCGCTGCAAACATGTTGGGTGCCGCCATGTTGAAATCAAGTCAAGTCAAGTGAAGGTCACTGCCTCTACGTTGGGTTGCTGGTCCTCGTGTCAGGGGTTGCCTCTCGCTCTCGGCTCGCCTCCTTCGCAAAAACTGAAACCCTCGAAAACCCTCCACAACATTGAAGATGTCGAAAAAAGTCCATTGGGCGGCATTGCACCGGAGGGAGAGGAGGAAGGAGAGGGAGAGAGGAAGGGAGGGGCGGGGGTGGATCGAATCCATGGTCCAATCTCTCTTGCTCTCTTGCTCTCTTGCTCTCTTGCCCTTTCCGAAGAGCCTTCACTTGATGAGAATGAGGAGGGGAAAGAGGATTATGATGGCGATGATGATGATGATGATGATGATGATGATGATGATGGGATCGATGGATGGATGGATTTAAGGAGGGGGCGGGGGTGGATCGAATCCATGGTCCAATCTCTCTTGCTGTCTTGCTCTCCTGATCTCTTGCCCTTTCCGAAGAGTCTTCACTTGATGAGAATGAGGAGGGGAAAGAGGATTATGATGGCGATGATGATGATGATGATGATGATGATGATGATGATGGGATCGATGGATGGATGGATTTAAGGAGGGGGCGGGGGTGGATCGAATCCATGGTCCAATCTCTCTTGCTGTCTTGCTCTCCTGATCTCTTGCCCTTTCCGAAGAGTCTTCACTTGATGAGAATGAGGAGGGGAAAGAGGATTATGATGGCGATGATGATGATGATGATGGGATCGATGGATGGATGGATTTAAGGAGGGGGCGGGGGTGGATCGAATCCATGGTCCAATCTCTCTTGCTCTCTTGCTCTCCTGATCTCTTGCCCTTTCCAAAGAGTCTTCGAATCTATATCTACATCCGCTGATCATACTTGTTGCATCAGATTGCCCAATGCAATTGACCAGGGCAGGGATCGACTTGAGAGCCCGAGGAGCAAATGACTTGCGACTCGCTCGTGACCTCCCCGGTGGCAAGATCAAAGTTCACGAGCTTCTGCGCCTTGGTGGCCTTGCTTGGCTCTCCCCTCCACACGCCCAAGTCCTCCCCCTCGGCGGACATCGGTCTCAAGCTCGCGAGAAAGCTTGGGTGCTGCAGTGAACCCGCCACGACGCCCTGAGGCAGGGAGAGAACGTCGCCATCGTCGGGGTGGTGCAAAGAGGAAGCGAGGAGCAACTCATCTTCCTCGTCAGCGTCCGCGTTCACGAGCAAGGTGACCGTAGGCTCCGTCTGGTTGGGTGGGAAGGTCATGAAGCCGGCATAAGGCAGCAGGGCGAGTGGCAGGGCCGTAACCTGTGTGCAGGTTCCTTCCATCGGATCAATGGACCCAATTATAATGTCCCTGGTCCCCGTCTTGAACGTCGGCATCAGGATCCTCTTGGTCTCCTCCTGCCACACCATCGGCCCAAGGACCTCGCAGTCTCCGAACGGGAACGTCAGAGCATTTGCCGTAGTGCCGTGGTCCACGTCTATGCCGACCAAGAGAAACTCCACCGACTTGGTTGCCGTAGAATTCCTAGCGAGGCCCAACCAAAACACGCCCCTCTCCTCCTCGTAGACCCCCAGCTGCGTCCCCATCACCTCAAGGTAACCCAGCTCGAAGAACCCTCTGGGCACGGCATCCTCCAGGTTGTACCCCAGGGACCTAGCCTCCCTCGAGTCGTCTAAAACTTCGTAGAAACCGTGAGACAAGACGCTCTCCTGCGGCGACGTGTTCGGACCCACTACGATTGTACGCTTCCCAACCGAGTCGCGTCCCAGTCTGATGCCAATGCCGATGAAACCAAAGCTTGTGACGGGAACAGGGACATCGGCATTGACCTCCTCCGATGTTCTGGCATCAAGCGAGAGCACTCTGGTCTGCTTGGTTTTCTCCGCGGCTCCATACAGCACCAACACGTGCCTCTCCTTATCGTAAGCACTCAAGCCTGCCATCTGGACGACCCCGGTGTAGTTGATGCCATACGACACGAGTCCAAGGTCAGAGTCCTCGAAACTCGGCAAGTAATCCAGTCCGATGCAGACATCATCCAAACCAGTGATAGGATCCCGGCAACGGACATCCGTGCCAATCAGTTTCGGAAGCTGGATCTCGTTCTGGTTTGTTTGTTGGTCCCAAGCCGAAGCTGCCGATGTGTCCCACCTCAAGTCCCTCCCTCCCTCGACATGATGTTGCGTGACGAAGCACAGGACAAGGGCGAGGGCCAAGACCCCAAAGCTTCCCCCTTTCACCCCCTTGGCACAATACCTTGCCATACCTTGCCACTTTCCGTTTCTCCTCCCGTCCAGACCGTCAGAGCCTAGACCGAACCACCGAGTACGAGTACGAGGTCGTTCGCTTCGCGTGTGCTCTTCAATCAATCGGATGCTTTCGTGTTCCGCGGTCGTTGCACCATACCACGCCGACAACGATGGAGGATGAAGCTCAAGCTCAAGCTTCTCTCTCGGTCTCGGAGTGGAGTGGACTGGACTGGAGTGCGAGGGAAGGGAAGGGAAGGGAAGGGAAGGGAGGGAGAGGAGGGGCCTGTCCCCTTGGCACAGGATAGAGGAATGCCAACCCAAGGACAACGAAGGAATGTCCTTCAGGACAACAAAACGAAGAACAAGGAAGGAACCCTAAACCTTACCCTGGTTTGGGTTTTAAGGAAAAGGATCTTCACTCCAGAATTGTTTGCAATATTGTAACTCTTATCCAGAATTGTTTGCAATAGTATAACTCTTATCCAAAATTGTTTACAATATTGTTATTCTTATCCAGAATGAAGGAGGAGGACCCCGAACCCGTTGGAGGAGCTGCGACTTCAGCAGTGGAGTTCAAGGCAAGAGAGCCTTGGGTTTCCTGTTTGGTTTCGTTTCCTTTGCGGGACGCATCCATCGACACGACGAGGGCCAAGATACCGTCCTTCCCTCTTCTTGTCCCGTACCAAGACAACACCTTGCCTTGCCTTGCCTTGCCTTGCCTTGCCTTGCGTCTCCTCCGTTTGACTTGGGAGTGAGGAGGAAAGGAGTGGGCTCCACAAGGGAAGCGTTCCGTTCGGGGAACAAGCGAGTGAGAGGCTCCACCCTTTGGACCTCTGCGTGAGAGACCAGGGCCTCGGAAGGGACAGTTATCCCAAGAGAGAGACAGAGACACACACAGTGAGAGAGACAGAGGTAGGCAGAGAGATGGAGGGGGAGCACAGGAAGTACCTGCAGGAGACGGTGGTTCCTGTCGTGGCGGAAGGAATGGAGAAGCTTATGTACGATATAGTCAAGGAGAGGAAGAGAGTCCTGGAGGGCGTGGACTGGGAGAACGGTTACCTCCCGGACGACTGGAAAAAAATTGAGACCGTCAAGTGGCTGGGAGAGTATTTGCTGAGCACCAGGAAGAAGGAGCAGGGCGAGCAGCAGGCTTTTAGTCCGCCAAAGGTATGAGCACAGTGGGAAGCTCGTAACTGATGATGGAGAGGAGCCAAGGTCGAAAGGAGCTGCTGCAGGAGGTCACCTTGATGTTCTGGAATGGCTGAGGAGCGAGGATCCGCCTTGCCTTTGGAACCCCTGAGGGATCCTGGAGACGCGACACACCGACCGATACTTTGTACCACTACGATAGTAAATCAATCAATCGAACAGTACTTTTCTACATTCAGGGTAATAATGGTATACAAGGAAAGTAGCCCACCACAAAAGAACTGACGCGGCGCGGGCACTTGCTTACAACTACGCGCACAAGTTCTCCTTCCCAACGATTGAGGCCGGCCTCTTCGTCTCCATGATTTGCTTCTTGAGATCGTTGTACTTGGACTCAAAGCTTTTCTTCTTGTTCGCCATGTAGTGCAGGTCGTACTCTAACTCGCTCACGCTCTTGAGCCTGCCAAAGACGTCCTCCCCACCCTCAAGCTTCCCGACCTTGGATTTCATGTCGTTGTACACGGCCTGGAGCTTGGCCATGCGGCGGCGGTTCTGCAGGAAGGAATCGATCATCCTGCCGATTCCGCCCTGGCTCTCGATCACAACGAGCTGCTTGGACTCGAGCTTGCTGCACTCCTCCCCGAGCTTCGTGAAGTCCACGTGCTTGCACTGCTCTATCTTGCTGTTCGTGGAGGACACTTGGGCGTTCAGGTTCGCCACCTGGAGCGACAACTCATCCGATCTCTCCTCAGCCTTTTCCAAGGCCACGGACAGGTCTTTTTTGTCCCTCTCGAGCTTTGCGATCCTCTCCACGCTGCTCCCGTGCTTCACCTGAGCCGCAGTCAGCTCCTTGGTCTGCTGCTTCCAGTACCGGCTCTCCGACGCGGCCTGGCTCAACTCCTTCTGAAGCGTGGCCAACATCTTCCTCTGGTCCTTGATGTCTTCAGGGTCCCCCTTCATCACCTCCAACTTGACTATCTTTCTCTCAAGGGCCTCGGCCTTGTCCTTCAGCGCGGTGTTCTCGGCCATCAACTCTGCCTTCACTTGGCTGGCCTTGGCCTTGATCTCGTTGTGCTTCTGCTTGGAGGTGGCAAGCTCGGCCTGCAGGGTAGAGAGCTTCACCTCAAGGTCGCAAGCCAGCTGGTCCTTCTCATGCAGCTTCTCCTCCGCCTCCTCCATTCTCTCCTCCATCTTCCTCTCCCTCCTGCTGGCCGCGATCTTGTCCTCCCTGGAAACCCTGAGGTCCTCGGAAAGTTTGGACTGGGAGCCAACCGCTGAATTCAGTCTCTCAGTCAGGCTCCGCAGCCTGCCCTCCATCTTCTTGCTCTCAGATTGCTCGGAAGTGAGCCGGACTTCGGACTCGTTCAGCAGACCCTCAAGCTTGCTGGACTTCTCCTCGTACGCCTCCCTCAAACTTTCCTCCTTGGTGAGCTCCTTCCTCGCCGTCTCCAGCTCTGCAGCCATGTCAGCAGCACGTGAGCGCAGATCCTGAGCTTCGCTGGCACCCGCAGCGATCTTTGCCTCAAGATCCTTGGCGCAAGCTCGGGCGTCCTCTTGCTCCTTGACGCTTTTCTGCAAATCGCTTTTGAGAACATCCATCTCCCTCAGTAGCCCCACGGAATCGAGCTTGTCATTCTCAAGTTTCTTCACCAGGGCGTCCCTCTCTTCTTGCTCCGACACGAGGCCCTCGATTTCCAACTTGAGCCTCTGAATCTCACCCTCCTTGAACGCGTTGTCCTCTGCCAGCGCAGCCAGCTGCTCGCCCAAGTCCACCTCCTTCACTTCCCTCTCCTTGAGGCACGCCTCGAGGTTGGATTTGGAGGATTCCATCTCCGCAAGAGTTTCGTTGAGCTCCTTGTGGGATCCCTCGAGTGCAGCCACCTTCTCAGCACCCGCCTTGGCAGCCCCAATCGCTTCCTTGAGCTGTCCTTCGAGATCCTCGATCGCATCTTGCTTGGCACGCAAGGATTCCTCCGCTTCTTCGCGCGCCTCCCGCATCAGTCCAAGGGCCTTCCTTTCCTCCGACAGCATCTCTTGGCCCTTCTCAAGAGACTCGCCCATCGCCGTCACCTCCATCTTCACAGCGTCAATGTTTTGAGTCGCTGTCTCCTTGTACTCCTGCAGTTCTCTCACGGTTTCCTCCTTTGCCTGCTTTACTGAATCGAGCAAGCTCTCGGCGTCCGTCTTGTAGCTTTCGAATTCCGATCGCGTGTCACTGAGATCCTGTTCTAACCTCGCTGCATTCGTCTGGGACTCCCCGAGGGAGGATTGCAGAGACTCGGCCCTCAGGCTGATCTCGCGCAGCATCTCGTCCCTCGAGGCAACTTCTTGCCTTGACTGTGTCACGTCCTTCCTCAGCTTCACCAAGGCCTCCTGGAGGAGCTTCACCTCTGACGTGGCCTCTCTCTCCTCCTCAACCCCCGACTTTCTCAGAGTGATCTGCAGATCGTCGCTCGCTCTCCTGGTCGCCTCTTGGGCGGCCTCCTCCTCCACCGCTGGCAACGATGTCGCCGGGTGGTGCATGGAGGAGGGGCACCAGCTCATCCTGTCCCTCTTGGACCGGCGAGACCTCCCGGAGCCCAGCGAGTTGGCATCTGCCTCGTTGAGGATAAAGGTCGTGAGATTCTCCAGCTTCCTGGACTTGTGCTGCAAGTCCGTCCTCATCACGTCCTTCTCATTCCTCTCCTGCACCAGCATCTCCTCGATGCTCTTGTTCTGCTCCTTGACCTCGATTAGGTGGTCCTTCATGTCCTTGATGGCCGCCTCAGTCGCCTCGATGTCCACGCCGTTGTTCTTCTCCTTGAGCCTGTCCCTAAGCCTCTCGATCTCCTTTTGCTGGCGCTTGAGCAGGGCATCGTCGTTCAAAACCTCGTTCACCACGGCAGCATTCTTGACGCTCTTCGTCCTGGTGGCGAAACGAAGGGTGCTGTGGGTCTCGTCCATGTGGAACACCGAGGGGGTTATGTTGGTGATCATCGCTGTCTTGGAATTTCCTCCTAGGGCGGTCTGCAGAATCCTCGTCAGCTTGCTGTCCCTATAAGGAATGTGCTTGTGTTGGCCCTCGCTCAGCTTGTTGATCACCGTGCCAAGTGTGAGGAGACTCTTGTTGATGTAGGCACCCTCCTTGGCCCTCTTGCCCTCCGCGCACGTCTTGGACAGCCTCTCCGACCCAGCGAGATCGACCAAGGTGAGCTTGGACACGAGGATCGCGTCATCGTCCTCGCTGCTGCCGTCAGCTCCCGCGCTCGCCCTGCTCTCTATGACCATCTGGAACAGGGTGTGGCTCCTGCTGCTGTTTCTGTTCATCTTCGTCTCCCCGACGTGCCTGTGGATGTCACCCTTCTTGAGCCAGGCCGCCACCTCGTCCTCGCTCCTCACGATCTCCTCCCTCAGCCCGCACACGTAAGGCCCGCCGCCGTTGGCCCTCTCCTTCACAAGGAGCCTCCTCCTGTCCGCTTGCCCGGTGGTCTTGGCGTCCTTGCCGTTGCACTGGGCCAGCAGGTCAATGATGTCCTCGTTGTAGATCTCCATGTACGATATTCTCAGCAGGAACTCCCTCCCCGAGGCGGCTTGGATGCGCTTGAAGATCCCTCGGACGGCCAAAGGCAAGATCCCGAGCTCCTCCCCTCCCTCGCTCTGCTGGTTCTCCTCCCCCGTCGCAGACGGCGCGGGCTTCGCAGACCCGCTCTCCCACGTCGCGCTTCCTCTCATTGTATACGTTTTCCCGCTGCTCGTCTGCCCGTACGCGAAGATAGTTCCATTGAAACCCTCCACCACGCTGTCCACCACTGGCACGCACACGTCCTCGTAGATGTGCTTGGTGCCCCAAGTCTCGTCGTAGATCCTGTCGAACGCATACTTGTGCTCCCCACCAGCCAGGGACACCACGTCGGAGCCCTGTGCCGCACCCCCCAAAGCGGAACACGACGACGACGACAGCGATGACGACGACTGGTTGTGGTCCGCCACGGCCACTTCGCTTATGTTGGTCCCCGCGTGGTCCACCTTCCAGCCCAAGCCGTGCTCCTTCTCCTTGTCGTTCAAGGGCCTCACCCTCACGCACACACTGATGTTCTCCGCCATGACGACTCACGACTCACGACGACTCTTTCAACAAGTAAATCAGGTCCGTCGATCGAAAGGTCTCGCGACGACCCGACGCTCCCTAGACCCCTCCTTCCTCAACCCCAACGCCCTCCACCTCACCAAAGGATGAAAATGGAACGAACGAACGAACGAACGAATGAATGAAGCAAAGAATGGTCGAGCAAAGTCGTATGTGTTCGAGGTCGGTATCGATCGAAAGGTCTCTTGACGTGGTATGTTGTTGTCCAATCTGTTTCCTGTTTCCTATAATCGATCGCTCGGTGTCTCCTCGTCCAAAGGTGTGCCTGCCTCGTGGGATCGGATCGTGGGATCGTGCGCGGGCTCGTCCCCCTTCTGTCGAGGGCGCGATTGAACGGTTAGGCGAAAGAGGAGTGTACCACACGACGAGGCGACGAGGGCGGCGAGGACGACGAGGACGACGAGGACGGCGGCGACTGAGGGAGGGGAGGGAGGGGAGGGGAGAGAGGGAGACGACACACGGAAGCGTCGTGTCGAGGACTTTCGATCGATACCGGACTCGACCAGGGTGGGCGTTGAAGGAAGACGTACGAGGGTGAGGACAAGGCGGCGGGCGAGGGCGAGGACAAGGGCGGCGACTTTGTGGAGGAGGACTGAGGAGGAGGACAAGGCGAGGGAGGGGAAGGGGGAGGGGGAGGGGAGGGAGCGTCGTGGCGAGGGCTTTCGGTGGGTCCCTCGGTTGAGGGGGTTGTCCGCCGGAGTGCCAGGCATTGGGGAGGAAGATGGCTGACTCAACGAGGGAGGGAGCACAAAGGGAAGGGAAGATGGTAGTGCGTTAGGGGATCTCTTCCGGTTTCTCGTTGGTGGATGGATCCCTGGGCTGGTTGTGAGGATGGGGCGACAGGTTGAGGAGGAGGAGGAAAGGTGCGGCCAGAGTAAAACACCGCCACCTGGCCTCTTGTACCATAACACGTTAGAGAGAAGGATGCATGCAGCGGGGCAAAACGCATTCCGATCACAAGCGGTAAGACGAAGTACGGTTGGCCTTTGGGGTTGGTTTGGCCACGACTTGACTTGACTTCTTACTCTTACGAGAGAGAGAGAGAGAGAGAGAGAGAGAGAGAGAGAGAGAGAGAGGCTCAGCGAGTGAGAGAAAGAGGGGCCTAGTAAGGCGTGCTTCGCTCGATCGATCACAGGCGTGGCACGGGTGTCGAGAGTAAGCCTCTATTAATCACGCTTTTGGACCCATTCTAGTCCATTGGCGTTTCAACTGAGGCGATAAAGCAACTAGAGAGTTTCGCTGACAGCATACCCACACTTCATGGTTGACTATCTGATAGTAGCTCTCTGAAATCCACAACATGAAAAACGAATACGAAAACGTGAATGAGAGACGGACGTTCCCGCGCACACGAGGCCAGCCACTGACTTTTGGTATGTTTTCTCCTCCTTCTGTTCCCTTGTGCGTGTGCTGACGGCCGACGCTGACAGTTGTACAGTAGTATAGATAATCGAGTGTGAAGTAAAAGATGAGATCGAGGGGCTCTCCTCCCCCCGTTCTGTTGTATGATCCATTTGTTTCTTGTACCTTTGTCCCTCGTCGCCACTCTTGGACTCAACACCACCCCACCTTAGTGCTCCGTCGGCTCTCTCACTCCCGCGGACCCCGAAAGTGCCACAACGTTTCGTCGTGGTCAGGAGACCCTTGCTGAATTCACAAACGCACACACACACACACACACACACGCACGCACAGAGAGACGCGAGTGTGTCCTCCGACATTTTCCCTCCACCACTGTTGCGTTGTGTGCCGCATGGCCTGCCTCTCCAAGTCCCTGCCCCCCTTGATGTGCTGATCACATTACACTCATCGATAGGATGAATCCTTCGTTCCTTCTCCTCTCTCTCACACCACGAACGCGATTTTGACACAGGAAAACAGAGGATAGACCAAGGTCCTGTCCTCCCCCAGCCAGACACCTCCCTCCCCCGTTTCCCCCTGCATCGCATCGCATCGCACTTGGCATCCTGCCCCCTCCTCTCCTGGATGCTCCTCTCCTCTCTCCTGCTGGAAAATTTTTCTCGTTGACTCGGGAGAACCAACCGAGGCAGCAGGCAAGGACGAGGCAAGGAGGGCACAGACAGTCGGGACCAGACAATATTGCACGAAAGGCGACACACTTCTCTTCTGTGCGGTCGGCAAGAAAGACTTTGCCTTGGGTCGCGTTCTCTTTGTCTTGGCGTTGTACGACAACAAAAGACACCGTTTGGTGCCTTGGCAAAGGGAGGAGTGAGCCTGCCAAAGGACAAAGGAAGAAGGAAAGAGGTTGTTGGCGTTGCAGGTTGGTCCCCACTCGATTATGGTTCGGATCACAGACGACCTCCTCAAGAAGTGCACCTTCACGGACGACCTTGGGTCGGTCAAGGAACTCACACTCACAAACAAGTAAGTCAAGTGTTTTGGCTTTGGTTTCTTCCTGGAAGGAAACAAAACGCAGGAGTCACCTGAGACCCCCTCAGTCGAAAGGCTTGGGTGTGGAGTGCCTCTTCGTTTGCCTCCACTCCTTCTAACGCGCGCTCTTTCTATTTGTCCTCCTTCCTTGCTTTGTCTGTCTGTCTGAACAACCCAAAACCACAGGGAGGTGGAGGATGCCTCTGGAGTGCAGAGCCTTGTGGGTCTGAGTGACCTGAACCTGGCGTTCAATCGGCTCAAATCGGTGAGCTCCCTCTCCCTCCTGACGGAACTGAGGTACCTGAACGTGATGCACAACTCTGTTCGGTCTCTCAAGGGCGTGGAGCAGCTGAAGCACCTCCGAGTGCTGAAAGTGAGCGACAACCAAGTCCGGTCCCTCCAGCCTCTGGCTGACTTGGTTGAGCTGGAGGAGCTTTGGGTTCACAACAACGACATCTCTTCGATCGGAGAGATCGACCACTTGCAGAAGATGCAGAAGCTGAGCCACCTTTGGCTCCTTCCGAACCAGTGCTGCGGCAAGCTTCCTCCGCGGGAGTACCGGCGCATGCTATTGTTGCTCTTGCCCTCGCTCCAGGTGGTGGACACCAAGCTGATCAGTGAGCAAGAGAGGGAGGCTGTGGGAATGCTTACTGGGGTAGAGAGGCAGCAAGCTGTCAAGGAGATTCAGAGCAAGAACGACCTCAGGACGCAGAGGGAGATGAAGCTCAGGGAGGAGTCCCTGGGGAAGGACGAGTCGGCGGTCGGGGAGAGGCTCAAGAACAAGGCCAGGGCCAGGGCCAGGGCCAGGGATCAGGACAAGAAGAATAGGACAATGTCCAGGACAAGGATCTCGTCCAAGACTGCGGCGAAGAAGGGGACGAGCTCGGCCAGGGGCATTGGAAGCAGCGACCTCATCGCCACCATGGACAAGATGCTTCCTTCCTTTGAGCCCACCAAGGAGCAGCTGGAGCTGCTGGGGAAGCCCGAGGGCATGGGCAAGTTCGTTGGCCTGGTCAAGCGGAAGCCGGTGAAGCACTCAAACGGCGTGACGGTGACGACCACAATCAAGTGCCGGGCCGCGCTCTGCGACCCCAAGGCCCACCTCGTGGAGTTTGAGAGCAAGTACCCCGGAAGCTCCCTGGCCCTGGTGGTGCACCACGACGGCAGCGCCATCGCCAAGTGGCCCGGGGACCAGCTGGCGATCTGCGTGGACAGCGACGTCCTCGACCAGTCCTTCGGCGAGACGGAGACGGGGAAGAGGTACTCCCTCTTCGCCTCTTACCGATCCACCAGGGTGACGGCGGTCTCGTTTGACATGCACGGCAACGGCTTCGTGAACTGGCCCAACGGCCAGGCGCTCCTGTCCTACAACGCCGAGAAGGACCACGGGGTCCAGTACGACCACAAGGGCAAGATCATCAAGTCCTGGTCCGTCAAGGACTCGAAGACCATCGCCGACTCGGTCGAGGTGGTCCTGGACCAGAACTTGGCCTTCCGGCACCGGATGCCCGAGGGCGTCGCGGAGTGCTACTTTGCCTGCAACACCGTGAGGCACAAGTTCATCAGAGGGTACAACCCACCCAAGCGGACGTGGCATGAGGTGTCCGACCACGAGACCCCGCAGTTCCTAAACGAGTTGAACGAGAGGAACCCCCTGGCCGATGCCGTGCCGGCGATGAAGACCCCCAAGAAGCCCAAGAAGCCCAAGACCCCAGCCAAGGCGGCGGCGGCTTCCCCGCTCAAGGAGGGAGGGGGACCGGGGATCTCCCTGTCCAGCATCTCCTCCCTGACCGAGTCCCTGCAAAAGCTGAACTCGGACCTCCTGAACGGGAGCATCCTCAAGGCCAGCTGAGCGGAGCGGAGCTGATTCGTCGTCACCATCTTATCTTGGACCAAGGAGAGGCTCCTGGCGGGTCCTTCCGGTGGAGTGGGCGGATCGAGCACCTTGACGTGGATGAACTTTTGTTGTGTATGTATTGTAACTTATTATAAACTGCCCCACCACCACTACCACCACTAGCCAAGCTTTTGTTGCTCGCTGTTTTCTCCAAGCAAAAGCACCCTTTTCTTGTACGACGCGATCCCATCCATCCCAAGCAGAGCTTGGACCAAGAGCAAGGGCTAGGCCAGCGACCGTACTCGGTCATGGTGAGAGAGATGAAGACCAAGACCAAGACCAAGCCGATGCTCCTCACCGAGGGCCTAACCCTTCCTAGAGGCCTACCCGTACCCATGTGCTCCGTCTCGGTAAAAGTAACCGCCAGCGAAACCATCGTAACGTCACGCGTCCCCCATGTCATTGTCATTGTTCCATGTTTGCTGATGTCTCTGATGGTTGATGTGGATGCTTCTCGTCCTCCTCCTCCGGCTTCCAGCGAAACCATCGTAACGTCACGCGTACCGAGGCCCTCCGCGTTCCTGGCCGGCCCCAGTGGTCATCGCCATCGTCATCACCATTGTCATCTTTGATGATCGCTCCTCTGATGGTTGAGGCGGTTTCATTTCAGTCGCCGCGTTACGTCGGTGAAGGCGAAGGCGGGCGCGGAGACGAGGGACCGAGGAGAGGAGAGGAGAGCGTTACTTTGACGGACAACCATGCGCGGCACGAGGACGCCTAAGGCCTTCCTCGGTGCGTGCTTTCTTTGCGTCATCTTGTCCTTGCCGCTTGTTCTGTGGGGTGTTCACGGGGCAGGTCACGCGGGGGAGGAGCGGGGGAAGGGCAAGGGCAACAACGGCGACGAGGAGGTCTGGCCGTCCCGGAGTCTTAGGACGGGGCCAGGCGTGGCGCTCAGTGCGCAGCCCGCCGTCGACGAGGAAGCCTATGGTGGCGAAGGCAGTCGGCAACGTATCGCGTCGCGGAGTCCACAGAGGGGTGGTCTGGACATCTACTGGATCAACCTGGACGAGTCTGTGGAGAGAAGAGCAAGCATGGAAACCATGCTCAAGTCCGCTGCAGCGTCTTTTCCGACTGTCAGATCCACTCGGGTTCCAGGCATTGATGCGGAGGCAGTCAGAGACATGCTTCGGCTCGGGCGCGTCGAGCTGAAGGAAGGCCTTGCCGCCGCACCGCCGGGCGCCGAGGAGGAGACCCGGGAGTTGAATCTCAGGAACGAGTACACCGAGGGTCAGTTTGCTTGCGCCTTGTCTCACCTGACAGCAATCAAGAGAGCGTACGACGACAATTCTGAGCTTGCCCTGATCCTCGAAGACGACGTTTCTGTACCGGCAAGCTTCCTGGAGACTTGGGAGTCGTACGCAGCAATGGCGCCTCAGGACTGGACAGTACTACAGTGGTACACCAGCAATCCCGTGGTTGTGAACGCGTCCTTGAATTACCAAGACCCCTGGATCAGCTGGATGCCTGAACACTGGAGCACTGCAGCGTACATGGTCAACCGGGAGGGCATGGAGAGGATTTTGCGCGGGGTGCAGAGCGATGCTTCTGCTGATTGGTACTTTGGTGACGACATGGTGATTGCAGATGAGTTGCTCTACGCTCTTGCTGGAAGGACTTACACTGCTACCAGAACGCTGGGCGTTCAACACGACTACGGCGTTGACTCGACAGTCGAATCAGCGGACGTGAATAACAAAATCACGGCTTTGCTTCAAGCCTCGAACGTGGACATGGCGCGGATCACACCCAGAAAAGAGTGCATCCTGGTCCTTACCAACTGTCTGATAAAGGCAGAAGAGCAGTTGAACGATGAGATTGCGACGCTTGAGTCTGACATGCAAGCCCTCTCACAATGGAACCCATGCAGCAAGTGGAAGGTGAACTTTGTGGTGAGAACAAACCTGAAGTTGGCCTTTGCTGAGAAGCTTCGGGGGCTCGTGGAGCAAGGCCATCTGGAGCCCTTGGTCCGATACACGAGCAGCTCTGCCGCGTTCAACAAGTACGCATTCATGAAGCCCCTGGTGCGGCAAATGGGAGAGTACGATTACGTTCTGATGAAAGACGCAGATCAGAGGATCGCTGGGTTTCCTTGGAACGCCTTTATGGAAAAGAAAGGAGGGTCCGTAATATCCGGGCCGCTGAGGGAGGCGGTTGGCGAGTCGCTCATGAATTGGATGAGACGGAAGGCTCCTGGTCGACAGTGGTACCAACTGCACGAGGCCAGGTACTGGAAATCGGCGGCAAATGCCACAGACTTTGAGTCCGTTGAGCCGCTTGCCGCCGGGTACATCGAGCAGTATTTTGCTTTGCTAGAAGGCGACTTTGCAGCATGGTTCTTCAAAGTGGCTTTGACCGATGGATTCTTGAATCAGACGCTCTCTTGGGCACCGGATAATATGTGGTGTGGCGCCGCTGCTGACATGCACCCCGAGAAGCCCGCTTGCGCGCTCGTTCCCGTTGTGTCAGAACATTTGGACACAAGGCAAATCGAAAAAGAGGACAAGGAGGGCCGTGACGTTTATTGCGCTTGCACGACATGTCCTTGCACTGGAGAAGACCTGAAACAACGGCGACCAAGTGGCCTTTCGGGTGTGTGGGCAATTATTCTGCACAATCAATACCACGACAGCCCATTGTGCGAACGATGGTTCCTTGCGTCTGTGGAATACAAAAAAACTCTGTCAAGATATCGATATGGTTCTAAGAGGTACAAGGAGAATGTGGCAAAAGATCTGAATCGAAACCAAACAGCAGAAACCAACGGAAGCGTAAGGCTACACTTGAAAAAGTATATCGTGTGGTTGCGGTATACTTTGCTCGGCCTGCTTGGTTTCGTTGGGATCCAGATGTTCCGACACCGGAAGAGGATGAAAGTTCTCCTCCCTCAAATGGTATCAGAGAGCCACGTCCAGAAAAAGCTGGCAAGGACTATGTTTGCCAAAGTCATTTTGGATGTACGGGACAAACCCCAAAAGGATGATGGGTTCGGCAGCAGTGGTGTCAAATGTCTGTGTTGAGGACGGACGGAGGTAAAGCAGCATTTTCAGTGGGAGGACATAATTCTTTGGGTGCTTGGGGGGATGATGGGGAAGGGAGGGCGAAGGACGTGTATGTGTTTCTTTTGTGTATTGTAATGCCTTTCTGTGGTTAGTTTTTAGGGATTTCTTTTTGTAATGCGATTGTGCTTTTCGTTTTGCTCGTGTGCATGAAAATGTTTTTGACACTTGGGGCGAAAGAAAGGACACCAGTGAGGTCCTGGCAGGAGGAGGCATTGTGGGCGGCAGAGGAAAACAAGGTGGTGTTGTGCGCGCATGGATTGGGCCTTATTTCATTCTGTCGTCCTTCCGATGATCGGGAGAGGCCAAGCTGTGGTGGGAAGTGGCCGGCGCACCCGTACCGTTGCCGGGGGGCGAGGGAGGAGAGGTGTTCTTGGGCGATTCAGGAGTGTGGGAGAGGAGAGAAGGCAAGTAGATGTGATTGTGGGTAGTTGTTCGTGGATAGGATCCTCTTGGTTTGGTAAATGCTGACTTGATTTGTGTAATGTAGGTGTGTATGATATGATTCTGTTGCTACTATTGTCCATTTGGGGGCCTACTTTTTGGTACGAATAGTGGAGTGACGGATCCAGTTCGTGTCCGATGGCTGTGAAACTTTGTCAGAAGCGGCTTGTATTTTCGTTTCGGACATTCGTTGAATATGGTGTATCTTCCCGTCGTCCTTGAGCCTGTAGAGATCCATCTGTCGGACCACTAAAACCCAAACCACAGCCCTCCATGGATGATGATGATGTTGTGTGAATGGAGTCCGTGATGGAGAGACCTGTTCCGGGCGGAGTGCAATCTAGGGCACCTGAGAATAACGAGGTCCAATCGTAAACCTTACCCTGATCCACTCTTCTGCTGGAATCCGTCGTCTTATGCGACCTGGTTTAGGGCCGACTAAAACCCAGATCACACTTAAAACTTATACCAGAAGGAAAAAATGCGGTGGCTGGAGGCACCACGGAAAGCTTGTATGATGCGGCGGTGTCTTTCTCTTAGGCTTCTTTTGTTCTCCGGCTCCTTTCCTTGGCCAGGTCGTCCTTCCTTCCTTCCTCGGGCAAACCCTACTCAAGGCACTTCGGACCCACGAGAGGGCCTTTTAGGCGTTAGGTTTTAGGACTCCCAAGCCTTTAGGAAACGCGGTGACTCGGAGGCACAACGGAAAGGTTGGATGATGCGACGGTGTGTTTGTCTTAGGCTTCTTTTGTTCTCCGGCTCCTTTCCTTGGCCAGGTCGTCCTTCCTTCCTTCCTCGGGCAAACCCTACTCAAGGCACTTCGGACCCACGAGAGGGCCTTTTAGGCGTTAGGTTTTAGGACTCCCAAGCCTTTAGGAAACGCGGTGGCTCGGAGGCACCACGGAAAGCTTGGATGATGCAACGGTGTCTTTCTCTTAGGCTTCTTTTGTTCCCCGGCTCCTTTCTTTGGCCAGGTCGTCCTTCCTTAGGTTTAGGCTTGTAGGTTTAGGTTTTAGGTTTAGGTTTAGGTTTTAGGTTTTAGGTTTTAGGTTTTTAGGTTTTAGGTTTTAGGTTTAGGTTTTAGGTTTTTAGGTTTTTAGGTTTTTAGGTTTTAGGTTTTAGGTTTTAGGCCTTAGGTAGGCCCAGGTTTAGGCCTTAGGCCTTAGGTTT